>WBNM01036431.1:0-131907 GCA_013399055.1 Ramphastos sulfuratus | reverse complement strand
GAGGCTGCCGCCGTTGCTGAGGACGGGGGTAGCGGCAGCGCGGGGCGGGCGCAACGCGGAGCGGGGCCGCCGGGGGTTGCGCCTCTCCGGTTGCGGCGCGTGAGGCGGCCATGCCGAATAAAAACAAGAAGGAGAAAGTGAGTCAATGGGGTTCGGGGGAAGCCAGGCCCAGCGGCAAAGCTGTGGGGTGCAGGCCCCGCGGGGAGGAGGGGCCTGGGGCAAAGCGCGGCGGGGGGCAGCGGGCGCAGCGACGAGCGGAGCCCGGCGTCGAGGGGGCCGTCGGGGCGCTCCCTGCTGCTGGGAAGAGCCAGGCGAGGGGTAGCCCCCTCACATCACCACCGTGTGCCGGCCACCTTCTTTCTAGGAGACGAGTGCTGGGGAGGGGGCAGCTCCTGGTGGGGCCTAGTCCAAAGGGTGTTGTGGCGGCCGTTTCTGGGGGGTGTCCCAGTATCGACTCGCCGGGTCTTGGAGTCCCGCCCCGCCAAAGCGGGGGCGCAGAGCCCGCGATGGGCGGACGCGGATTTGGAGGCAGCCAGATAGAGGGAGTCAGTAGAGGGAGGCCATGGTTTTGCCGTGCGGGGGAGTGCTGGAGAGAGGGGCTGGGAAACGTGTCCTCTAGTCGTGTCTGGCGAAGGGGCGAGCTGGGAGGGGGGCGGCTCGGGTGCGTTGAGGAGGATGGAGTGTTTTTCTTGGTGGCACTGCAGGGCTTAGGGGAGTGGGTGTGGGTGTCTGTTCCCGCAGCTGCTTAGCTGGTCTCTGTCCTGGGAAGTTTCGCTGCTGCGTGGCTCTGACTGCAGTTGGAGTTGTGCATGGGGGATCACCATAAACATTCAAGGAGCACTAATTGCCGCTCGAAGTCTTTTCCCCTCCTTTTCCTGACAATGGAAAAGGATCTAATTTTAGCCTTACTTTGCCTTACTTTTCCTCGGTGGTCCCAGGAGTGATTTGTATAGCAGTCCAGAAAGGGGCTTCAAAGAAAACTCCTAAATCCAACAGAAAGTTAACTGGATTGCACTTTATTTTATGTGATAGGCAATTAGCGATATGACTGGAAGTCAGAAACAGTGAAGTATACAGTCTGCCTCATCCAACTGATATCCCTTTAGACCTTTTCCGTTTGGTTGGCTTCTACTTAATAGATTTTCAACATAGTTTTAAAATTAGATGCAGGGAGGATGGTGTTACAGTTTGTGGGTGTTTATTTGTTTTAACTTTTTCTTAATATCCTTGCCACCTTTGATATTAAAAACATTCAAACTTTTCTTCTCTGAGAATAACAAATCTCTAAAGTATGCTATGTGTGAGGGATGCAAGTTAAATATAATGTCGGGAGGGAGAAATTTACGTTGCTTCTAGTACTGGACTTTCTAGCTCTTGGAACAGATGAAATTATAAAGTATAAGTTGTGCACTGTACTAATACTAATTTCAAAAGTAAAATAAATATTCTTAAAACTGAAGAAAGCAGGGTTAGTTCTTAGACACAGTTCAAATCACTTGCATTCTTCGTCCCTGCCTGCTTGCTCCTAGGAAAGCTTATCTTTGTATGTCTATAGGTGAATTTTGAAGCATAAATAACATTCAGAAACCTTTCTGCATGTGAAATATATTTAAAACAGATTTATAGAGACTGATAGTTCAATATTACCCTAATATTATGGTCTTCAAATAGAACAGTATTACTTTTTTTCCCATTGATTGTAATAGTGAGTGTCTAAAAAAGAAAACCCAAACCTTATTTCTTGACTTGAAAATCTATCTCGATCTCCTTTTCAAAGTAACTGAAACTGCACACTTTTCTTCTAAGGAACCTGCAAAATCAGTCAAGAGTGGAAAAAGTGGCAAAGATGGACAAGATAACCAAGAACATGAGGTAAATATTTGTGAAATATGTGATTTTTTTTCCGCACAAATGTGTCATGACTTCTGAAGAGTGTTTTAGGGTTTTCTAGATTGTTATAATCTTGACATGACAGGTGGCTTTGAGTGGAAGTAATTGTGAAGGTTCTGTCCTGGTATTTGGCACAAAAGTGTTTTGAAGACTTAAGATGCTTTTGAGAAAGTTAATTTTGAGTAAATGCATGCTTGTTTGCTACAATCTTAGATACTTGTCTATTTCCTTTTCCATTGTGAAACATATATCTACCCTATTTTCTAGTCTTACCACGATTATTAGTGCATGTCTTCTAGTTGGTCATTGATGTTTTTATTGTTCTTTGTAATTCCCAGAGCTCTCTAAAACTGTCGGTGTTGGCATGTCAGTTAAGTGTTACATTGTCAGGAGACCTTAGCCTTAATCAAAGCCTGCCGGTTGTTTTGTTGTGTGATTTCTTTTTATAGGTACACAATGGAGAATTTCTTTTTTGACTGACTATTCTGCTGTTGATACTGTTTTATTTTATTTTTTCGTTCTGTGTTGCTGTTTGTTTTGCCCACCAGCAAGGTACAGATTCACTCATTTTTTCACAGTAATCCAGAAACTCAGAATTACGAATTTGCTTTTTTAAAAAGCCACTCTTCAGGCAGATTCTGGAATTTCCTTCAGAATGTTCATGCCAATCTGAATGTAAAATGCTCTGCTGAAAATGCTTCTAAACTATATGTCTTTCAGTATAAAGATAATGTTTGAGAACAAAATACTCATCCAGCTTTACCATTTTATACTCCCTGAAATGACTGTTGGGTAGGCAAGTGGAAATACTTAGTATATTCTTTGTCATACACTTCAGTGAGTTCTTGTTAGCTTTCTGTGCAGAAAGATGCAATGCTACTGTTGCAAATTAATAAGATCCATTGAAACTTGAAAACTGCTTGTAAAATTATTTTGGCAAATTCAGATAAGAGTGACTGAGTTTTTGGTGGAGTGTATTCAGCTGTTAGGAAAGTTTGGAGAATAAAGTATGAACTGTATCAGTGTAAATGTATGATGTAAATAGATGTGTTTTATTGTAATATATCATCTTCATAATAGGTTGTCTTGGCATTTAAAAAGAGCATTACTTCCTGGCTATAATTTTAGTTCCTGTGCAATTGTAAGGCTTATCATTATCAGCATCTTTGCTGTAAGTTTGTTGGCTGCATATTGTCTCAGACTTTGAATGACAAGCTGCTGAGATAAAATGGATTTTCTTAGTTCTTCTTGATGCTTCACGATAGAGAGTAAAACTCATGTAGTTAATTAGTGGAGAGCTTTAAATGTTATCTGAAATGTTATATACAGTTTCATTTGTAACTTCTTTGCATGTTTCCAGATCTGGTTTGCTTTTTTTTTTNGTTTTTTTTTTTTTTTTTTTTTTTTTTTCAATTTGAAATAGAGAGATTAATCTGAACAGGAGAATATGTTGTAGTGTTCATGCATCTTTCTTTTTCAGTAGTCCTTCCATGTAGAATTCCCAGTGAAAAGTAGTTTACTTATCGGTGATACTTAATCATATGTGAGTAGGGGCAGAATGGGAAAGGTGCGGGGAATGTGACTGGCACATACAGTATGATTGCCATTCCCAGTGGGCATTATTCAGTCTCCATGCAATTTTGAACACCTCAGTGCTTGACTCATTAGCTTAATTAATAAAATAGTTGCACAGAAATAGCAGTGTAGACTTTGCACTCTAATGTGGCTGTCTCTAAAAATGATGTCTGTTAGCTAGTGCTTCTATGAGCAGAAAGGAGGGTATTAACATAGTGAAGATTAGTAAACAAATACTCTGGAACACACTTGATACTTTTTTATTTTAAAAATTGTCTTCGTGCCTCATGCATGTGTTTTAACGTAGCTTTTTAAAAATCTAGACTATGAATAGATTTGGAAACAATTGTGATTGATTTTAGTTTTTTTTTCCTTAAAATGCATTTAATGCAAATGGCAGGCTGTAAAAACTAGAAACTGTCTGCTGTTCAAAGAACAGGGACAACACAAGCAACAGCAGCCCACAAACACTTTATTTATAGATACTTTTATAGCACAACCAAATTCATGATGCTTTAAACCTCTGTAGACAAGAGTACAACAGATCTTAATATTTACAAAAACTAACAAGTGTTTTTTTTCCTGTCGTGGAGCCAGGGAAGCAAGATCTCTGTTGAAGCTGTACAGTAAGTTTGGAAAGGGATTGAAATGGTCAGTCAGGTCAGGATGCTCATGCTGAACAGATGATAATAACTTAAACCGATGCTTTCTTGGTGTGAAAATTATGGTTAAACATGTACAGAAGTGCTGCATAGAGGCTGCAGTGCACAGATGACCTACTGAAGTAGATGCCCCTTCATTTAATTCTCAAAGAATTCCATTGTAGTTGTGGTGGAAATCAATGTCCATCTTGCCTATTTTCCCTGTTTCCAGTATTCTCACCAAGCAGATTAAGGTGAAAGAACAAAAGGCAATTGTTCACGCTTTACCTGTGCCTTGGTTACTTGATGTAATACTAAAAGTCCTGCTATTTGTGAAGCAGCATGGACCTCTCTTTCTGCTTGCTGTGTCATCAATAGTTGATACTCAAGAAGAAAGATGCAGAAATTAAATGGATGTATGGTCTTCCATCCTGGTATGCTTTAAGCCAGCATGTGGCTTGAAAGACTGTTTAGCAGAGGTGGTGTTGTGTAAAATCGTTTTTAATATTATGAATGATTTAATTATTTTCTCATATGATCATCTTTAGCTTCTTCCAAGCCCTATGTAATCTCCTGTAGAGGTGATCCATCTCTGTTTCTGTTTTCTGTTCTTCTTTCTGTGACAAAGGTACAAGAAATGCACCTTATATGAGATGAGGTTAAGTTTTTGTTCTGTACCCTAATGTAATTATTCCAGTTTCCAGTCGCACATATTGTTTAAATTTTAAACTCTTAAGAGCTAATATGATTAAGTACCCATCAAATTTTAGTTCATAACCTGTTAGCAAAAATTAACACATTAGAACAAATAGTTGCCAGAACAATTTAATTGGTTCCTTTAAGTATAACCTCTAACTTCAGTAATTAGTCCAGAATATTAGTGTCTTCAGGTTGTGAATAAAAACTTCATTTATTCTGTATTTGTTTTCATTTGTATGGAAGTAGTATCCCCACTTTGGTAAAATACCTGAGGGGTTTGTTTGGCAGTGCCCAAAACGTATACTCTCAGAGGCCTGAGTGTGGGGATTGTCTCTTCCAACACTTGGCAACTTGTAAACATAGTCCCTGAGACATAAGTGACCTTTACAGAAGTTATTTGCATCACAGATAAACTTTGTAGTATATTGTTTTGTCATGGGTGTAGAGATCTGTTTTTAAGTTAAGCAGTAATAATTTTTGATCATTATAATTTCTTCAGAAAGATGTGACTTGGTAATCATCGATGATTGAGAAACTTTACCTTTTTTTAATCTCTAGCAAAAAAACCTGACACTTCTAAAAATTCAAGTGTGGTACTTTAACAGTGGTTTTCAAATATAACCACAGGGGAAGGAAGTTAAAATTTTAACCCTGTTTACTCTTATTTCTGTCTGTTTTGCTTGTGGGAAGGTATGTGCTAAAACTTGCACTTTTTCCCAGTCACTGAAATGATGTGGGACCACTTGGACAATTAACTGCTGTGGTTCACCTGGTAAATGGAAGGGTCAGAAGTAGCTGACAACCCTTCATACAAGGCAATAGTAGGAGCAGTAGCATCTTCTGGGTCTGACTGGACTGTTTAAAGAAGGCACAAAACTTCTGAATTTAAAATTCTGTTCATTTTGAATCTATGTGCTGAGTATGAGTAGTATGTAGAAGGGAAGGACTACTTTTGTTGCTTAAAAAATTACTGACTTCATGACTTTCAAGACATGAGAACAGAAATCATAATGTTTTCTTCAAGTTCTTCTGCCAACGTGGTTTGAGGAGTGTGTGTGTATTTGCATGTATTATCTCAGTTTCCATGTGCTGCACCGGTTGGTTCTTTCAGCTTTAAAGATGAGTGTTGGGGGTTTTTTAATACAGACAAATCAAAATGTAATAAAATACAAACTGCTTGCTTGGTTTTATTGACAGCAGGCATTACTAACTTTAGACTATAATCACTTTTGAGACCGGTTTTTAAAATTAGTTGAAAAACTTCTAAGTGCTGCTCCATGCTTCTGTCCTGCCTCTGCCTCACAGGCATCACTTTTCAGTAGGTTTATTAAACGCTGGTAATAGTTTCCAGTGCAGCAGTTTTGTCAAGCTTTGTTTTCAGAGGTTTTTCTTCCCTGTGTTGTGAAGCCTTTTTTTTTTTTTTTTTTAATGTATTAAACACGGAGGTAATTATTTTCAGGAATAGAATGAAATTACAGATACCACTCTCTAATGGGCTGTCCTTAAAATACTTCAGCAAGAGTAAGGATTTTCATGTCTCTGGAGGAACCTTGAGAAGTAGCTATCTGGTTTTCTGTGGTTACTTTTCCTGTATTAACCAAGACACAGTGAGGAAAGAGTATTCTCATTACTACATTTACTAGTTCCTGATTACTTATGATGACTACTTACCTTAAAAATAATAATTTTAGAAAGGGGTGGGCATTGATGCTTTTTCTGGTTTTCTTAGCAGAGATTATATGTAGAAACATGCTAATGCTAAAAAGAAAAGTAGGAGTACACAAAAGCAAAAATCCAGCAGTTCTTGTGTTAACAGGTTCCTGTGATTGGCAACAGCAACTTACTTAAAGTTGACTCCATATTTTCTGTGTACTGTAGTTTTTTTTTTCCCTCATGCTTCCTGTTTGTGATTTTCATTGCAATGCTGTGCCAGGTATTAGTAACCCTGAGAAACAAACATACCAGATATGATGTTGAAGATGGCATATGGAGACTGTTACAGCATCTAGCTGGTGACTGGATTTTTCTACTTTAGAACTTTTAAAGCTATAGTTGAAAGTCTTAGCACAGGTATATACTTATTAGGCAACTCACTAGAGACTACACCAGAGGAGGTGGAGGCTTGGAGGCTGGAGAGGGGAGATAATTTACCAGCAGTTCTGGACTTCTTTCCACCTCTGCCATGTTCACATGTATCAGGACTAGTTCTGCTCCTAAATAATTTCTGGAAATATATTCATGCTGGAGAGCATTCTTTCAATCTGCTGAGATTATTCTTTTTTAATTACTTAGTAGGCTAATTTGTGCCTGCAAGTAATTTGTGTTCTCTGTGTGTGTATATATATATATATATATAGTCAAAGCAACTGTCATTTAAGCTCTCTTCTGTTTTTTAGATGGGCAAGCTCTGTCATTCAGTGGCACAGCTTGTTTGGCTACATTGAGCTCAGCATCTCTGAGGTGTATGATTCTTCTGTATTTGTTGTTCTTCATAGAAGCAGATCTTTCTAAAAAGAGTTATATTTAGCATAGATTGGATTTATCTCTTAATTAATGCACAAGGCATTAATTTATAATGTGAAACAGTGGTTTAAGACCTTTGATAGTGCTCTTTACCATCCTGTCAATTTGATGCTGGTTGTATAGCTGTCTAGGTCAGGAATGGTTTGACAGCCTTTAATAAAATGTTGTCAAACCTCCAAGTTTTCAGTGAAACAAATCAATAAGCTGTGTTTGTCTGACGTATACAGTACGTAACAGACCTAGCTGTATCCTAGCTGTTTCTTCAGTATGTATTCAGTAATAATGTGTTCCAGCTGGACTCACAGGCGGACTAGCCAGTGTTTTCATGACTCCATCACATGCAGTAGATGCTGCTCTAAGCAAATATTTTGCTACCTAAAAAGAGATGTTTCTTAAAGTGGAATACTATGCCCTTCTAGTTCTAGTAGGGCTGACAGCTATTTGCATAATACATATATGAAGTCTTTAGCTTGTAGTTTGTTTCGATATTTGCTCTCTTCTAATTACTAATCATGCTTTTCAACTCTGAGTCATTCCTGAATGAAAATACAGCAATGAAGGCAAATACTGTTCTATTCAAAAGGAGCAAAGCAGCCTTCAAAAATGGTTATGGGCAGTTTGTAAACTGAAAACATCTTTTTCATCCTTTATGTCAAATTGTTTCTTTTTCTTTTGTAAGAGTTAAGGTCTAACACTCCTTAAATTTGTAGAAGACTGGGTGTTCATTAATGCGTATATGTTAACAGAATTATTCATGTAACTGTATCTTATAGGGAATGCAAATAGTAAGAGAAAGCAAGTAGCAGTTTAATCCACCCATATCTTCATGACCTTCAAACATTAAATCTGGTTGGTTTGGGGTTGTTTGCTTTTATTGGTTGTGTTTTTCCTCTTCAGTTTTCATTTGAAGCTGGACTTATTTTTTAATTCTACAAGTGGGATGGTGGTCTTGTTTGTTCATGATTTTTCACACACCCCAATCCTAACTGGCTTTGGGATCCAATTAAAAACTAAAACAAAACACCCTAAACTTACCTTATTCTTAAATATACTTAAAAGACGACTGCTAAATAATATTATTTGCTACACCTTTGCAGTGACTAAGACTTAATACGCCTCTATCACTGCTCAGTTTAGTAATGTGAAGTACCGATAAGTAAACTTTTCTAGTGATTTGAAAAATAAAAGCATGATGAGAGGCAGAAATGAAATAATTTTCTGAAAGAAACAGTTCTTCAGAAGTGGTCAAGGTTATACTACTAAAACACCCAGGAATCTTGTTATGGACTGTTAACATTCTTATGTAGCATATAATACAAATACCAAATTGGTGGACAGGGAGTAGAGCAAAAAATGCTTCACTATGAGTATGTGAAATGAGAAACTATTGTGAATGGATCAAGGAGTACAGGGATACAAGCATCATTGGTAAAGTCATACACATATGTACATATACAGTAGTCTTAGCTCATCAGTACCTTTATATAATTAAAATTTATAGTAGCATATAGGAGTTGGGGCTTAAATGAGATGAGTTTGTGTTCCTTCAAATGTGGGAACTACATATGTGTGTATATATATGTAAAGAAGCACACAGGTAGTTCTTGTTGAGTTTTTTTGAAAGTAAAAGGATGATTCAGACCGATCATAGAGAAATTACAAATTAAAATCAAGGCCATTTATTTGGATTCTTCATCTCATATAAATGCTTGAAATAATGTTTAGGACATAATCTGATTTCAATCATGTTTAATTAGCTAGCTGATGGTTGTATGCACCAAATTTTACTTGTCTGCTTCTCAGAAGTTTCATTATAGAAGATGCATTAAGAAACACCTTGAGTACTGTGTCCAGTTCTGGGCCTCTCAATTCAAGAGATGTTGAGGTACTGGAATGTGTCCAGAGAAGGGTGACAAAGCTGGTAAGGGGCCTGGAGCACAGCCCTGTGAGGAGAGGCTGAGGGAGGTTGTTTAGCCTGGAAAAGAGGAGGCTCAGAGGTGACCTCACTGCTGTCTACAACTACCTGAAAGGAGGTTGTAGCCAGATGGGGCTCGGTCTCTTCTCCCAGGCAACCAGCAAAAGAATGAGGGGACACAGTCTCAAGTTGTGCCAAGGGAGGTATAGGCTGGATGTTAGGAGGAAGTTCTTCAGAGAGTGATTGGCATTGGAATGGGGTGCCCAGGGAGGTGGTGGAGTCCCCATCCCTGGAGGTGTTGAAGGAAAGCCTGGATGAGGCACTTAGTGCCATGGTCTAGTTGATTGGATAGGGCTGGGTGATAGGTTGGACTCAATGATCTTGGAGATCTCTTCCAACCTGGTTGATTCTATGAGTCTATGAAACAACTGTTGCTTTGCTGCCTTCATTTGTGAAGTACCAGATGCTCACTGATGGTGGTGTTTTCAGCAAGCACAAAACAGCGTGAATCCACTTAACAGTGCGAGTCTGGGCACCTCATATTTTTTGCCAATATTCTGCAACCTGAGACTGCGGATCTGATCTCTGATTGAAAGGAATCAAATGTCAGTTTGTTCCTAGAGTAAACTAGCTGAAACAAAATTAAATTTGCAAGGAGCAAATGGAAACCAAGCCTCATGCTACTGATGCTTAACTGTGAATGTAAAGCTACAGTGCAAGAATGCCAGGGATACAGTACACTGAGCTGAGACATTTTTGACAATTGTCAGGATTGTTTTGGTGTGTTGCAAGTCAAGCGTGTTGCACAAAGCTCTGATACAATTCTTTGGAAGGTAATATTTGAGCTGTGTGTGTAAGCAGCTAGCAGGAAATAGAAAAGCAATGCTCTGTGTCATCAAAAATAAATGATATCAAGAAAGGCCAAAGAGCTTCAGAAAGTTGTAGATCAGTCTTCTAAAGTGGTCTATTACTGTAAAACTTTCCACAGTGAAGAGATCCAGGTGACCTTCACTACTCATAGAGAACTTTACAGTCATTGATGCAATTCAGCAAACTCCATGTGTCTGAAAAGACTAATGAAACTCAGTAGCTAGGCATTAGGAATAGCTAGCAGTAGCATTGCTATATGTAAATGAAAATCATAGCTGCTAAACAAGTACTGCAACATAAATCAGTGAGTAGTGATTACAGCGTGCTAGAATATATAAACTTTGTCATCACCACACTTTATTGTTATAATAACTTGGATCCTTGAAGCTTTAGGATGCACTTTTTTCTGTCTTATCAAATAAAAACATAAGTTATGCAGAGACCACCACTGGACCATCCAGTGTATTTTAACTATCGAGACAAGCTTTAATGATAATAAACATACTTGCTAGAAAGGCATCTGCAAAGATCATTGTAGTAGTCCAGACCAGGTATCATTCTGTCAAATGATTTCATTGAGGAAAAAGAATAGAAATTTACATTTCAGTCTGTATGAAACCAACCAAAGTCCTTAGCACCATGAACTGCATCTCCAGAGGCTACTCTGTAACTTGTCTCTCCAAACAGTCTTACGGTGTTGAAACCGGTGAACATAAGTGGCATTGCAGCAAGAATCTTCAGTAGAGTAAGAGCCTCAGAACTGTTTGCTGGGTACCATTTTGGATAACAACATTTTGTTTCCCTGACGTTTTTAACTGGGTTGTTTATGGGTTTTTATGTGTTCAGATGATTAAGAATCCATATCAAGCTTTGCATAGTTTGCACTGAGTCTTCCTAGATTGAAAATACCGATGATAAAGGTCATAGCCCATCACTAGTGGATGGGCACTACTTGCATGAACTGGAATTACTGTAGGCTGTCTGGATAACTCTTTTCAGGCCATATGTTTAATAACAAAGAATTTATTCTGATGTCCTCTTGGAAGACACTGAAATTAGCAGCCAAAAAGTGCTCTTCTGGTAGTGTGTGGTGTTGAACAGCTTTACCTTGGTCCCAACTGCCAATCTAACACCACTAGCTCACTCACTGAATATATTTATCAGTTTCATGGCTACTGGGCCATATGTTAGGTATGATCCGTCTCTTTTCCAACCTCCAAAACAGTAAATGAAGGTCTGCAAAGGAGAGAGCTCTGCAGTGGAATTCAAGATTCCTAGAGTGTTCAAAATAGTGTGAAAATCTCTGGAGTTAACACACAGGGGGAAAAATGCATAGAGAACTCTTTACTGCTTTCCACTCGTTTTTTGATCCTTGATCTTTGATTTCAGTTCTCATTTCATGAGATTAAGTTCAACTTCTCAGCCCAATTACATTGATTATGTATTGGGCCTCAACCTCATAGCCAAATTATTTTGATTACATGCTGGACCCTCATACAGTTTTGAAAATTAAGTTGTAAATGTCACTTCTGTATTTTCTCATGTTCTTTGTTTTGTTGCAGTAAATTCTATTTCAGTTTCATTATATTTTAGATATGGTACAGAATGCTTGCACTGCCTCTTCTAAGGATGCCTTGGGCAAGAGCACTTCTTGGTGCTACAGATCAAAAGCAAGTCTGTGGAGACAGCTGCTTGTACCAAAGGGAAAAGGAAGGGATTAATTCTGTATTAATATAAGTGTTCTCCTGTTCTCAGGTTCACACTAATGAATCTCATAAAAAGTGTTACATGTTTTTTGCTCTGTGCACCTGCATTTCACAGGGAGTCTCAATCATGCGCAATTGGTATGAGGTTCACATACCTAGATTTTGGTGTCTAGGGGTTTTATTGAGGTTCTTTCTGGTATGTGGCTTGCTACTGCTGTACTGTAATGGTGAACGCATTGATACAGACTTTAATTCAGTGGTGATGTGCATTAGAGGGAAGAAATTGCATAGCATTAGACACATCTGTGTCAAACTCTGTATAGGGTGTTGCCTAGCACTGCATTTACTTCAGGCAGAGTAAGACTCTCTCGTGCTTAAGAGGTGATCTGATTTTTGTCGCTACTAAGCCATCTTGTTTATTAAAAGCTTGAATGACACCTGGTTTTTTTTTCATCTTCAAGTCCTCATCCTGCTCTGACCATCTTATCTTAAAAAGTAGTACGAAAGCTTGCAGCATGGTTATAGAGGTTTGGTCTGGCCAGGCTCTTGGTTTTATGGAGCAGAAGGCTTCATGTGCTTTGGTGTAACTCCCTTGTTAGTGAGTGCGCTTTGAATGGTTGGGTCGGATACAGTTCTGGTTGGCCGTGTTTGCTGAACATAGCCTGAATACCAGTGTTTCGAGGGACTGTCAGAAAGGGAAGAACTGGATCTTTAAAACAACTTGATGACATACAAACATACATGGAATGCAGAATGGACTCTCATTCCACATGCCAGTTTCTCTTATGTCTTAGGTGACTGGCCAGAAGTAAGTGTTGCCATGTGTGCTGTTTGATGGCAACATTTTTATTGTTTGGGGTTTATTTTTCCTAAAAAGAAAAAAATGTCTGTGGCTATAGACATGGTCTGTCTGTTTGTATCTTTTATTCTATGATCACAAACTTAATGTTGTGTGCCGATCTATACTTGACAGTAAACAAGTCTGGAGATGAAGGATACAGCTTGTCTCCAAACAATGATATTAAGACAAGCAATGTATCACATCCTGCTTGATACAGGAGGACTCAAGGGAAGAAAGGATGCAAGGACTATATCTGAACGATTGTGACTGGCAAGAAATCTCTCCTCCCTGCCTTTCACTCTCTTGAATATGTTTTAAGCTTATTCAAGGGCACTGAAGAAAATAAACTACTTTTTCAGTTCTAAGACGCCAATTCATACTTTCATAAACATTAAGGTAATAGGAAACAGTATGTAAAGCTCTGACTTTTAAAATGATCAGAAAACCTGAGAGTTGTGTTTTAATTATGATCTGAGGAACCACATTCTTAATCTGACTTTTTTTGCAGTGTAATACATACACATTGTTAGGAGTTTACCTGCATTTTTGGAGTTGAATGTGTCTGAGCATATGAAATTTCAAGTAGGAGGAAGCTGTTTGTCAGAACAAAAAGAGGAGATATTTCCCATTCTAGTCACAGGAAGGGAATTGATAGAAATGTATCTGTAGTTTGACTGTTAGAGTGTTGAGTAAGTTGAACTGTTCACTGGTGTCATCAGTTCACTGACGTCCATCAGTTATACTCAGGAGTTGTGGTTTCTGAAGTAGTTTGTTACAGGGAGGAAGAAACTGAGCTTTTCTATCTGAGCTAATGAGCACTCTACCTTCATAAAAAGTTAAGTATGCTACTTTCAGCAAGTTAATACAGAGTTGTTTCCTGAATTTGCTTTCTCTTTAGAGGGGTGGTTAAAATTGCCTAGCTGTGTGACATGACTTAAATCATTTTATCCAGGTGCCCTTCTGTCTAAGGTTTGGTTGTCTGCAAGCTCTAGAGGCCAGTTCTCCTGTGGTAGCACTGTAATGCCATTTAGAGAGGTCATTTGGTACAGCTATGTAGTATTAAAATAACAAACTGGAAACTGTTTGGGCAGCTTTTTGATATGTGCTGGCTGAATGGCTGGAGCATGACTGAAAATGGGGCATAATCATGGTTGATGGTAGAAAGGAGGAGGAAGTCTGTTGGCCAAATTGCCCAGCGATTCAGAATTACATTGGAGTCATCACTATTAGATGGGAAGCAGTCACAGCAACAGAAAAAGGCTTTCTTTTACCATTATTAATTAGAAATGTTACTCATCCTCTTAATCACATCTGGCTAATTTTAGAATGTATCTGCGATTTGAATAGTTGTTTCCCTGAGGTGTGTGTTATCTTAAGATACTGTAGTGTGCACATGCGTGCAGGCACACATGAGCGCTTGTTAATTTGAAATTGAGAATTTGTTTGGGAATAGAGGAAACAGGAAAGTGGCTTTTCCTGTTCCAAGTAATGAACAATGAACAGGTGGCAGTGGAAGATAGGTTGTTCTGAAAACACCATTAGATTCAAGCACAGTGTTGATAGACTCCTGTGCAGTAATAATGTTTATAATTCATTTTAATTAACTTTTAGTATTTAATATGTGGTAACTCACTGCTTCCTAATTTTTAGCGCATTTTCTTTCTGTGCAGTCTATTAATATTTTTATTTGTAGTGCCTTTTTCTTAATTTGAATTAATGGATAGAATTTACCTTGCAGGTCATTTATATTTCAGCAAAAAGATTTTCAAGCATTTAGTGTTTGGGATTAAAAAGTGAACTAGTCTGAAAAATGTAGTGTTAAGAGGTGTTACTTGTACAAAAATGTTTCAAAATTGCCACTGTATACCATTTTTACTGAAACAAGTTTTAGAGATTCTTTGGTAACGAGACTTCAAGTATTCAGTGGATATTGTCTCCTTTTCTTTGTTCTATAGGGGGTTTTGCCATTATAATAGTCTCCAAATGGTTATCGTAAACGTGTTTAATGAAAACTAAATTTCAGTTGTATCTTTGATGCGTTAAGTACTGTGAGTATAATATAACACAGTTGTTAATCTGTTCTCGAAGCATATACATTTCTCTCCAAGTTACGCTGCTAGGGAAAAAAAATGAAATAGTTACTGTCTTAAATTTTATCTACCTTTTAAAAGTCTCTATGCATGGTAAAATTTCCATGTATGCTGGGTGTGTGTACTTCCAGACCACACGGAAATCGTTGATAAATAAGTAATTCTGGAAATCATTTTTAGAATGTGAAGCGTGGTCTCTTGTTTCAGTCATATCCCTGTGAAAATGCCATTGATGTTATTTCATGCAGGAATGAAACACTGCTTTCATATATTCTATACTTAACAAAACTCTTAATTAAATCCATTCAGACTACCAAAGCATCAGCATTACAACCTGACTTCCAGCCCAAATACCTTTCTGGTCTGACTGTTTGCATATTTCTTCCCCTTTTCAGAAAGTACTCATGGGAGAATATGGTGTTTACTGTAAGAGAAAAGTGACAAGGTGTATTTTCAGGTGTTTATTTCAGTATAAAACAATTTGCAAATTTGAAAGGCTTTCACAGGAAGTTAAGTTAAATAAATTGCCAAAGTTGTAAATTTCCTGCTCAGTTGTTACTATATTTCTAGTGTGGATCACTCCTGGATGTTTTTATCATTCTTGTAGAAGAACATCATGAAATTGTAGACAATAGTTAACTTTTTAACTACCTGAAACCTGCTTTTCTTAATTAAAAAAAAAATGAATGAGAAAGGCAGTATTACAAGTTCTGACAGGCTTATGTTAATGATGCATTTTATTCAGCTTGAGAGAAGAGTGCAATGTCAAGTATAGTCTGAGAAATAACAGCAAATTAGGAACAAAGAGGTAGGAACCATTTTTCTGATTCTGTGTTATAAATTTCTTACAGAGGTACAGTGACAATCTGACTTACAGTGAAAGGAACTTGCTCTGAGTGGGCAGTAAACTGCTGCAAATTTTAATACATTTTAGAAGGTGCTACATATATGGCAATAAGAAGATTCACTCATTTTAACTGTTTCAAAGCCTGAATACCCTAGCCAAGCTTGTGACTCTAGCAATGAGAAACAGTACAAACAGGTGAAAGGTTCACCTTCTGTAAATAGATAAGATCTTGTGTTCCCTTTTGAAGACAGCCAAATGCCTTTGAGACCTGGTCTTCTCAGGGAAAATGTGAGAGTAGCTGAAGAGCTGCATTATTTGAAGATTTCTTTTCAGTCGGCCCAAATAAATCATAGAACAGAATCATAGAATCACCTGGTTGGAGGAGACCTTAAGATCATTGAGTCCAACCATAATCTAACATCCGCATGTACACGGTTGTTAGACCATGTCCCTAAGCATCTCATCTCATCTTTTAAACATGTCCAGGGATGGTGACTCCCAGGGCAGCCTGTTCCAGTACCTGATGACCCTTCGGTGAAGAAATTTTTCCTAATATCTAATCTAAACCTCCCCTAGTGCAACTTGAAGACATTTCTTCTTGTCCTGTCACTTGTTACCCATGAGAAGAGGCTAGCCTCCACCTTGCTACAACATCCTTTCAGGTAGTTGTAGAGAGCAATGAGGTCTCTCCTCAGTCTTCTCTTCTCCAGGCTGAACAGGCCCAGCTCTCTCAGCCTATCCTCACAGGACTTGTGTTCAGGACCCCTCGTTGGCCTTCTCTGGACGTGCTTCAGCACCTCAATGTCCTTCTTGTAGCGAGGGGTCAAAAACTGAACACAATACTCAAAAAGCAGCCTTACAGGTGTAAAGCACTTCCCCGGTCCTGCTGACCATGCTATTTCTTATACAAGCCAGCACGCTGTTGGCCTTGTTGACCATTGAGGTCATCAATAAACATCTTAAACAGAACTGACCCAAATACCAAGCCCTGGGGACCACCACTTGTGACTGGCTGCCAACTGGATTTAATTCCATTCATGACCACTCTCTGGGCCTGTCCATCCAGATAGTTTTTTAGTCAGCAAAGATTGCACCTGTCCAGACCATGGGCAGCTGGTTTGTCCAAGAGTATGATGTGGGGAACAATGTCAAAGGCTTTACTAGAGTCCAGGTACCTGACATCCACAGCCCACCCCCAAGGTGGGTCACCTTGTCATAAGAGATCAGGTTTGTCAAAAGGGACCTGACTTTCATAAACCCATGCTGATTGGTCCTGATTCACTGCTTATCATGGATATGCCCCATGATGGCATAACTTCCTTAGCACCAAATTTAGACTGAGCTAGTAGTAGGGTGATCTTTTCCCATCTATATAATGGCAGTGTTACAGAAATGAACACTGAAAAGATGGAACAGAAGAACAGATAGCTGTACATCCAGAGGATGATGACTAGAGAAATTTGAGTAATTTATAAAATAAATTTCATTTTTTTCTGTAACAAAAATCAGTTTTTAGAAGATTTCTAAGTTCAGCTGCAATTAACTGCTTTCAATTCTTTTTAAACAGGTGTCAAACAAAAAATCAAACAGCACTCCTCCCCCAGCACAACTATCTAAAATCAAAGTACCAGCACCACAGACAGTACTGAAGAAGGAAAAGCGGCAGAGTTCTTCAAGGTTTAATGTTAGCAATAACAGGGAGCTTCAAAAACTACCAGCTTTAAAAGGTATGTGTTTCTAAATTAGAATGACTCTCAGGGGTTCTTGGGCATGAGACAGAGAGGCATCTTGCCTATCATACTTCTTACATCTGGAGAACATACATTATGTACCAAGTGTACACGTGGGCAAACTTGCACATACTTATGCTCAAACAAACTGGGCACTTTTTTCTTTCATTCCTGATAGGAGGACTTCAGTGTGCTGCCTTTTGGCAGTCGTTATGGCAAATACCTGTTTCTTAAACCTAGAAAAAGTCTGTGAAAGTATGTTCACACATCTCACATAAAAACAAAATATTTGGACTCTGTATGTAAAACATTGATCTGTCCTCAGTGCAGTATGCTCAAACCCTGTTTTGTTTGTACAGTCGTATCTCTTGGCACTTTGAGAAGACACTGTCTATTACTGTTTATTGATCTGATTTTTCTGAGTATGAGTCAAGCAGAATGGCATCATTTTAGTGACTTTTCCCTATGTCAATTTTAAGGTTTTTGTGATCTTTTAGAATTGTATTTTCTGCTGTCTATTATAGAAAGATAATTGATGCATTTTTCTCTTGCTAATGTGGCTTGTATTGTCTTTATTTTAGCTACTGTCTGTTGTGTGGATACATATTTGCATAGTGTATTTATGGTAGCTTGTAGTCCTGTTAGGGCAGAATTTTCCAGGTGTGATCAGATGAACTGATCTATTGCTTATGAGCAAATTATTTACTCTAAAGTTAAAAAAAAAAAAAAACCAACCACATCTGTTTTGAAGTGTGACGCTTACTACCTTCCAATGTTGCACTGATCAAGCCTGATGGATAGCTGGAATATTGGGTAGTGCTGTTGTAAGCAATGTGGAGAAAGTCAAGGGGTAAGACTTTTTTTTTTTTTTTTTTTGTCCATTCATTGTTTTCTTTATATAATGCATTAGTGATTTTTGAAACTGAGAAACTCAGCTTCTCAGCCCATGTGAATTACACTTCTTTTCACTCAGACGAAATTAGGCTGCAACATTTTTCTCTTCACCCAGACACCACTTCACCAAAAGGAATAAGAAATATTGTCTGTCATGTTATCAGAGCAGTGTAGATAATGCTACTTAAAAATTTTTAAGACTTAACTGCTGTATATTTAGTTAATGAATTTCAATATATTTTATTAGAGTTGTGAATAAGAATATTTAACATTACAGACCATCAAGAATACTCCTTGTCTTTTAAACTGACATAGTAGGTTCATGCACAAGCTGTCATGTCCAGGGCATGACATAAGCAAATCACACTGAATTAGTGATTTTTATATTTTTTAAAAAAAATTTTAGTAAGTTATGCATGCAGTCTCATTGGCTGTCATCACCTTTTGAACAAAAACTCAGCCATGAAGAAAAACATTTGCTGCTTGGCCTAGAATCTCTATTGTGTCCTATTATGAATGGTATGTAGTGTCTGGGACCATCAGAGGGGGAAAGTAATCCATTTTACAATGCATAAGGTGCAGTTTTAGATTTGTTTCTGTCTCGTGTCTACTGCAGTTTCAACTAGTAGGCTAGTGAAATGCAAAAGGTGACCTGCTTGGACTCAGAGGCAGCAAGGGGGGGAAAGTAGTAAAATAAACCAATAGTTCTTAAAAACTGTACAAGGTAGGTGCTGAGAATGTTAAAACATTTTTGACACAGCATACTTAGATATGAAGAAATGGTAAAAGTATTGTATGTAGGCATTGTATTTGCCACTCAGTCTGCAGTCACACCCCTCCACTCCCAACTGAATTCAAATAAGAGATCTTGAGCTTATCTCTTGTGGATGGCTGCTGTTGTATGTGTGTCCTCAGGCTATCAAGGGTCAAACTTTGTGATGAAACACTGGTGCAGTTGCTGATGGAGCGTAATTACTGTCTTTACTAATAAAGCTATGTCCAGTCTCTTAGATCATAGCAGGTGTCTAATTGCTGTGCTTGCTTACAACTTAATTCTACCTATTAGGGTTGCTGAGAATATTACTGACCAGTCACCCTGTTCTCTAGTATGTACACAGGTAGATGACTTGATGCGCTTTCTGTGGATCAAGTGAAGCTGGGAAACTTTCTTTTTGAACAGCTTTAAGTGTGGTCTCTGTGTCTGGACATGAGTTAAAGTGGACTGTCAGGCTGTACTTTAAAGAACTGAGATGATTAAGGCAGATTTGACTTCTATAAAGTGCTAGGAAGAATGTAGCATTCCTTCTGGTTAGCTCTGTTTAACCATCTTTTACACTCCAATTACTTGTAACAAGTGCCTGTATTTGTATAGCTGTAGTACCTGGGAAACCTTTCTATCTATAGTAGACGAAAAGATGTGTAATTTTTTTCATCAGTGTTCACTATGGTATACTGTTATGTGCATTACCAGAAATAGTATTTTAAGCACAACATATAGAATGGGGTTGGTTTTGCATACTTCAAAGTCTGTATTAGATTTGTAAAAGCTTGTAACTGGTAAGCTTTGGATGGCCACAGCATTGCTGAGAACTGCCTCGCTTTTGTGCCATGGGGCTTGAGTTAAGGTCAGTGGATTGCCTGAAATAGTGGCAAGGAAAAGGAGGAGCCACAAAATAGGTTTTCATCAAGGTTTCTTATTTAGGCAATACTATTTGGTCTTCAATCATGCTGTGAACTCTCTCTTGGGTGTTGCACAGAAGTGTTTATGATAGGCTTCTGGAAATACCAGCCTGTTTGCCCTGGTGACTGGTATTGGTGTGGTATGATTTTATATTCATTGGAGCAGCTTATGGTTTACATTACTACATCTTCAGTTCATTCAGGAAATGGAGGAGCAGGATAGCTCAGCTAATGCAAAAAGAAGGGGAAGTAAATTATGAGTTAAGAGGCTCTAAGAATAGAAATGAACATAGAAGAGAGAAGTCTCTGATGAGACTTCTGATGATTGAGATCCTTATACTAGCAAAGCTCCCTGCAGCAGAATGCAATATAGCCTGATTTAGTTCAGGTAGAATAGGTGGTTTGTTTTCCCACAGATAATTCTGAGACATCTCTGGAGAAATGCCTCCCAAATTGTCAAATGTCTTGAAAATAACCTGTTTCCAGATGTTTATTGGGGAAAAATTACTTCTTAACTTAAAGGTGTGTTTTATGATTTCAAAACTTGCAGATTAATGCTTTGGTTATATCAGAGATAAATGGCAAAGGGTGTTTCATCCTTCAAAAACTTATCAGCTTCTTTAGTTTTCCTTTCTTAAGAAAGGAAATATATCCCCTTGTAGATCGGGATATATTAAAATTGTTTGCAAATTCAAGCCTGTGTTCCTGAATTTGTGTAAAGGGATTTTAATTCATGTAAGAGATAAACAGCAGAAGCATTCAATATGCCTGTTTTAATAAATATAATTTAAAGGTACCGTATCTGAACTTGTGTGCTTGTATTGCACTGACATGCTGAAGTAGTCTCTGCTCTTGGAAACTGCTTGCTTCAACTTTATGCAAGATCCTTGAATTCACTGTTATGTTGATGATAATTTTTTCATGGTTAACTAACAGATAATTCCATAGCATCTATGACTTAGTTTGTGCTGGCATTTTTTTCTGATGATGTTGATCAGAAAAAAAACTTCTCTTTAAATCAACTTCACTTTAGTTCTTGATTCTAGGTTACCTCTATGAACTTTTGACACCCAAATACATGATATACTGGAAAAAGCTCTGGAGCTCGAGTATGTAGCGTATATGTGTTACTCATCTAGCAGTGTTAATTCAGCTCTGGAAGGAAACTTATCAGAGTGTGATGCTATGTTATGAATTGCATGCTTGTGTGCTTCACAACTGCAGTAATATATTTTCAATTAAGCTCTCACAGTGTGCAAAGACCATTATATATATGAAGTCTCTAGAATTTTAAACAACAAAATAAAAATCACCTGGTTTTAATGCTGAGGGAAAGGAAGGGTATCTTTTTTTTCTTTAATGAGATAATTACATGTACTTTGGGAACTAGCTGGTTGGTTGGTTATGTTTTCTCTTTTATGCATATTAAGAAAATTTACTATGCAAAGATTTGTGATAGTTTACTGTCTAAAACATTGGGAGATCAGACTTACTGTGTTCCGAATTTTTCCTGGAGTATTTTTTTAAATTGTTTTTTAAACTGCGAATTAGAATTCTATTTTTTCCTCTCTGACTTCACTGAGAATATAGTTGTCCCTTACCACCTAGTGGTGGGTGAGTATCAGCATCTGCAGGACTGAGGTTGCTGCTGTGGACTCATTAATAGACCAAGATCAAAAAGGAACAAAAAAATAGAACAGCCAACTGTGTGGTGTTTCATAACTGGATAACTGGCAACTTAAATGTTAATGTTTTTGAGTTCTGTTCAAAACTATTAATACAGAAAAGTAAAATTTAAGGATTCAAAACTGTACATTACTAAAAATGAGAATTTATATTCATAAGTATTTATAATTTCAGCAATACTTCCATTACAGGTTGGCTTTTTCCTGTGGTATGGTCACGCTAATTGTGTATTTGTAAGATACTCCCTTGCCCATTGTGTATGCTTATACACTACAAGGGATCTTTAACAGTACAAGTAGTTGACCATACTTGTACACATTCTGCAAGGATGTGATTTTAGTAAACTGTATATATGTGTAGCATTTAGAGACAAATATCATACAAAGTGGTGAGATGTTTAAGGATGTGGTCTGAAATCCTACAATACAAAACGGATTGTTGCAATGAGAATTCCTAGATACAATACTAAGATGCCCTGACCAGGATTTAAAGTTTTATACACTGTCATGTGCAATTACATCACAAATCTAACATGCAATACTCATTAAAAGTTAACATTTTATGACAGTCCTAGAATAATAAATATGAAAAAAAAAAAATTCAGTGCTCCTGATGTAAATTTGGGTATGATTCAAAACCAGGCTATTTGTTAGCATTTCTGTATGTTATTTTATTTGCTGGTTTGGGGTTGGATTTTTTACAAAGAAGTGAGTTACATTGACAGATGTGAACATAAATACTGACTTTAAATGCTGAGAAGTACAGATTATCAAATACTGTGCTGTTTTCTTAATGCAGAGTAACTGCATGTGATACAATTCAACAGATTCTAGAATCTAATTTGTGATTGTCTTATTGTGTATGCTGATCAGTCCATCAGACCTGGTGGAGATGCCTGTTTCTGACTTAGCATGATTTTAACATGAGAAAAATAGAACAAATAATGAACATAACAGGTCTTAACAGTGCCATTTTTGTGAGCACATTTCATGCAGAGTGCATGATTTCTTTTTTTTTTTTCCTTCTTTTTTTCCAAGCAGAGTTTTTAGAGTCCATGCCAAATCCTGACTCTGTTCTGTGAGAGAGGAGAACACCTGGGTGGTGTCTCAACTTGTCTGCCTGTGATACAGGACTGTGATAGGGAGGCAAGAATTATTAAAGCTTTCCTAATGTTTATTAAGTCATAAACGGCTGTCTAGGAGACAGATCTGTTTTCATTGTCTGTACAGTATTAAAGTCTGATGAATCAAGATTGTAGAAGAGGTGATTCCAGTTTAAGATTCTGATACTTAGAAAAACGATTGGACCAAAATTTCATTGATAAAACTCTTACAACCATGAGGAAGGAGGAAAAAGTGAGAATTTCTCAAAAGGTCAGAAATGTAAGGAAACAGACAGCAAGGTAAATTAAGAAGTAGTCAAGTATTGTTCTCTGTACTGGAGAGAAATTCAATGTTGTATGTTGGCGATTTCCACAAACTCCTATCAGGGTAAGTTCAAACTTTAGCAGAAGGTGTTAGCTGTTAGTTTAAAACTAGTGTCTATTTTTGTGATACAAAAGCCACTGACTGGATATATCATAGAATCAACCAGGCTGGAAGAGACCTTCAAGATCATCCAGTCCAACCTATCACCCAGCCCTATCCAAACAACTAGACCATGGCACTAAGTCCCTCGCAAGACAAAGATGGGGCTTGAGGAGCATTTTACTTATAAGCTGCTGAGACTGGAGAACTCAATGTTTAATGTAATTTTCATTGCAGAAACCCGTTCCTGCCAGTTGTAGATTAGGTAGAGAATAAAACTTCAGTCCTTTGCCCTTTTTAGTTTAATTATGCTTCTTGTTTGTGTGCATGGACAGTCTTGAGAAGTGGGCCCAAGCCAACCTCATGAAGTTCAGCCAAGCCAAGTGCAACATCAGGCACCTGGACTGGAGCAATCCCAGGCACAGGTGTAGGCCGGTTGAGGAGTGGCTTGAAAGAAGTCTCAAGGAGAAGGACTTTGGGATGTCAATTGATGAAAAACTCAGCATGAGCTGGCAATGTGCACTTGCAGCCCAGAAGGCCAACTGTATCCTGGGCCGTATCTAAAGAAACATGACCAGCAGGACAAAGGATGTGATTCTGTCCCTCTACTTTGCTCTTGAGAGACCCTGCCTGGAGTACTATATCCAGTGCTGGTGTCCCCAGCATAAGAGGGACATTGAACTGCTGGAGCAGGCCCAGAAGAAGTCCACAAAGATGATCAGAGGGCTGGGGCACCTTCCCTGTGGGGACAGGCTGAGAGAGCTGGGGCTGTTCAGCCTGGAGAAAAGATGGCTCCAGGGATACCTTATAGCAGCCTTCCTATATTGAAGTGGGCCTGCAAGAAAGTTGGGAAGGGACTCTTTACAAGGGCTTATAGTGAAAGGACAAGAGGGAATGGATTGAATTCAGGTTGAGGAGGGTAGATTTAGACTAGATGTAAAGAAGAAATTCTTTACAGTGAGGCTGGTGAGACACTGGAACAGGTTGCCCAGAGAGGTCATGAATGCCCCTCCCTAGAGATGTTCAAGGCCAGGTTGGATGAAGCCTTGAATGACCTGATCTAGTGGAAGGTTTCCCTGCCCATGGCAGGAGGGTTGGAACTAGATGACCTTTAAGGTCCCTTCCAGCCAAAACCATTCTATGAATCTATGGCAGTTAAGGAACTTCATCCAGCTGCAAGGTGGTAGCATCACTTTTAAGTTAAAAAGTATCTTATGCAGTGTGAGATGATAGGCTCAACAAGATAATGCTACTCCAAAAGATAATTTACCCTAATACATAAAACATTTAAAGACAAAGCATTGAGGCAAAACAAATTAATTCTCTTGCAAAACATTGATTAATACAGTTTTGTGAAACAGATGATGTTATTTTGCATTGTATGCAAACCTCCATTAGACTAACTTGGTCTGTTTAAGTGCTATCCCTCTGGCCCTGGCTGTGCAGCCCAGTACTGTATTGAATTTATTTGAACCAAAGTCCGTAATGGAAAAAACTGCAGAAACTTCTCTTTCCTGCATCAGTATGGTTAAATGTCAGTGAGTGTGTATATTATCATGTGGAAGAATTTCTTTGCCATTTAGTGACTTTGTCTTAAAACATGTGATCATGTAGTGTTGCATGAACAGACTTTCCTATATTCATTTTTCTTTAAAATGTTTAGAAGAATTATTAAAATACATGTGTGGTAAGCATATAAATTTCTTAAAGCAAAAATGTTAATTGTTTGGTGTTGATGCAAGAAAATAACAAATTAGTAAATATTTTAATAATTAATGATTATAAAATCATTATTATTAAAATATTTAGCAATTACCCAGTCTGAATAACTATGTAACATTTTAAAGATTAAGAAATCTGCTAATTAGTGAGTGAATAACTTCTAAAAGAAAAGGTTATAGAGAAAAGTACTTCACTTCAGTGTGCGAAGTTTTCTTTCTTTAGCTTGCTTTACATGAAATCACAGGCTTGGATTAATAAGCCATTTTTCATTTCAACTGCCCTATCCAACACCTACTCATTACTCAGCAGCTGAAAGTGTTAGAAGAATGCTCTACATCTGTCACTGGCAGCATTTCCTACCAAACTTGTTTCCACTGAAGCTTGGAAAGAATCCATGAAATTAGGATTTCAAACATGGTATTGTCTCTTCTAGATTCTAACCTGTTTCTGAATTCAGTTTACATCTCTCCTTAAATGCCTCTTAGGTGCCCTTATTTACAAAAAGCAGTTTTTGTCCCGTTGCACACGCCTTCATTATAATCAGACCTAAACATTGCTGCTGCACTAAACTCCCTTTGTAAGACTTCTGCTGATGACACATCAAATGCAATATTTATACACTGAATGCAATATTTATACATGTAAATATAAGCCAGTGTTTGCTGGATAATTAGCATGCTCAAGTTTTTACTCTTAAATGTAATATTTAATGCTTAATTTCTTGAAAATTACACATGACCTGTGCAGTAAGGTCACAGACAAGAGTGGGTTTGGTATGCATGCTAGCTTTTATACTGAGCTTGGTTAAAATAGTGTGCAATACTTGAAATGAGCTCATGAAATCAGCTCTGGAAAATACAATTTGTACCAGATACTATTCTTGAAATATATTTAAGGTAGGTAACTAGCAATTTTTTTGGGGTATGATGTACAGCTTTCTGAATTCAGCAGTGGACTACTGTTTGGTTGGTTTTTTTCTTTCTCACACCCCTGACTAACAAAAGCTTTTCAACGTACAGTTTTAGCTGAAGGAAATAGTGGTGCTGTGAGTGTGCTACAGTGGCCATGCAAATATTAGGAAATCTAAATAGATACAAATCCAGTCAGAAGCAGATGTTTGCCAATGCCACTTTTAATCAGTTTTTCCTGTATTAGGAGGAGTAAATAGTCTCAATTTCTCAACAAGAAAGGTAGAATATTAATTACCTTTTGCCATGCTTCAGTCTAAGGAATTCTTTTAAGGAAGCAAAATAGTAGCTCGTACATAATCCTTACCCAGATAAAAGAAATTTCTTCTTATCTGTGTATCCTTTTGATAGCTAGATATTAACATGGTGTTTACTGCCTTGGTTTCTTTGAAGAATTTATTCTTAGCTGCCCTCTGGAATTGAGTCAGAACTTTGTAGGAGAAGCTCGGTATTATCCCTATTGCTGTGATTCCTCTTCCACAATGTGTAGTATCCAGGCCTTTTCTTCTCTAAAGCTAAGTTATTGTCCTTGAGTAATTAATTGTTCAGAGCTGCAAAGAGACCATCATCTTCTGTAGTCTGACATGATTGGTTGTTAGGAAAGAGTGGCACATGCCTTAGAATAGGTTGCCCAGGGAAGTGGTGGAGTCACCATCCTTAGACATGTTCATGAACTATGTGGACATGGTACTTCAGGATGTGGTTTAATGTCTGTAGCAGTATTAGGTCAATGGTTGGACTCAGTGATCTTAGAGGTCTTTTCCAACCACAATTCTATGATATGTGAGCATGGTAAGTTTTATTTAGGCTATAATTGGAGAGGGAAAACCCCACAAATTACGTTAGTCCTACCAGTAAAAGCAAGTCAAATTTATCCCTCCTTTTTTTTTGGATGGCTGGCTGGTGACCCAGATAATGGCTCAAACTTGCCCTTTTCCTTTTCTCTTTAACTCTGCTCAATTTCCTAATCTTGTTCAGCCATGCAGTTGCACAAGCTCTTGTACAGCAGCTTCAGATGGTTGTGCACTTGTGCCTCAGAGGTGGGAGCACAGCAGTATCTCATATTGATATAGCTCAGCTTAGGCTGCCTTGGCACACAGTTTTAAGTTAACAGAAAACCAACCTGACAGTAAAGTGACTGGCTCTTGGTTTAGCGGACTAAGCCACCGCAGCTGTGGGGCTGATGACTAGTGAAGATGATGAGCACAAAAGACAGCAAAGTGGAATTCAGGAGAGGGAGCAAAGCTGTCTGTAACTGGGGTGGCTTACGTTGCTGAGAAATGGAATTATGTCTTTAGTTACTTTATGGTTTAGACTAGCCCAGTCCTTTGCCAGTCTAAAAATGAAAACTAATCTAGACTGAGAGGCAGCCAACTTCAACGTATTTTCATGTACATAGCAGTTAATCCAATTTTAATCTTCTCATACATAGTGGATTCTCAGGCTATCAGTTAGAATAATAGGCAGTTCAGAATGGAAATTGAGGCAACCTTTGGGCTGGTGAATTTGGGGGGGGGGGGGGCCTGGGGGGGTTAGGGCTGGTTGTTTTTTAAATCACAACCTAAATGGAGTATTTAGTTTGAAAGAAATACTACATGACTTTCCTGTGTAAAGATAATTCACCAGCTGTAGTGCTAGTTCCTAAATGTAACATGTCCAGTTATATCCTGAGAATTTTATAGTATTTTCCTTCATCCCTATCATCAGGAAGTTAGAATTTATGAGAAGGGTTTAGAAGAAACCTGTAATAACTAGTTTTGCTATACTGTCAATATGTTTTTTTCATTCATTCTAAAAATGGGTAGGCGAAGTTAATACAGTTTTTGATTCTCTTGCAACAGAAGTGTCTTCATAAATTTCCTCAAGTAACCTCTTCCTCTTCCCATTGATATTTATTAGTATAATTCCATTTGCACTAATATTTATCTCCCCATTAGTAAGTCAATTCCTAGCTCAATTTTCTTCATTTTTTTCCCAAATGAGGTATTTAATTAAATATTTCCCTTTGGTGGCAAATCAAACAACTTAAAGCTGAAACATAGGGAGGGTATACAAACCTCCTGACCAGAACGTACCTCTCCATCTGCACAACCGATGAAAAGATAGCAGATTTTGTTAACAAGTAGAAGGCCTCACATTTCACAGTGTATTACTGTAGCATGATAAAACTTTTCTAACAGAGTATGCATATGCCCTATAATTTTTCTTGCAGACTTTCATCAGCAAATTACACAACTGAAAAGTATCTTCCTTTTTTTCTTTTTTTTTTTTTTTTTTTTAATGTCCTCTTTGTTTTGGGAGCAGGTAAAAGTTAGGACAGTGTTTGTAGATAAAGTAATCTAAATATTTAAAGATAGTATTTGGGGAGAAGCACAGGTTTGGAGACAGAACAAGTATAACATTGCCTGTTTCACCAAACATCCCACCTAGAGCTGCTTTATCTATAGTCCTTCACATAGCTCGTGGTAAATGTGAAAGCTTCATACAAAGAACAACAGAATGCTTGTGGTTTTGTTCCAAACACCTTAAGTGATTTAACTAAAAAGTTTAGAATTGTTAAGCAGTGCTGTGCTGCCTTTTTTTTGATTTTGCAGCAAAACTCTTTTCTTATGCCTTTATACTTTTTTTATTATTACGAACTAATTACCGAACTTTTCTAGAAAGGAAAACCTGCATTTTGCAAGTTTAACAACTTCACGTAAACTTAATGTAGGTCCATTTCTAGACTGAAATACTCAAATGAACATGAAACATGTTTTCATTTCCCTGAATATGTAGGTATTCATCGTATACATATTAGCAACCTGACATAAAACACTTTAATGGGAATGCTCACAGTGTTTTATATTTATAGGTTAATAATAATTCAAAACCCGCATCTTAGTGTGGACTGCCTCTTTTTTTAATACGGCTCTCGAACGACCAAGTTGTAGATGTTGCCTTTATTGCTGTGTTTTTCCAGGGTTAAGTTGAACTGTTGGTAATTCCTGGCAGCGTCACTGAAGGAAGGGTTAAGCATTTGGCGTTTTCGAGAGGAGGCACAAATTAAAATGCATGTGCTTATTCCAGCAGGTGCGTTCTGAATATTGTCGGGGCGGAGACGGGGAGGGGAATAACAAAGCAGCGATAGGATGAGCTTGGTTTAAAAAGGAACGCACGCAAAAGACCCGTCACCTCCTCCGGGCGGGGTTCCCCGCTCCGCGGGCGCGGGGCGAGGCGCGGGCCTGAGGCCGGCGCAGGAGCGCAGTGACAGCCCCGCAGTGACAGCTCCGCGCCGCCTCCGCTCATTTGCGGCCTTCTCCGTGTCGTTTTAAGTTGCTGCCGTGAGCCAATGGGGCTCCTCCCGCCCGCTGACATCATTAACTAGCCAGTTCCCTCCAGCTGCAGAGCTCTTCAGTTTCTGTCTTTTTTTAAACTAAAATGGAGGCTGGTTTCTTGCCTTAAGGAATACATTGCCTTGCCTGCTGGAGCCTAGATGTTGACATGTAACAGAGCTGGCAGCAGGATGGTGGTTGACGCAGCCAATTCCAATGGGCCGTTTCAGCCCGTGGCCCTTTTGCATATTAGAGGTGAGTTATTGTGCGTGGGGGAGAGAATCGCGACCCTCTGACGAGCTAATAAATGGCTATTGTGGCGCCAGGGTAAGGGGCGCGGGACGTCCTTTGTAGCCCCGTTCCCTTCGGTTTGTCACAGCCGCAGTAAAACAGTGGGATCGAAACCCTCTTTCTGTTAAATGCATTTTGGGAAGCTTCGTAGAGGCATTGCATGCATAGTTAAAAGCAGGTTTTACTGCTTTCTGCCGTGACTCTCCCATCCCCCTTTCAAGCTGTGCTGATGTCAAAGGATGTGAAGTCACTACCCCAGAAAGGTAGTGTGTTGGGGGAGGGAAGAGCCAAGTTCTCACTATACAGTTTATATAGATTAAGGGCAAATGCTGATGTGTTCAAAAGCTTTTTTTTGTGTGAATCGGTCAGATAGGGCTCCTTTAAAATCCACTGCGGCTTCTAAAAGAATTGGAAGTGGGGAGGAGAGGGGAGAAGAGATGTGACATTTATGAAAATATCCTTTACGTATTCAGAAAGCATTTCCTAGAAGAAATGTGGCTCAGCTTCAACTCTTATGTGCAATTCCGAATGTTCAATTTCTTAACAGAACTATGTTCTTTTTGGTTTATAGAATGAGTGTATTGCAAATCTGCATTTAATGTAATTCATTGGGAAAATACACTTTGGTGTGACATCTCTGCATCATAGTGTGTGTCTCTTGTTTTCTGCAGTTTGTAACATTTTACATCACTATGGATTTTTTTTTTTGAGTATTTTTTTTGCTGGCTGTTAACCTACCAAGCTTGCTTCTTTTTTTTTTTTTTTTTTTTACTTAAGATGGCTTTGGTTCAGGACTTTTTATGAAAGCAGAACGTGTGTTGGCTGGGATCAGTACACCTTGAACAGTGGCATTTATATGCCAGAAATAAGAAACACAGCTAGCCGATAGCATTCTTACTTACCTTTGCTTCTCAGCTTTCATTAGCATAGACTAGATGTTAGTAGTGAAAGGAGTATTTTTTTTTTTCCATCAGTTTATACAATGAAAAAATCTTACGTTAAAAGTTTAACCAGGAAAATCCACAACTGTTCAGAAACCTGTTCCTTTAAGCAGTAGCTCTGGTCTTCATGTATTTTAAAAAAAGGTGATTTCCTGTGACCTTTTGAAAGAGCCTTTTCCTCTTCTAAAGTGGGACTGAATGTATTCTAGAAGACTCTACGTTTGGTCTGTGAGTAGGGAGGAAATGTGATAAAATTCTCTTGAGTTAGAATAGAGATTGTGCTTGTTGTCAAGAGAATATAAATATAATTGCCTGACCTGTAGACAGGCTTTTGCTTTTTGCTCTGCACAGATCACCTTAATTCTCGTGACAGATGATGCCTTTTGGAAGGGGAGAAACACCATCTTTTAAAGGTGCAAGTCAGGACAGAAAAAAACAAGATTGTGATCAGAATGATGAAATGTTACAATGGTGAACCTTTGTAGCATTTTGCCTCAATATGATAGCAAAGTTTTAGTCAGTGAATTTATTACCACTGCTGTTGCTTCCAATCAAATATATAAATTGTGGAAACAACAGATTTTAAGAAATTATTCTGAAATTTACTTTCCCAAGACCTACAGTTCTGGTGCACTGGATAATATAGAAGTAGAAGTTAAGGGGTTTTGTAATTTGGTTTGTTGTTTGGGTTTTTTAAATGGATGACAAGAGTGGACTTTCTTGTAAGCAATTAAGGAATAACTAGGAGATTATTTTTGTTTTTCTGGTGGTAGGAAATAAAATGGATCTCTGGTATTATAGCCCAGAGGAGTTGCTTAACACTGAGAGGAAAAGTGTGTCTTCCATCCATACATGTAGAAGTTACTTTTGATTTTGTGAATGTACCTCATCTTGCTAGCTGTTTTGATGTCAGTACTGATCTGCCTCCAAGATAAAGCCTGTCAGAACAATACATTAAAAATTATTATATATAAAAATGAACTGGTAAATTTGAAGCCTACTGACACATTTACTGTTTGCTCAAATCCATGCTGCTTTTATAGTTAAAGTCTTTTTACATTGTCTGTTTTTTGCAGCTATAAGAGCTGAAACTTTGAAGTCAGAAAGAAGGGGCACAAGCACCTGTCTTGTTTCTAATGGACTTAGTTTGCTGTAATACAGAAGAACCTACTTTATCACCAATAACAAATAATCTTTAAAATAAAATTTTGAGGTGGTGTATTGTATTTTACCCTTATAATGTAGCTACCATGTTTGGCCTTAATTTAAAAAAAAAAAATATTCTGTGAAGCTTTGTGGACTACACTGTCGGGACTTATTTGAAAATGAAAAACACAATCTTGCTTTTAAAGTTAATTCTTAAACACTTACTATACCTAGATCACATGGAGTATGTAATACTTGCAGAATAAAAAGGAAATCATCTGATACGGGATGGGAGCTTGCTTCCCTTCCTCCTGCCCTTCCTGAACTGCCAACAGCCTTATTGTCTGGGCTACTTACAGCTTTGCCGAAAAAAAACATTTGGAAAAATAGATACAAGTGCTTTGTAAAAAATTTTATGAGCCTTATAAATAGGAAATAAGGGTCAGAATTTTATTGTTTCTGGTTCATGTCACTGATATTTGCACTGTCAGCAATAAGGAGGACCAATAGGTATTGGCAGGACAGGAGATGTTGGGACCCCAAGTACCCTATCCTCTAGCAGTTCATTTGGTGGAGCCATGTAATCTTGAGTTGGATTGCTGTGGAAGTAGCCATGAGAAGGCTCGTTCAAGTTGCCCTTTTCGTTCAGGAATTGTCTTTCGGCTTTCGCTGTTAGCTAAGCTAAGTTGCAGGTGCACAATTGTCAAGACACGTACCTTGCTAGTAAGAGAAGACTTCCATATGATGAAAGGCTGAGAATTGGTTTTGTTCAGCCTTGAGAAAAGGCGGCTATGGAAGACCATATCACCATGTTCCAGTAATTAAAGTATGACTCAGAGAGGATGGAGACTCTTTTTACAAGGGTTCAAGGCCAGGTTGGATGAGGCCTTGAGTGACCTGTACTCGTGGGAGGTGTCCCTGCCTATGGCAGGGGGTTGGAACTAGATTATCCTTGAGGTCCCTTCCAACCTTACCATTCTATTATTTTATGATTCACATGGAAAAGACTAGAGGTACAGCTTTTTCTTGGGGAGATTCTTATTGGATGTAAGAGAAGATTTTTCATAACAATGACCATCAGCCATTCACATAATCTTCCCAGAAACTCTGGTAGATTCCCCAGCATTGGACATTTTTAAGATTCATCTGGACAGGGTGTTAGACCATCACAGAAGGTTGAGCCAGATGATTCTTGAGGTCGTTTCCAACCTGCTGCTCTAGGGTCTGGATCCTGAAGTGTTGAGTTACCTGGGTTAGTGAGAGTCTTCAGCATAGATTTATGCAGCAACCACTGGATTGTTGGCTGACCCTGAGCACTGTCAGTGCACCTGCTCTCCTTTCCTTGTTCAAGTACTGAGAGAATATGCCCTTTGTGACAACTGTAGACTGTTGGCAGTTGTCCAAGACCAACCATGTAGAAATCAAGTCTGCAGAAGATGACTTTGAACCCGTTGTTGGAAAATTCCAAGCGCCAAAGAATGTAATCCGCATTGAACACAAGTGGCATGGAGTGATTACTGGATATTATTTGCTTATGCTGAAAGCACTGGCTCAGTGAGAGTTTGGTGTGCTGGGGTAGTGAGCCCATGGTCATTCCACCTGCAGCAGGCTTTCCAGGAGATCAGAGTGACGCTGCTGCTGCATGGATCTTTCTAGAATACAACTACAGTGCATAATGGGCAGCTGAGCTGCTTGTCATTGGTTATCATGGTGAACGGAAAACTTATATTGGAAAGATTCAAAGCTTCTAAGAAAATCAAAATTTCAGTTTGAACAGCCACTATGGCCATGGAATAACTACTGTGACTTGTGATCCTGGATATGAGCTTGAGCTTGTAGTTGGCTGTGAAATGATTAGTGTAGCCGAAGCAACTGGTCAGGTGGTATCTGGGTATGTGCAGGGAGAGCTCCTTTAGGATATTTGTACATAGACAGATCACCAGCTATGAAGATGACATTAGGACAGCACAGAGAAAAGGGTTATTAGATATTATGAATTTAAGATTTTTGTAACAAGGAGAGAAGCAGAGCTGGATAGTATATTAAAGAGGCATCTTTCTTCCTTATGGAACCCTTCTAGCAGCTGAACCCCAAGGATGATGGAAGTTCACTCAAGACCCAGATAAAATAATTCACATAAATGAGATGAAGCCTAGGGGAAGAAATCCAGGTAATTTTGACTTCCATCTCAGCACTTCAGGAAAAAAAAGGGGCCGTAAAAGCACCCTGCATTAGGACAAACAGTACATATTTGTCACTAGACTTCAGAGTTACCAGTTCATACTGTTGAGAGTTCTCTTGCTGACGTCTGTAGCTGTAGTAGAGAGTGTAGTTACTTCAAGAGAATAACCGTAATTCATTTTTTAGGCAGATTATAAATGTTTATTCATTGGAGGAGCAGACATTTTTAATTAGGAATATGGTTCAATGCTGTTTAAAAAAAAAAACAACTCTTAATACTGTTCTAGCAGAAGTAGCCCAAATTCCAGTGTTTTTATGAACTCAAGACATGGATGTTTGAACAAAATATAGGAAAAACTTCTATCTACGGTAGCATAGTTAGCAGAATATAGAAGTTACTTTAGCGTTTTAGTTACTGACTAGCTAGAACTGGTAATGTCTGTTCATGCTTTTCAAAAATTATTTTAAAGATGTTTTGCAAGACATAACCGAAAGTTGCGTTGGGAGGAAGGTGAGAACACCCTGATGCTCTGTTAACTCAAGCTGATGTTTCCTGTAGGGTACAATCTGTTTCAAGTATCTCATAGCCCATTCTTCTCTCTGCCTTGCAGAGCAGCAAACTTCTTTGACTGATTAGAGTTTGTTACTGTTTAAGTTACTTAACATCACAAAAGTTAAAGCATCTTTCGTATAATGTAAACTTTGCCTGTTGTTTCTGTGTGCTCCTTGTATGAATTAATCTTGAGTAAGGGATCATGGAAGGTAGTTCATATTTCATCTTCACATAGTCCTTTTCTGCAGGGCTTAAAAATGTCAGTGGTAATGTTTTTGTGATGTAAATGAGTATTTAGACAGAAATTTGCATCCTTGTCAAAGCATGGTGAAAGATCATTGTTCTGTTGGATTAAATATTAACATTTCCCTGAGCTTGGGCTACTTCAGGTCTGGACCTGAAAGGTTACCTGCTCACCATGAACTACTATCAGATTCATAAAGAAACCGGGTGCTATCTAACTAACTGCAAGGTGCGTTTCCACTTACTTCATATTTTGGCCATGAAAGGTCAGGTCCCTTTTGACAGTGTGTAAACCATAAGGAATAACTTTTAAGTGAGCTTCATAATGTGTTTGAACCCGTAGTGTACAATTTCTTTATTAAAGGAGAAAAGTTTAGCATTTTGATCATAGAAAGAAGCCAGTGTGTGTTTCTTCCCCCAAAAAAAAAAAATACATGAAGATTCTTTTGTCTAATCATAGTTGTTAAAAACCAGGAATGTTCTTGCTTTGCAGGTGGTGTGTTTGAGATTTAAAAGGAGGGAGGGGAAAAAAAAAATCCGTATTGTAATTAAATGGGAAGCAGAGGCCAAAGCTCACACTTCAGAAATAACACAGACCAAATTCAACATGCAGGACAGTAGCCATTAATCTGAAAATGTACAAAAGGGGCTGAAAGAACTGGGTTAGTTTTGCCTGAACAAGAGAGGTCTAAGGAGAGATCTTATCTTCAATTAACTGTTGGGAGCGTGTAGAGGACAGAGCCAGGCTCTTCTCAGTGGTTGAGAAGTGACCAATGTGAGTAGCAGCATAGGAGATTGCAATTGTATACTTGGAAAAAAAATTCCCTATAGAAGTGGCAAAATACTAGAAAAAGATTCCAGAAACGACTGTAAAATGTCTGCACACTCTCTCATTCTCTGTTGCATATGAGACCAAAAAAAAAAAAAAAAAAAAGACTGGCTGTACCCTCACTTGAAAATACTATTACATTAATTTTAACATACTTTTTTTTTAATTCATACTGAGGTATTGTGAACTTTTTTCCCCTTCTTTTCCCTTCTGTTACTAAAGCAGATTTTGTGTGTGTGTGTTTGACGGTATGCCTGTTGGTAGTACTTTTACCTCTGTGTCAATTCTCAATTTTTTACTGTTAGAATGTTTTTAATTATTCTTGCCATATTTTTGTAGACAGTTAAAGATGGGTGACTGGAACTGCACGCAGTATTAAAAATATTTGGACACTAAGAATGCTTTGTTCAGTTCTTAATATTCTGCTGTGAGCGCAGCAGTAGTGAGAAAAATGTGGCAAGTATGTGTTTTTTTTGCACACTATCCATGGCTCTAAAAATATCTTCTGAATGAGCTAGAACTCAAGTGTACACAGTCAGCTATTTCACCCTCATTCTTTACATTTTATTAGCTTTTGGTAAGATCTAATAGATTGGATTAATTTCCTCAGTATCGTGAGATTTTTGTGCATCTCTCTTTAACAAGCTTTAAACTGGCAATGAATACAGCATTCACAAATGGTGACCTTGCTATTCGTCTTCTGTGGTGTTTATGAAAATGTTAAACACTGCAATTCCTACCACAGAGCCTTACAACAGACTTCTGGTAATCTTCCTGCACTAGAAAAACATGATGTTAGAAGGTATAAAACCCAGGAGATAATTGTCAGCTTACCAGCTTTCTGATACTTTCCAAGAACTTGATAAATGTCTAGCATAATTTCCATGTGCTCAGTTTGCCTTTTGGGAGTATTAATGTTTTATTGTAGTCTGAAACCGGCCTATCCTGGTTATGAAAGCATGTCTAAGAGTCTCAGGAAGTCAGCTTTTATGAATCTTGTTTTATTCCTTCTCTGTAATGATAATGTTAACCTTCACATTTCCACTTAAGCAGGTATTCTTAAGGATTATGAATTTAACTGGTTGTAGTATGTATGTTTATTTAAACATTAATTTAATTCTTCAACACATTTAGCAAACATTTAAGTACAGTGACTTTGTTGTGAGAAGTGAGTAAAATCATCCTGGTAAGAAAGGTAATCATATTTACTGGAAGGTGTCCAGAGAAGGGCGACAAAGCTGGTAAGGGGCCTGGAGCACAAGTCCTATGAGGAGAGTCTGAGGGAGCTGGTGTTGCTTAGCCAGGATAAGAGGAGGCTCAGGGGTGACCTCATTGCTGTCTACAACTACCTGAAAGGAGGTTGTAGCTAGGTGGAGGTCAGTCTCTTCTCCCAGGCAACCAGCAACAGAACGAGGGGACACAGTCTCAAGTTGTGCCAAGGGAGGTATAGACTGGATATTAGGAGGAAGTTCTTCACAGAAAGAGTGATTTGCCAGTGGAATGGGCTGCCCAGGGAGGTGGTGGAGTTGCCATCCCTGGAAGTGTTCAGTAAAAGGCTGGATGAGGCACTTAGTGCCATGGTCTAGTTGATTGGATAGGGCTGGGTAATAGGTTGGACAGGATGATCTTGGAGATCTCTTCCAACCTGATTCTATGATTCTATCATATTCTTCAGAGATGCTCCATCAGAGTAGTGAATAGTGCTAATAATCTTTTAGTGAATTTCAAAGTTAAAAAATACAGCTACTTGTAAAATTGCAGGGTTTGGGATGGTATGTGTTGGTTGGTTTTTTTACGGGATTTTTTTGTTTTGGAGTTGATGGGGTTTTGGTTGTGTGGGGTGGTGTGGTTGGGTTTTTTTTTGTTTTTTTTCTTTTTGGTTGGTGGTTTTTTTTTCCGTTTGCTTGATTTGGACTTTTTTGGTTGGTTGGGTTTTTTTTTAACTTCCATGAAAATATTCCTGTAGACCTTGAACTTTTTAACTTTTTCATTCCTTCTAATCCAGTAAATGAGGTTTTCCATAGCCAGCACACATCTTTTGTCCTGCTTGAGAGTCACAGTTGTTGGGTTTGGATCAAATGGATAAGCCTCCACTGAGATTTAAGGGAGATAAATGCTTGTTTGAACAATTAAATTTGATAATGTGAAGAAGCGAGAATGAGAACTACCTGTGTATTTGGGCTGATGCCTGTACCTTCCTGCCATGCCACTCGGGCTCCATTTGTACTCACTATAACTACTGGAGTTGATAGTCATCCATCTTGCCAAAAGTTTCCAGTATCCTCATAGCAAGTTCTCAGCTACTGATGGTTTTTAATATTCCTTAAACCACTGATTAACTACTGAATTGTTAGTTTTGAAGTCTGTGCACTGTTCCTTGCTGAAAGTGTTACATCAAAACTAGAAACTACTCTCTCAACAACAAGCAGCAGTTCTTTTCTCAATGAACCCTAAGACCCTTGTATCTTTATGACTGTAAAATATTTACTTAATTTTCATCACTTAGCATTAGATAATCGTCTATTATATAGATGATTATCTAAGCTATATAATGCTATCAGAATTGTCAAAGGACTGATAACTGATACAAATGGTTGTGTACTGTATTACCTCTTGTACAGTTTTGCTAGAATATTTGACTGGATTTGGGGATATTTTTTTTTTTTTTTAACCAAACAACATCAGACATAGCAACAGCACTCAGCCACACAAAATGGTGATTTTTAAATATTTTTTTTCTAGTATATACTGAAGGTACTGATGGGGAGTGCTTTGATACTTGACCAAAGCAGGTTTAAAGGAGGTGGTTTAGTTGTCACTCCTGATGCATTTAACGTGGTGATACGCTTTTTAAGTCTTCACTTACTGTGCAGCACTTCATCAGAGGATATATTTTACCTTGTTAACTGCTTTTCCTCAGGTGCTCCGTCATTCCTCTTTCACTGTAATAGGTTAGTTTTATCTTTGTGTAGATCTCTTGCCCATAGAAAGAGTGTGTGTATAAATCCTACTACTGGAAACAATGAGGATGTTAAATGTTCACACTACACTTAATCTCTAAGGGTGTGACTAAAACATCTCTGGAGGGGACTTTTTGTTGAAGTGAAAATTCCATTAAATTGTAGGATGGTAGTCAGCTGGAATTTTTAAGCTACTTTTACTGACTCGTGATGTAATTTGCACAGCCTTTCAAGGAAACCAAATTATATCAGCATAGGTGCATGTTTTCCGTATTGTTATTCATACATCAAAAGTCATCTGTTCTGTGACAGTTGGTATGATACACATTTTAAGACTAAAATTGTCATGTGTTTCTGAGGAATATTTTCTTTCCCTTTCTGTTCAAAGCTTTTTAATTATTAACTTCTGTAGAGTCAGCTAATTCTCTCCATGTGCTATCAAATACTGTTAGCTACTGAAACCACATTGCAAACTGTGAGGATTAAGTGAACACCAGCAATAGTTAATAGATAGATGAATATTTACATCATATATAGACAAGATGTACCTCTAGTAGAGATGACTTTTATGTCCTAACCTTTGTGCCAGAGATAAATACCCTATGCCAATGGAAGTACACTCTTGTCAGCCAAACAGTGCCGGTGCTTGATTTCTGCCTGCATGCTTGTTTCAAATGATAAAACTGAATTAAACGGTGCTCTGGGTGTCATTTTAAAGCAGTGCCATTTCCGCTAGAACTTGCTAATTAAGTTTTTTTTTTTTTCCTCAAATGTAGTTAAAAATTAGGAATCTGATCTGACTCTGGATTATCAGTGGTGGAAGTAACAGGTTTATGTCAATTTTTGTAATTAGTTACTGATAATTATTGTATTTATGAATATTTTCTTTACAAGCAACACAAAAATGTACAAGAAATGTAAAATGTAAACAGGAGGTAAAATGGATTTGGTGGATTTTCTTTTTGTTTTAATTAAATTTACCAGCTGTGTGATGTCACACACCCGCTAGAACTGAATACTTGTACTGCTTTTGTATTTAAAGTGAAAGCATAACAATGTCAGTGACATGTCAAAGGTGTCCCGTGTGCATTCAAGCCATGTTGGAATAAAAGCTTGAATAAAATTGATCAGTTCTTGAAATGCTATAAATACTTTAAGGAAACGGTGTATTGTCTGTCCTTTGGGCGTGATAAGGTTTTTCTTCAAAAATAGTTTCCAAACAAATTGTAAATAGTCTTAAGATTAGAATCTTTCTTCTCACCTATTTCCAAAATGCTTTGAATGTCTTTTGCTCCAGTTGTATAAAAACTTCTGTAGAAAGTATCTTAAAATCCAAAAATCGATGCAGAGAGTTTTGGGGTTTTTTTAAGAGTGTCTGTTAGCAGTGGTCAAAATAACTCTATGTGGTTCTTGTCCCACTAAGAAATTAAGATCTTATGAGCCTTTGAGAGTAAACTTATCCTCTCTAAAATTTTGAGGATGTACTTAACAGCATAACTTATCTCACTCGGTATTCCTTAATGTAATTTAAGGAATAAAGAATCCTAAAGCTTATTTTGAAATGGAAGAAATAGAAATAAGTTGCTTTCATAGCACATCTCAATATTCTGTTTAAAAATAAAAATATTAATAATTAATATTTTGGAAAAATGTGCTGGGGGTGAGATGTCTAAACATGTCCAGGGCTTCTGGGCATGCAGTAATGGTCGGAGTTGGTTTGATAGCTGATAAAGCCAAGCAACTTGTTTGTGCCCTGTCAATTTACAGATTCATTGAAAGCTCTGATTTAAATGTATCACACACTTTCTGCTGTATGAGGGGGTGGACATTTGTTGCAAGTCATCAGCAAAATATCAGCTTCTCTGGCAGCTAAGCAACATGCTCTGTTATGGACAGTGTCGCTAATAGGTGCAGTTTCTGTTCTTAATAGAATTCCTTTGTGATACTGAAGATTAGTTTGAGGAGAGACTGAAGACTTCTGTTTAAAGAAAATGTACATGTTTTCAAACATGATAGGAGGAAAACAACATTGGATTGTATAGGAATGAATTCTGAGTTAAATGGAAAATTAAGCACTTCATTGTTGAGAAAATAAGCAAGTAGATTATATCATTTTCTTTAAATATGTCTATGTAAAAAGAACATAATTTTATATGTTTTGAAGCAGTTAGCATTTGACATGATCAGCATTGACTGGTAAGGAAGTTACTGACCCAGCTTGAAAATTCTTAGGCTTTTCCATTCTTCCCAAAACACTGTTGCTTTCACGATTGACCATTTCATTTACCTGTCACATCACACAAGTTGCCTGAATTTCACAAGTATATGAAACTAAGGAAGTGTTGCTTATGTAAAAGAATGAGGGAATATGAACACCCACCCTCAACACCAAACAAGAAGAATAATTCCGAACAAAAACCAACCTCAAGCAAACAGACCTACACACAGGGGATGTGACTTACTATGTATTAAAATTTGTTAAGAAATTGCACTCAGTAAAGTCAGAAAAAGGTCTCGATGGTGTTTGCTGATACTTCTGCATATATTGTAATAGTTAATTGAGGTTTGAATGACACATGATGAGCTGGGATGAATTTAATTGTTGATCAGCTGTTCAGGACCTTAGTTGCATCTCAGCTCAGTGTTATGTGCACTAATAAAGCTCTTTGTATGAATAGATTTTTTAAAAGACTTACCGTATTTCCCATCCTATTTTGGATTTTGAAAATTGGAGAATGTACAAAGCTGATTCAGTGTTTTCATCAAAGAAAAATTATAGAAGTTTTTATTAATTTAAAGATCAATGCCAGCTCAAGCAAGCTGAAATGTGTATGCAGTTGGACCTTAACATGGCTGGACATTTGATTTAGGTTGCATTAGGATGTGAAACACTTAAATTTGACTGTAGAAAACTGAGAGGCTTTTTTCTCCATGCTTTCTAATCTATCATGTAATTTCTTTCTAAGCCAACACTTGACTCAGCATTCTTCAATGAATTTTTGTGACATTTTTATGAATTTCTTTTAAATGTCATCATTAAATTCACCTATTCTGTCATTCATAAGCACCTGACACAACACAACCACAACACAACCCTTAGGGTTTAGCATATGTCAAGGGGAGTGAGGAGAAGAGGAAGCAGGCTTATACACTCTGGGGAAGTAACCTAAGTTATTTTAGATTTTGGCTTTTGATTTTTTTTTTCCTTAAATTATATTTAGCCTAGATGTGTGACAGTTAACATTGATTGGCAAATTCCTCAGACTTGAGAGTGGTATCTCAACTAGAATTATGAGTGGTTGTGTGGAATTTTAGTACACTACAGGAAATGGCACTTGTACTTTTAGCAGCTTACAAGGCTTGATTAGCTGATACTTATCTTGACCAGATGTCCAAAGCAAAAGAGTTTATTCAATGGTTCATGAATTTCTTTGGTTTACTTAATATAAATCTTATGAATTACATCATACAATTGAATTATGTTCTATATTGTAACTGAAGTCTGGTCTCATCACAGTAAGGCTTCATTTTTTTCAGAGAGACTTAGTTTGTTGGGTTTTTTTCTTTTAACAATTTTTAAATTTTCAAATGCACTTGAAGATTCTGCATAATAAATATGATTTTTATGGTGCAAGAATGGATTTAAGTACACTGTAATGGCTAGGAAATTAGGATTTTTTTTTTTCTTTTAGAGTAATAGTAAGTGCTTTGTGTTTAAAAAAATGCTATCCTATTAACTGTATCTGTGCAAAAAAAAGCTCTACTGAGAATCTCTTATCTGTTTGGTTTTTCTCTTCAAGACAGCGCTTTCTTCCATTGTCTATTTGATTATCCTCCCTGTCACTTTTATCCCTGATTTTCAGGTGAAATCTTTATTTCATTAGCTCAAGCCCATTTCTGCTTGTTTCACTTGTCATTCCATGTATAAGCATTCCTGTTTTACTCTTTATGGTACATTACCTTTAAAGCTTTTATACAATTAGCACTTTTATTCTTTCTATTTTTAAACATTTTAATATAATCTAAAAGTTCTTATTTCTCTTAAATAGTTGTTACCCGTCTATTGTCAAGGTTTTTTTTTTTTAATTTCATTTGACTTCTAAGAAAATAGTTGACTTCTGATAAAACTGTTTGTAAAGCAGAAGCTTATGTACAGAGTGGTGTTGGTCCACTTTTTAAAAAATTCAGATAATTAGGTAAACAGATAATTCACTGTTGATCTGCTTTTATTATCATTAGATTTACGATGTACACCTGGAAAACACATTATTGAAAGTAGTTTCAGTGCCTCAAGTTGTTTAATATGTGAAAATTATGTCAACTGCTGTAAGATGATAGCAGACTTTATCTTCTGTGTTACTGATTAGTCCCTAAAATATCCCATCTTAAATCTTTGATAGTCAAATGACATTACTTCAGTTCCTCCATCCTCAAAACCACCATCTAATCTTGTAGTTGGGAGATGGCTGCCACCAGCAATATCCTTCAGCACTGGGTTCCCCAACAACTGTAGCTTTCAGAGGGGATTAGCGTTATGAAGCACCTGTTTTGAGCTTTGCTCCAAGACTGAGCATGAAACATGTGATTATCATTCCTTTCACACACTTTTTTAATGTGGATTTTTTGGCTGGTTTCTTTTTTTTTTTTTTTTTTTTCCTCTTTTGCTGTCATCTTGTTCCTCCCTTCCCCCCTCCCCACTTCTGTATCATGATTAAGACTAATTTCTTATAGAAGCTGTCATAGATTAAATACCTTTATCCTCTGGCTAGATCCGGACTGCAGGTCAGCATAGAACCAGTATCAGTGGTGTCGTTTTATTGAAATAATACAGCTTGAATGTTGACTACTAACCAGAACTTGTTTGCTGTCCAGAAATGTGAACTAATTAAAAGTAAAATGAGGCTTGCTTTTGAATTTTAGATAGAAAATGTGCTACATCCTATATGGAGTTAAGCATTGGTTATAAACATTACTGTACATCAATATATGGGGAAGTACTTTCATATTTTAGGTGCTAGTCTTTTTCAAGTGCATTACCAAATTGGAAACAGCACCAGCTAAGAATAGTGACATTTCTTCAAATGCAGGGAAATAAAACTGAGCTGTTCTTTCCAATGACAAGTTTTTGTTATCTGAAGAGCAGCCAAAAGGTATTTCTGACAGTAGCTCAGTTCTGTGAAAGTGAAGGAGTGGATGTAGCATGTAATAACAGGCTACTTTGCCTCCCTCTGTTGAATGCCTGGACTGCTACTGGGTGTCATGGTGGGACATAAAGACAGTTGATGAAGATGGGTCGGACTTTGGCAGTTCCAGTCTACTGTACAAGTACTGCTTGAGATTGAGAACTTCCCTTGGGCATCCACCTACCTTTCTCAACTCACTTTCTTGCTGACCTGGAATGGAAGAACTTTACTATGATGATCGCTGGTTGTAATAGTGTTTTCATGTAATCCTTATGGATGCTTTAAATACCTGTAAAATATTTGTTGATCAGGCACTGTTGGGGAATCATTGCCTTTGTTGTTGTAGAGCACAGTGAAAGCCCGTCTGATCTTCAGTGTCCTGTTGATGATAGGAAATCTAAGTAGTTTAGGAAGAAAAAAAACCCACGTTGTTGAGAGCTACTCTAGGAATGTTGTTAGGTACAATACATGACAAGTGGAGAAGACCTTTAAACTTAACAGCTGAGTTCTTCTGGAGTAAGCCTGCATTCTTTTGTGACGCTTCACATCACTTGTATATACATCCCTTTATCTTCAGTGGTGAGATAGAGAGGAAGCTCTTTCCTCTTCTGTGCCACTTAAAATATTTATGTATCATGCTCTCTTGAGTCTTAATACAAGCACTCTTGTTTTTCCATGACTGTTTCTCTGGCTTCAGTCACTGTGGTCACTTTTTTCTTGTTTTAAGTGGGTTTTTTTTGGCAAACAATTGCTTCCGCAGGTTCAATAATGTTTCAGATTAAACTATAATGATTGGTATGTGTATTGTAATCCAACGTATGCATACAACAGTATCTCGCCTGCTTTTACTTGTCTGCAGCTGAACTCCCACTCCCAAGGTTGCTAGTTGTTGTATAGAATATATTGCGTATTATGTATAATACTTTTTTGCATTCCTTAAGTTTATCTTCAAGGGCTGCTAGAAGTAACAGCTTTAATTAAACTTCTCCATGCATGAATTGGGAGATTTCTTTCCTGTGCCCCTCCTTTATTTCTAATATCATGTCTTATGATAAATACTGTTAACACAGAGTGTGTCATCTCTAAGCAGTGCTAATAGTCATCATTACTTCAGTAAGATCAGTGATGACTCTAATGAGTTTGCCAAATAGAAATGCCATAAAAATTAAGTTCTGTAGCCTAGAAAATTATTCCTTACTTCAGATTCTGATAGTAATTTAACCATTTCAAAATATTTTAAATGGAATTTTATCAGATCTTAGACAAGCTTTTATCTGTCCAGTTTTCTGTGATGGTCTTACGCTCTTGTCTTTTTAAGACTTGATCACTAGTTCTGGAGAAAACACTAATTCTGGTAAATACATGTTTTGGCAGATTATGCCCTTTTTCCCCTCACTTTGTAGTCCCTTTGCCTTCATGTCTGGCAATTTCAGTATCCTGAGTGAGAGAAATGGAACTCTGCTTATTTAAAAAATTACTCCTGTGGTATTGTCAAGTGAAATGTCTAAGGAAACACTACAAATAGTTTACTCACCTTGCTGAAGTACAGCTACATAGTGCAAATCATGAATCTTTGTTTTTAATGCTGCTTGCTTTTCCAATGGCCATCAATTTGAAATAGACTTACACTTGCTTCTGATTAGCAGAAAGGGCCATGTTATCAATATACTTGATACATTCTGGACAGCACCCTAGTTGACAGGTAAATGTTGGGGATTTTTCCATGTAATTAAGAAAACCTATCCCTTCAGTAGATTTGCAGACACATGCCATAAGATGTCTCATCTACTTGCAAGCTGGAGTCACCTTACAGGCTCAGACTTTTGCTCTACGCTGATGTCTTAAGAAGGTACTTACAGCATGTGATTTTTAGTTCCTCTTTTTTTTTCCTCTATGACCTTTATTTTGCACATGATCCTCCTGTGTGGTGGTCTGGTATCCTTGGACTGTGCATTTCAGCATGAAATTATCTAGCTGCCCATTTAAAATGAGAGGAACTGTTTTACTGATACATGTTTGTGTAGTCTGATTGATAGGTATGAGCTTCTGATAGTTTAAAAGAAAAAAAGTACAGTGTTTCTTTTAATGAAATGGAGAGCTGTCAGCTGAGTAAAACTGGTTCTTCCACTGAGCAAGAAAGTGTTCACACATCTGAATCGAATTTTATATTCTGTTTTTTCTGCAAGTTATCAACCATGTCTCTTCTCCTTTCAGAATGATGTAACAGTGAGTTCTACTGATCACAAATCGTGTTTTGTGGTAGAAATTTTATCAGCTGTTCTTCCTGTTAGGTCACAACCTAAAAATTGAGAGCCTTATTTCAGTTGCAACCTGTACTAGGAAACAGCTGATCTGTGTGACATCTCTGGGTCACCTACTTACCTTGCCTTGCCTTTTGTCCTCCATTCAGCAACTATTAAATTACACTGTTACCACAGAAAATGGGCTTTTATGAAAAAAGAGAGGATGGATCAATTATTAGTGCCCAATGATGACACAATTAGAATTTCAGTGTTTTCTGGTTTATTTTTACTTTCTCTAATTTTATTAAATCAGGAAAATTTTGTTTTAATATGAAGACAGGAAAAATATTAATTTGATAACTATATTTTAGTTATTCTGTACCTTGAAAATGAAATGGTGGTTTCTGAAGGTGCTATAGCCTGTGTATAGCTGTTGGATGCAGAATGATGCCACAGGTTGGCTGAGAAGCAAGGGAAGACAGGTATCAGTGTGAACAGTTGGCTCGCAGGAAGCTCATTGATCTCTAACTGGCAGTAAGAATGCCTGAAGACATGCAGGAAGTTTTCAAGGAATATGTTTTCATACAAAGTCACCTCCTTTATATTTTAACTTTTACAACCAATCATCTGTGTTCTACTAAGGCAGTCAGTGGCTGAGTACCTGAGGTTTCTCTGACTGTTTCAAATTGAGATGTGAACCGAAATTGCTGTCTTTCACAGGGTGAGATACAAGTAGCCTGAGAGTAAAAGTGCAGCTGGTATCAGTTATATGGTGGAAAGAAACCCATCAGGAAGTTTATGTGGCAATGCCACAGTCAGAGATAACGTTGGCATTTTGAAACTGTATAGCTATTTCTGCGTTAGTACTGTTTGGGATAGAGCTTGCATCTCTTGGTTGTTGGTGTAAGTAGATTTGATAGTTACACTAGGATTACAGGAAAAGAAACCATAAAAAACCTGAGGAAGGCAAAAAGCTGATTCCTTCAGGCCCAGGGACTTCCTTGTTGTCATAGTACCTACCTCCTTGTGATACTTTCTACATTACAGAAAGGACAGTAGCCTAAATAATGCAGATTTAGGTATAGCCATTACAATATTTATGTAAATCTGTGTCAGGGTTTGCTACATGACCAAAATTCTTTGTTTACAAAAGCTATGCTCCTGTTCCACAAGAAAAACAGAAATAGTACTCAGAGTGTGATTACTGATAGACATAAGTGTTTGGATTGAATAAAGAGTCTTAAGATCATACTAGTACTACTATTTAGAAACAATTCTGTGAAATCATGTAGATAGTGGCTAGCAAATGGAAGGGGGTGCGGGCTGCAAAACCTTTTGATTTGGGGGAGGGTTAGTGTGTAGTTTGTTCTGTGTTGTTTGTTTTTTGTTTGCTTGGTTTGTTTAAAAGTCAAAAAACCACAAGCAAAAAAAAAAAAAAAAAACCCAAAACCACTGCTCTGAATACTTCCAAATGTTAGTTTTGGAATAAGTGTAAGGAGTACCATGGCCTTCCCATGGCCATTGGGCATTTGAGCACCAGAGTTGCTCAGTTACAGGAACTTAATGTCTTTCCTCAAATGTGTCAGTTAACTTTAGCAATTAAAAGTCAGGGATTATTGTGTAATAGAAGTAGAAGATAGTATGGCAGTCACCATGCAGTTAAGTCAAATAATGTTAATGGGATAATCCCTGGCATTTAAAAGCTTTAATGCCCACTTCCAAAGGAAGGGGGGGGGAGGGGGGGAAACCAACCAAACAAGATAGAGTGTCTCTTAGCAATGTGTGGGGTTCTCAGTTTGTATAAAAAAACAACTCTCTCCTCTGGAACAACAAGGATGACTGAAGTCAAATTACTTAAGCCACTTCCAAATAAATGGTGGCTTGCCTTGTTGAGAGTGTTTCTTGACCCTCTTAGTTGTCAGTCTTTAACTTCCAAGATTAGTAGTAATTACAGGTTTAAATGCTTCCTCTTCTTTCAGGTTAGTGTACTGTAAATCACTGTCCATTACTTGTATGATTATAGTCTCTATTTAGCCTTTGGGTTTGTGAAGTATCCATTCACAGCACAGTATTCCAAACTGGAATTAATGTTGTTATGCTTCAGGTTGACCCACTTTGTCCATCCATAACTTTTTACATGCAGGTCATAAATTTGTCTGGCTTTCAGTATGCAAATTACTCAATTTAATCCAGGAGAAACGTTTCATTGTAATAGCTTTTAATCGAAAGAATTCAGAAACGTGTATTCAAATAGAGAATGTGTGGCTTGAATTTGTTCAAAACACTGGATGGGAATTTTAGTTTATTTGCTGGAAGTTTATCTGTTTAGGGGCACCTGTCATTTAGCATCTTCTTTCTAGCTCTTGAGGTCTTCTCTATCTCAGGTGTCTTGGTGATACCAGAGTCTGTAACTGATTATGAGGGTTTTTTTCTTGTACATTGTATTTTATATATTCTTCAGGAATACTACTTTACAGATTTTTTTTTTTTTTTTTTTTAAATTACTTTTTATTCTGGAATTGATCTCCAGGGCAGTTCAGTGTACATAGCTTTAAAAAAAAAAAAAAAAATTGCCAGATCTTTTAAACCAAATAGGTCCTCTGGGTTTATTATAACAAAAGTACTTTTGAAAGCAGCTTCTGTTAAGGAAAGAGATGCTCCAGCTTTTGTTATCTAGAGGAGATATTTGTTGGGTACTTAAAGGAGAGAAATCATGTGATCTAACTGAGCAACTGGACTGTAGGTATGTCCCACACAAGTGTGTGCTTGTATGTTGTAATTCCACTTGAAATACTTTGTCATCCAGTAGTGCTTCCTGCTTGTGTTGAATATAAATTTCAGCATTTTATGATACTCTAAAGAAAAAGAAAAGTTAAATCTGGAAGAAGTGAGAGTAAACTGCCAAACTGTTTCTAAAGAAAATTGGCTTTTACTCTGTCTGAACATGCTACTAATGTTGTACCAGTTCATATCTAATAAAGTCATTACGTGGAAAACACAAAATCTGTTTTGGGGTTAACTGGTGTATGATTTCTGTGATATGTTCACATTTCTTAATCTTCGTGCTGTAGTTCTGTAGCCATTTTAAATGGACATGAATTCTTGCTGATGTGAAAATGTGGTACTGCTTTCTTTGCCTCTGGCCAGTTACTTTAATGTTTCGTAAGTATCGAAAGCTAATGTCCTGATCCTGGTAGTTTTTGCTGTGTGTAATTTCACGTGTTTTAGACAACTACTTATGGGATTACTTAAGTGAAAAATAAAGCACCTGCAGAAATTTCTAGCGTTGAGTCTGAAGCTCTGTAGAATTTTTAAAAGGGTAACTGGTTCTGTAACTGTTGAGATGTTAGCCATAGGTGGTATAGTAATTGGTCAACATAAGAATGTTTATAAGCAGTAGTTTAGTGTTAGCTATTTCTTAACAGTAACCTAAACTTGTCTGTATTTGGACTTGGTAATTTAAGCTTACATTAGTTTCAAATTGCAGTTGGTGCTTTTATGCTGATGTGAGCATACTTTTAATTTTCTGAAGATGCATTATTCTGGAAACTAATGATAATGTTGCTTTATTGATTCTGTATTTAAAGTTAGTGTGGTGCAGCCTAATTTCACCTTACCTGCAATCACTAAATAGTTGTGGAGGATCAGAGGGAGGATTAAGATGTAAAGCACAGGAAGTGAAAATTGGAAGGTGAAAATTGTAAAACTTTTAATACCTAGGTACCCTTGTCAAACAAAACTAGCACTACACAAAGACTGTACAAGGTAAGGCAATCTTTGTCTCAAAAGGTTGTATAACAGTGATACAGATAGTGAGTTAAAGACTGTAACCGAAAGGTGCACATATTCTTTTTCTTTATTATTGAAGATGGAGTCTGGCCTCAGGTTATCTGAGGTGCGTGAAATATTTTTAATAGGTATCACAAAAGAGAAATCAGAAGTTTCTTACCAGCTGTGTCTGAGTAATTAAACAATGAGTAAATATCAAATGAGGTATTTATTAGTTTTTACATTTACTGTGTTTTTTTCCATATTGTATATTCATGTTGGTAAATGGCCAATGTTTCATTTTGCTGTGCTGGCCACAGTTAACCAGACAGACTACTGCAAGGGCTGAAATACATGAATGAAAGTCTAAGTCTTGTACACATGAAAGAAATATTCAAAATAGTGTTACAAATTGACTAAATAGTTCCTTTATATATTTCTTGTGTGAATGAAGTTTTAAACACTCTTGAATAGCTGTTCTATGTCTAGGTTTCATTACTGCAGTCAATTGTGTCTTAGGAAGCTCTTAGTATAAAAATGGACTTAGTAAAGTGGCAGCTCACAGGTTTAGAAAGTGACTCTGCCTTGAATCTAATGCTTATAGCAAAGATCCACTCATTAATCTCTAATATTAAACCCATAGTATTTCTGCAGATGGGGGCATAATATTCTTTACACAAACCGAACTCTCTGGGGAGTTCCTTGAGGCATTTTTTTTTTTAAACCTCCTTTTGGTTTTTTTGGTTGTTTGGTGGGTTGTTTTTTTTTCCATGCAGTATCTATTTCTGGCAAAGGCAAGTATGCATCACTGTTGCAATTTTGTTAAATCCTGTCAAGTGTAGTGTGTTTTGCTGTGGTTCATTTGTTTTCCTGAAAGTTGTTAGTAAACTTGCTACATCCCATGTCTGGGAAATGAAAATGGGGAGAAAAGTAAAGTCCACTACAATGTGATTTATAACCACTTATTTTTACTTTTCAGATGTTCCTCCTGCTGATCAAGAAAAGCTTTTTATCCAGAAGTTACGACAATGTTGTGTACTTTTTGACTTTGTTTCTGATCCACTAAGTGACCTAAAGTGGAAGGAAGTAAAACGGGCAGCTTTAAGTGAAATGGTAGAATATATCACACACAATCGCAATGTGATTACAGAACCTATTTACCCTGAAGTAGTACATATGGTAAGTAGTTTAACAATGAGAACTGTCTTGGTATTTTTTCATTCCCAGTTGCTTCTTTAGTTGTACCAATTTAAAAAATCTTACTGAAATCTTTAAAAAAAGGTCAATTCTATTTGTATATCTGCAAAAGGGTAATGTATCAGTGCTTTTAAATACCATTGTTGGAATTGATTCTTCTGCTTTGTAAGGCAGAAACTAGATGCATAGATGAAGTAGAAGTTATGATTTAAGTTGGTAAAAATTAAATCTTCTGTTTACTAATAAGGTGGTGGTTTTTTCCCCCGAAAAGGTATTTTTTTTAATATCTGTGTTTAAAAATAGGGAGGAAAGTTAAATCCATCTAGCTGTTAATAAAACATTTTGAGTACAAAACTGAAAATCTGAAAAAAAAAAAATTAGAAAAATAGTTAAAATCATCTGTGTCGATTTGACACTCAATCTTACATAATGCAGTACCACCAATCCATTTATTCTGTATTCAGAGTTGAGAATGAGGGTCAGACTTTCACAGATGGAAGAATCTATGTGACCTGAATTGTTTCTCCCTTCTCACTACCCAAATCTTAGCCATCCTAGACCTAGTTTGTTTTTCTGCTGTGCTTAAGTCCAGTCCAGAGGAGGAGACTGTGAAACTAGAGCAGAGTCTTTGAGCTTTTATTGTGGTGACTAAACCCCAGTTGCCTGGAGTAACTATTGGTTTGAGGTCTGTAGTTGTCTGCAATACACTGAGAACAGAAGCATCTTTTGAAATTCCTTTCTACTAAGCCTACAAAAAACTGTTGACCATGTGTGATGTGATGTTTTTTTCCTGAGACTTTTTAGTTTGGAGTGAATTTTCAGGGAGATGAGAAAACAGTGCATCTTTAACATAAATATTTACGTAGTAAAATTTTGAGGCCTTTCCACAAATTGGAGATTGAGGCTTCTTCAAAGATTCTAAGGATTTATAGTATGAAAGATGTTGCTTATTCTGAAGATTGCTTGTTATCTAAATCAGCCATCAGTATTTACTGAAAAACAATTTAATGGGAACTTCAGAGTATGAGAGGATTATGTGTAACTCAAACATGTATAGAAAGCATTGAGGATTGTTGATGAGATCTGGGATCATGGCTTTTCCCATGTCTTGATAGCTTATTTATATCTCTGGTATTGCTAATTGATTACTTGTTTTGGATAGTTCTTGAGTAGCTGTCAGACATTGCTCAGTGTAAGAGGTCTTAACTGCCCATAAAATTTACCTTATGTGCCTGCATTATCTGTCAAACAGTTGTGGCAGAAATACATTTGGCTGAGAAGAGTATCTGCTTTACTTCCTTTTACATGCAACTAATAGGAATAAAATCTGCACTTTTTAAAATAAATCTTAGTGAGAATTTGGTCACTGTCTGAAGTGCCAGCATTTTGCTGTGAGCATGCAGCATCTGTTTGACAGTTCAAGTGAATTTAAAATGCTTTTTATGTGCATGATTCTAAAGGGTGTGGAATTGTCTTGCATGAGACTTCTATAGCACTGTGGTAGACACTTGTCACCAAAGACATATGGACTGGTATTTTGAGGTTAAATTCAGATAGCAATTTTTTAGGCTGCTTTAATGGAACAGTTTTCTTCTGGTGATCTGTTTTGAGACAACTGTATTGCTCCTGCAGTATGGTTGCCAACTTCTTTCATGCAGATACATGTAGATTGAGTTGTACTGCTGCTAAGTTCTAGTAGCAGATTTGAGTTGATTGTGTGGATTCTAAGGGGAAAATCTAACGTCTGTGCACTTCAGGACACTTCAAGAGACATTGATAAATTGTGTGCTGCTGCTGCCACTGAATTATATTTCTTATGGGAGTGAATAAGAAATACTCAGAGTTGAGAATAGTTGCTTGGAAAGTTTGTGGAGTTGGTAAATAACTGGCATAGGAACTGGGACTTTACTGTGCTATTCTATTCATCTTCACAATTTCGAAGGTTACTCTTATGTGTATATAGGTATACATGTATGTATATGTATGTGTCTAATTTGGGGGGGGTTGTTAACATATTATGTAAGCAAAACACTTAGGGCGGTGAATTGCACAAGTTACCTGTTCAATAATAACGATATACTTCCTTTTCAATAGCTTCAAATCTTTCTCTCTGACAAGAGAGTAATATACCTTACTGTGTGGTTGTTTTTATTCTTCAGTTGTAGTGCTCATGTCATGTTCATCCGCCTTCACCATCTCTTTCATGCTTCAAATGTCCTCTGCTAATTTCTAGTAAGGTCTTGTCTTTAAACAATGTATACATCTAGTGGCTTAGTTAAGTTATTTAATGTTAAGAATAAGTCTTCTTTGAAAAGCAATTAAATTAATCTCTAAAACAGAGTTAGTCTTCTTCAAAGTGAATGCAAGTGTTTCTTCCATTTTTTTCCTCAGAGCCAGCTGCTATGTCCTTCAAATTCTTTTCCTTTCCTATGACATCCAAAATGTAAAATGTTTTTATTAAACACTTGTATTGCTAGTTCCATTTCTCAGGTATAATAAAAGTTGCGGGAACTTACCTGTTCTCAAAACCATGTGACAGTCAAATGTCTGAAAAAATCTTGAAAACAATGTAAGTCTTTTGATTGAAAGCATCTGTATCCAGATTTTTTCTTAGAAAAGAATATATGCTGGTGTGTTTGGTTTTGTGTTTTGTTTTTGTTTGTTTGTTTTTTTTTTTAGCTTGGCTTTTGAAGAAAACCAGGCTTTATGAGACTGTCCTGTTATGCACTAGTTTATCAGAAGCACAGAGCGGGTATTAATTTTGTGGAACTTCTTGAGAATTGCTAACTATGTAGAATACAGACCCAAATTAATGCCACTTTACACTTCAGGAAAAGTTGAGCAATATCTGTATCGTACCTGTTTTAACAGGAACATCCCTATGAATATTCTCTTCCCCAGTTAGCCAGCCAGAGGGTATTGAGAAGAGTTAAGAGGCTAAGACACTACTGAATGTGGAGGTCCAGGCTTGTAGTGTTTTGTAGTGCTCTGAGAAATAAATAGATCAAAAATACATATAAGTATGGCTTAATTATTTCTGTAGCTCCTAGAGTAATTTCCTTAGTGAGGAAGTCGTACTTGTGGATGGCCAGTATTTTTTTTTAATTGATAATTTATAGGAACAGGTCTAATTTTATTCAGCAACTGAACCAGTTTTCACAGCAACTTTTCATGCATTATAAAAATGAAATTGCATACTCAGTTATAACCATGGGAGGTTGATTTTTTTGGCTTGGGGTTTTGCAGGGTTTTTTTGTTCGGTTTGGGGATTTTTTGGTGGGTTTTTTGTTTTCTCTGATCTTTGATCTAGAATAAGACACTTCACTGTAAACAGAAGTGGAGTATTTGTGACTCTATGTAGCTACTAGGATGTCTTTATTCACATGAATATAGAAGGCACAAACTTTGAGATTTTATAGCTTCTTATTCAGAGCTGTTGATGCCAGGTTTCCTTTAGGCTGCTCAGCAAAAGGGAGGAGAAAATGTGTAATAATCTCTTATGCTTACTTGCTTGGAAATAATATGCAGTGTTAAACACAATGGGTCACCAGAAGAACAGGGTGCATAACTATCACAGTAAACATCTGTGAAGTGATAAAAATGCAGGTTGCTTACTTTTGTTATGTCCTTTGGAGACAAGTTTCCATCAGTGCTAACAGTGTAGAGAATTTAGCAAACTAGCCCAGTCTTTGTAAATACTCATAAATATAGGGGCACTTGTGAGATTTTGTTATGGGAGGGAGCTGTGGAGGGGATGTGTTTTAAGTTCTGTGTTTACTTAGTACTTCTATGGGAAATAAACTGTAGAGGAAATCAGACTTTGCAGCTTGTTTTGTCTGTTTAGTCAAAAGACTGAGAAATTAGGGAAAAAAACAGCCATTTGATAGAAAGATAATGGCTTCTGTGGCAGTTTAACCCCAGCAGGCAACTAGGCTCCACAGACCCACTTGCTCACTCCCTGTCCGGTGGGATGGGAGAGAGAACCAGGAGGATAGAAGTGAGAAAACTCATGTGTTGAGATAAAGACAGCTGGTAAAGCAGAACACACACAAAACAAAACAAGAAATTCATTCACTTCTTCCCATCAGCAGAGAGGTATTCATCCATCTCCAGGAAAGCAGGGCTCCATCATGTGGCATAGTTACTTGGAAAGTCAGATGCCGTCGCTCCAAATATATTACTTGCACCTCCTTCCTCCTCCATCCTTATATACTGAGTATGACATCAGATGGTGTGGAATGTCCCTTTGGTTAGTCAGAATCAGCTGTGCCCCCTCCCAACTTCTTGTGCATCCCCAGCCTACTCAACTGGTGGTGTGGTGTGAGAGGCAGAAAAGGCCATGACGCTATGTAAGCACAGCTTATTACTAAGGAAAACATCCCTGAATTATCAACACCGTTTCCAGCACAAGTCCAAAACACAGCCTCCTATTAGGTACTATGAAGAAAATTAACTATCCCAGCCAAACTCAGCACATTCTTCACATCTTAATTGATGTCCTCCATTGGTTCAGATGGTTCTTGTTCTAGTAATTCCTAGAAAATGTAACCGAGATCATGGGTTACAACAGTGTAAAGATACAGCCATTAAAATCTCTGCCCCTGGGAGAGGAATCCCTTTGGGCCAGGTTATAGGGTTTCGCATTGCAATGAACTCCTCCCTTGCTTGCCCTCACTCCAGCTTGGACTTGTCCACAGACTGCAATCCCTTAGAGGTGTACCTGCTTCAAGTGGAGCCTTATCTATGAGCCACAGCTGCTTCAGGGGTATACCTGCTGCAGGATAGACTTATCTGCAGCCACAGTTGCATTGAGATGCACATGTTCCAGCATGGCCTTCTCTATGGGCCACAATATCTTCACAGACCTGCTCCAGCATGCCATTTCTCACAGCCACACTCCCTTCAGCGGTGTACCTGGTCTGTTGTGGGCTTATCCATAGCCTAATGCACAGCCACTGATGTCTCAGTAGCTCAGCATGGACTTACCCACAGCCACAGAGTGGTGCTGCCTTTGATGCAGACCTACCCTTCATCCACAATGCCTTCAGAGGTATACCTACTGCAAAACAGACACAACCAGATGCTTCAGGATGTACCTGCTTTGGCACTGGTTTATCCACAATCACTGTGACACTTCCTGCTCCTGCATGGACTCATCCACAGGTGATAGTTCCTTTGATTTGAGTTTGCACTGAGGTTTCAGCCTGTCCAGTATAGAAGTACCAAAACAGCATCAATGCCCATCTGCCAGTCCAAGGGCATTGCCATTGGTCTTCCCAGGCACAGCAGAGTAAGATTAAGAGCACAGCAAGCAGAGAGTGGAAAAAGCAGCTGCCAATGACCACTAGACTCTAATTTACAGTAAGGCAAGCCAGCCCTATGGGAAGCACAGGAACCTGACAATTAATAGCTAAACAGTAATAACAGCTATAAATTCAGCTTAGCACATTTCCAGTCAAACCTGTTACCATCTCAAACGTTTCAAGCACCGCATTAAGTGCAGAAGAACTGTCATGGTATAACCCCAGACAGCAATAAGGCCCCACACAGCCACTTGCTCACTCCTGTAGTGGGCTGGAGGAGAGAATCAGAAGTAAGAAAAACCTCATGGGATTAGATAAAGACAGTTCAGCAAATGAAGCAAAAGCCATGCACATAAGCAAAGCACAAAAAAGGAATTAATTCCCTACTTTCCTGTGGGCAGAACAGAAAAAGCAGAGCTCTAGCTGCTCATAACAGTTACTTGGAAAGTCAAGTGCCATCACTCCAGATGTCCTCCCCTTCATTCTTCTTCCCCAAGCTTTATATACTGAGCCTGATGTCACATGTTCTGGAATATCCCTTTGGTCAGTTGGGGTCGGCTGTCCCAGCCGTGTCCCTTCCCAATTTGTTGTGCAGTCCTAGCCTTCTACAACAGCCCTGTGTTATCAATACCATTTCCAGCACAAATCCTTTCAGATTTCAGTCTTCACTGAGAGGTGCTCCACTTTGATTTGAACAGTTCTGTGTCCTGTTGGTCAAGGATATAAAACAAAACAGATAAATAGGGCTTCACTGATTCCAATGCTCACGGATCACATTGTTCGGGTTTGGGTTTTTAACTCTTTATGTTTTTAACATCTTATATAAGCTGTCTTCTATATAGCAAGAACCTGAGACTCATGTAGAGAAGGCTGTTGATTATTCAATTTATTTAACAACCTTAGCAAGTTTTAAGTTTCAAGTCTAGCCTTCCTGGATTTGTTTTCTTGGAAGACCATTGATAGACCATTGATTATTGTAGATTTTCACCATATACTTTTTAAAAAAGGTTGGAGATTGTTGCTTGATGTCCCATGCTTTCAAAAAGGGGAACATAAAGATATTTTGGGTTTATTTTTAGTTCTTTGAGGGAGTAATTACTCTGATATGCCAGTTTGAGTCTGTATCAGACCTCCCTCTTAGCTGCTGAAATGAAGAAGGAATTCTGAAGAAAAATGGAGCATCATCAGGATGACTTTTCTTTCATGGGAATATGATGTAAGCCTTGCAGATTTAGCTGGTGCAGTTTGATACTGCCTCCCACTGTCTGCTCTGCCATCTGTCACATGTGAGATGGCAGCACAGCACATACATATGCTCCTTAGCCCTGCCAATTAATAGGTAATTCACAGCATTATTTTAAACTGTGAATGGAGGTGTTAATGAGAAGTCAGAACGTGGAAGGGGAAACGTGGCATTCTGTTGCTTTTCTCAGAATCCCCCCAAAGATGGGTGGAATTCATTCCTCTGGGAAGTAGCATCTTTCAGCTGAGACAGCTTAATCTTTCAGCCTTTGCATAATCTTCAAATGATCAGCAAGTAAACTCTGATACTATTTAAAAATAGACAAAAATACCAGACTAAACTAACCAAAAAAACCCCTCAGTTAAACCTAATAAAATAATAAAAATGTATGTATGGCACACGTAATTGTATTCTGGAGTGGAATTTGAATGTAATAAAGACTGTAATGAACACAAAAGAATAAAATTTATATGTGGTACAAGATCTATCTTGTATTCTGAATAGCTATGAGGTAAGTAAACTCACACGTGTCAGGTTTAGGGTTTTATTCCTTAAACTGAGCTGTGCTTTATGCTTGTTAAAAGTGTAGGAACCCTTCAGCTAACGAAATAAAATGTTCTTTTACATCCTCAAATGAGACATGCAGTTCAGTGCAAGCTCCAATGGAGGGTTGGGGTTTTTTTTCCTAGCTGGTCCTGGAAATGTCCTGTACTGGCATGTTTGCTGAGTCAAGTAGTAGCTTTCTTTAAAAGGCTCTGTAAATGTTTTTGCTGCTCCTAATGATGTAGCCTTTTACAAAGAATTTTCTTTTTTCCTGGCAAATTAGCTTCCCTGCCCTGTTGTTTCTGACTTATGCTAGACTTAAGAAACGTATTCTCAGATTTTCCACTAAATACTTGCAAGAACATACCTCCAATCTGTTACAGCAATAAAATATCCACAACAATGTGAAAGTTAACTCTTAGCGGTACTTGTGGTACGTCCCCAGGATGGAGTGAATGTGTGCCTCATGCTGAAGGTCCATGCAGCCAGCTCCAGCTGCTTTGATAAATCAGTTTTATGCAAGATGTTGCTCTCCATTCAGCATGACCAGCATTCTCATTGTGAGGAAATATGTACCAAAGTTTTCTTTTAAAATATCATCATATTTTTATAAACAGCAAAATAATCTGTGTATTTGAAAGCAGAATTTACTTGTGTTTTAAGAAGGAACAGTCCTGAAGAAAATTTCTTCATGGAGACTAATATACTCAGTTGTTACAAAGCGTTAGGACAGTACAACTCTGTGGTTTTGTTTTGGCAGTCTTATCATTTCTATAGCTTGTTCAAGCTGCTCAGACTGAGGCATTTGTCTCAAAGAATTGTTTTGAAGTGGCAGAGCTGGTTCGTGACCATATACTAATCTGAATTTATCTTGGGGGGGTTTGTTTGTGTTTTTATTTTACTATTCTGTACAATAACAAGGCTTGACTACTTGGGATAGATTTGTTAATGAGCAAGCAAGAAAGTAGAATAAGAAAGTCTCTACTATGTGCACTTAAGCAGCTAAATGGATTTTTTTTTTTTTCCTACTTGCTCAGCAATTTGGTTGTGTCCTACCAACATCTGCCATGCCTAATATTCTGAATTTATCTGGGTGTATATCATCAAGTCAAACAGCAGTTCATCTTTGTAATCTGCTCCACCTCCATGAGAGTGATAAATGATTTTCGGAGGTTTGAGAATTCAAACAAAGTGAAAGATCAAAGAATTAGGATATGCATTTCTCTGCCAGCAATGCCCCTGTGATACTACTAAGGTGGGGTGGGAGAAAGTTGAATTTCAAGTATTTCCACATGTTTATACCCACAGTGTGAAATGGAACTGTTAATAGTTACAGAGTAAAATTGCAGGTAGTCTTTGTTTTCCATCACTGCTGCTGACTTCCATTTTTGCATATTGTTGCAACACCTTGTATGTAAAATGTTTGTGTAAACATTTTATATACTTTTGCTTGGACTTTCACAGTATGTGTTCATGTAAAGAGATCAGAGCTATATACTCATAAAGCACAGCAGGTTTACTCTTTGAAGAGTAGTGCACGAAAATGTGTTCCCCAGGTTAGAAATCTTTAAAGAGGAGTTAATATTTATCTCATTGTTTAAAAATACTGTATTGTCAAGTTCATATTGTTGCAAATACTAATTAATGTAGTTCACATAAACAATTCTCAATCAAAACTAACTTTGAAGTCTTCTTAAAGTCATTCACGTGTTTCAGAGTTCTTAAAGGCACATGCATGTGTTCTCAGTTTGCAGTTAATATGTTTCGAACACTACCACCATCTTCCAATCCAACGGGAGCAGAATTTGATCCAGAGGAAGATGAACCTACCTTAGAAGCTGCTTGGCCTCATCTACAGGTATTTAATGAAGACTAGGATGTCATAGTCTTAGCAGGATTTTGACATTAAAGTCATTGTTTATTAACCTAAAAAAAGCTATTTGTGCATCTTAAGTCAGTTACACTTCTCTACAATATTTAAAATATATTTATTGGATGTAAACGTAGTCTTTTTTTAGTATTCCAGTTTCTTGTGGTATAGATGTAACTGTTGTGATTTTTAAATGAGCTTCTGTTTGTCACCGTGAATGCTTTGATCAGGCTCTGGCACAACTCTGTCTTTGAGTGCTGTCGTGACAGAAGGGAACAGAATTTTCAGAACACCTACTTCTGGGCGTGATGAATATTAGATTACTGTATGTCATTTGAATAAAATCCAGTGATGGAGCTAATCAGAATTTCAATGCCGTTTAAAGAATCTTAAGTACTTGTACTTAGTCAGGAGAGCAAGAGCAAAGCTTTTACTGTTTGGTATACAAAGAAAAATAAAAGCATAGTGAATTTCTGAGCAACTAATTAGTAATTTTGTTAATGTGTTGCTTACAGAATGGTTCCTTGTTTAGATGCTAATGCTGAGTTTTATTGGTTTTTTTTTCAGCTTGTTTATGAATTTTTCTTAAGATTTTTAGAATCTCCAGATTTTCAACCTAATATAGCTAAGAAGTATATCGATCAGAAGTTTGTATTACAGGTAAGGTGAAAAAAAGAAATTTTATTTTTTTTATAACTTTAAGCTCTACATTATTTTTTTCAATGCGTTACATTCAAGTAACTTGAATCTTTTCTCTCTGTAGCTTTTAGAACTCTTTGACAGTGAAGATCCTCGTGAAAGAGATTTTCTTAAAACAACTCTTCACAGAATATATGGGAAATTCTTAGGCCTAAGGGCTTACATCCGGAAACAAATTAATAATATATTTTATAGGTATGTGTATCTTTGTATTGTGCATGTGATCAGGAATATAGCTAAAACATTCAAAGACACTGACAGCCATTTTTTTAAATTCTTAGTGAGTTTATACCCAATGTTGTTAAGCAATTATTAATACCAGAATACCAGTCTTGCACACAGCATAAATTTGGCAGCTGAAATTTGGGTTAGTGTGTGATTCAGTTTGATATCTTTATCTGTGAGGCTTCTTTTTCTTACTGGGTAGAGAATAGTGCCTTAATAAAATGCAGTGCTTCATAATGCAGAAGTTAGGCATAATTGAATGACAGATCTGGGATTTTCTCAAAGGCGTGTATTTACTGGCTTTTCTTTCCTCAGAACTGAGATGTACCATTTAGAGCTTGTGATTTTAATTTTTTTAAATTGCTTTAGAATGAATTGTGGTATTATCTCAAAAAAACCCAAAAAAATCACTGCTTTACCGAAGATGTTTAGAAGCGTGTTTTTACTGCCATTATATTGATTGTGAATCAAGATTTTGGCACCTTTTTTTTGTGTTTTAGCTTCAATGCACTTCTATTGGTAGAAACTAGTTAAGTTTGGTATCAGTTTTACACTCCTCTCATTGTACTTCCTTTTTTCTCTACCGGTGTTGTTTTCATCCCAAAGTAAATGTATGATGCTACTCTTTTTTAAAATAGCAAAAAGCTGCCACATGCTCCATGCCATCTTATGAATGGCACCTAGCAGTGCCAGCTGTAGAGGGAGCTTATATTCCCTGCCTATGCTAACAAGCCTTTGGAAGAGATACAGAGAGGCTACTTTAAAATAATTAGTAAGCCTTCACTGTCTTGCAGACAACTGCTCTTGACTGGATCTGTCACAAGCCGCTGTGTCCTGAGGAAAAGTACAGGTGTACCTTTAAAACGCATATGCAGTGTTTTATCCCATACAGGTTTTATTAGATCAATTTTGTAATAGTTTGTGTCAAAAATATGCTTTCAGTCTGAACTTTATGTGGGAAATTGCGTAACTTGCACTGTACAATCTTTTTCTACTAATACATGGAGGGGAAAAAAGCGTTGATAGAAAACCTCAGTTGTGTAATATTTGGGAGCTAGAAGTTGAAACACTTTGCATCCAAATGTGAGCTAGAGCACCAGGGAAGAAAATTGTTTCGTCTTCTAAATTAGTGGGTTGTGTATGATGAGCTCATAAAATATGTATAGAATTTTTCAAAACCTTTCCTTTTCTTGCACTCTCTCATGCAAGTCATCGATTTGTTTCTGTGCTTACTTAAGAAATGTGTGGTCTTTGTCTTTTAGATACTGGCCAGATTTGCATGAATTCTGTTCCAATACTGCATTAATCTTATTCTTTTTTCTAATGTAATGCATTTTTCTTTAAAGTTACTGAAGCTTTATGTTCCTGCTAATGCAGTCCAAAAGTTTTCATATTGTTGTCTTCAGTTTTGCTTGGAGTTACTGTTGTAAATTACATGGAAGGGCCTCTAAGGAGGAAAAGTCACATCGAATACTCTGAATTAAAAGCAGCTGTTAGTATCCCAATATGTTTCAAATTAAAAATATTATTTTGTAAGAAGCAAAACTCTTTTTTATAAGCGTATATTTTTATAACTATCTGCAAAGTACCTGAAGCTGCACATAGAACTTTTTTCAATACTTTTAAACTTGAATGATTGGGAAAGGTAGGTGGGGTCATTGCCTAGTAGATTATGGTGCTCTGTCAAAAGAAATTTCAGGAAAAATTTACTTCTCTGTTCATTACAGAGCCTTTTTGTATGCATGAAAGTCTGTAATGCCAAAGTAGTAACTGAACACTTTGTGCTTGCATGTGCTATAGAAGGTCAAGTCATAGCATTTAATTATGCCAGATGCTGTTGTGTTATTTTAATATTTAGAGCATTGTTTGCTTTGTGAAATTTTGCATTATTAAAATGGCATAAAATATGAATATTGGAAAAAGCTCAAGTGCATGCTGCTTTGTAAAATGTGGGAGAACAATGGCAAGCAAGTGTGAAGGTTGAAAACAGCTTGATATGCTCTTGATTTATGTTCCCACAAAGTTTCTTTTCCATTGCATATTTCCTTTTTACTGAGTGACTAAAACCTGGGAGGTCGAAGCTACCTGTAATGTTAGGTGAGGATGCTGGTGATAGATTTGCATCTCTCTTCAGCAGTAACCATGTAAAACTTCTCATTTATTTAGATTTATTTATGAAACAGAACATCACAATGGCATAGCAGAATTACTGGAAATACTGGGAAGGTAAGTTGTAGGTTTTGTTTAATTAAACTCATTTGATCTTCAGAGTAGGCTTTAAAAACAAGGTGGTGATTGGAGATGATTGATTTGATACAAGATTAAAGTAGCTTCATATTATGTGTCAAAGCCTTAATAAAGGAGTAAGCTTTATGTAACATTGCTGAGATAGCAAGAACTTGAACCTTGTGGCAATCTTTTTGGAAGTGACAATTTTTTTTAAAAAATGGGATTTAAGTTACTATAGTCAAGTATTACTCATCAAGATACACTGAAGACTGAGTAAAGCTTGAATACTAGAACATAGAGCTAAATCTTCAAAACTATTATTTAAGTCACCAGCTTCTTCATTCTCAGTTTTGTTAGATTAGCTTTAAGTGTTTAAAATAGAACAGCTAAGTTGTTGTGGAATTTTTTTTCCTTAGACTTTCAAATCACTATATGCATCAGTGAAGTGAGGCACCCAATCTGTAAATGTTCTATATTGGTTATTCTTCTAGCTGATGAGGGAATTTCATAAAGTGTAGTGTTGACATAGAGCTTCTTCTGAGTAATGGTTTTCAATTGGGTTCCTGAAATAGAGGAATTGAAATTCATGCTGAAGTAATGGATTTCATTCTTTTCCTTTGCTAAGTGCTGTGTAATACTGGACAAATTAAGACTTCCAGTAGGTGCTACTAACAGTTCTGCTGGAACAGCTATGTTTTCTTTTTTCACGATCATCTCTTGACAAAGTTGCAGAATTTCTTAACACTCAAGGCCAGACTTGCCCTACAATGTGATGATTTTTGGGGTTTGTTTTTTGGTTTTTGGGGGGGTTTTTTTGTTTGTTTGGGGTTTTTTTGTGTTTTGTTTGGTGTTGGTTTTGTTTCGATTTTTTTTAATTGTGAAGCTAATGTATAGTTGTCAAGCATGTGGACACATGGCAAGCATGGCAAAACCACCATAGAAATGTTCATGTAGAAATGGAGTTTTGATAACATACACTGAGATAGTTCAGGAGGAATAACCTTGTATCCTCAAAATAGTTGCTGTTATTGAAAATAACCATACTCAGCAAGGATGAGCAAATGTTGTTTAGTAAGCTTTAATTCTGTGAAGTCATCTGATTTCTCAGATGTGAAATACACTTGAATTTATTGTTTCTATGTGTTTTTTGTAAGGTAGGTTTGGCAGAATCCTTTTACCTGAACATATTCTGTCCTTGCTAGTAAAGATAAAAGTAGTTAAAATATTAAACAGACAATAGAATTCTGGGCATTTTAACTAATGAGTTAACAGTGAGTGAACTCCTAACACTGTTCGAGCACTGTGTTTTAGGATAAAGGGTTTCATCAGCCTGGTATTTAGCCACATTTGCACTCCCCTGTAACTAGGATGATAAGTTTTGAGATGCTGTTTTGGTTATACCCTAGTATCTTGTAGATACAGTAATATTTTAGTGAAAGTCATGTTTTGACTTGTCTGCTGTCCTAGATTAAGATATCTCTTCTACATTCAGTCTCTGGTTCATTCTTAAATTCCATGAAGAAGCAGGGAGAAATATGTATTTGAAGCTCTGATGACAGCGAATAATTCATAGTGAAAGTTGGAGTCTGAAATGTAGTTATAGTTGTATACATTGTTTGAAAGAAGGATTTGGGAGCTGTGAAAGTCTCAGGTGAGGCTGATTCAACTATTCTATTAATTTATAATATTTAGAGAACTGGATCAACAATTAAATGGCCTCTAGGCATACTTTATATTTTTTTCTGTTGCTTCACGTTCTCCAGGAGATGGCAAAAAAATAAAGTGCTGAAAACATGGAGTTTGGTATATACTCTGTAGTAGTGCAGATTATGTATAATTGCTGATACTTACTTTAAAAATTCTTTTCCTGGCAGCATAATTAATGGGTTTGCCTTACCATTAAAAGAAGAGCACAAAATATTCCTATTGAAGGTTTTGTTACCATTGCACAAAGTGAAATCCCTCAGTGTCTACCATCCACAGGTAAGTTTTGTTCAGCAGTTTTCACAGAAGTAAGCTTCTCTAGAGAGGGCTCTGCTTGTTCTGTTAGGAATTTTGTTCTAAGCTCCAGCACTTCCCTGCTAACTAGCCTTGGGGAAATTTTTTTAATAGATGAATGTAGAATGTTTCATTTGCTGAGGAAAAAGAAATAAAATATATGTGTGTGCATATGTAAAAATCAGTGCTTTATTTCAAAAAGTATGTTAGTGTTTTATCAGTGAAATAGTTGTTTAATATGAGAGTTCTCAATATTTATCCACACATAGAATTTTTTTGTTTATCTTGTTCTTGTCTGACTATGTTTAGACAAAAACGCATAGAGAATTTCATCCAAATTAATTTTCTTAGAACTGTTGATGCTCTGAAAGGAACTGGGCATTTCCTAAGACATCATTATTTAATTCAATAGATTTTTTTTAGGAGTACATAGGAAAAAAAGGGAGCATCTGAGGTTTATCATGCTGTAAAAAAAGCTGTATCTTTTGTGTGCTGAGGTGATTTCTATTCAGGATATCTAGAGGACCAGGAAGTCCCACCATGTTAGAGAAAATACAGTATTACTGTGATATACTGATGTTTTCTCCATGAGAGCTTGTTATGCAGCTTTGGGTGTTTTAATTTGAAAGTGCACCATTTTCTGTGTAAGTTCAAGTGCTCCTATTTCTTCAAATAAAATTACTAACAATTCGTGTTTTTCAAACCACTGCTTGTATAGATACAGTTCTGTAGCTATTAGAGAGGCTTATAGGTATTTGCTATCGATCTTGCCAACTGGGGCTCACATCAGTTCCTGTTGAAGGGGACTGGAATGGCTCCCATTTAAATTTTTTTTTTTTCTTTTTTTCCTATGTTATGAACATAACCTGTTGGGGTGTGGCCAGTCACCTTTCTTACAACCTCTACTAGTGCAGACATCTGTGAACACCACCTTTCCTTCTACCTACCTGAGATGGATTGGTCTTTGTTTGTTCCTCTTAATTCTCCAAAACCTTGAAGTGATTTGCCTTCCTCATTACCATCAATAAAAGGAAGACTGATATGGGACGCTTGTCTTACGCGTCCCACTGAATGTAATGGGAAAACATTTCAAGTGAACTTAAAGTACAAAGCACCAGAGTAAATCCACAAAACTTCACATTGAAACAGTGGCAGACATTCAGAAGAATTTGCTGCCAAATCTGATATACATCAAGAAAGTTAATTTCTGTATCCAATTCACATTCACTGTAGAAGAGTGGAGAACAGTAGATGTAATCATCTTTGCCCATTCCTCAAGTTATGTAGGGACATTCTTGGTAGCAATCATCAAAAAGACAGGAAAGGAGGAATTTGGCTTATCAGCTGAACTTCCATAAATGGAGAGTGAGACAGTAGCAGAATGGTTAAACAGTTCATGAGGTATGCAGTGACCTTTACATTTACCTTGGGACTGTTGGCCTGTTGATCAAAAGGGATGTAATAGTTCGCCTTTTAGGTACAGATAGGCAGTCTCATTCTCAGAACTGAAGTTGGTATGTATTGTAATTCAGACTCAGCTTGTATCAACTTTACACTGGTATGCATAGTTATATACCTAAATTAGGTAATGAAATACAAAATACTAGATCATCATGGAACAGCAAAGTGTTAGCAAGTGGAAAGCACTTACCAAACATGGGATTTAAAAATGTGCTGAAATGTGGAGTAGAATGTCTGTAAAGAACACCAAATCATGTGTTTGTGTATGTTATAATCCAGGAAAAGGTGACGGCAGATACAGAAAGGTTGGGAAAATTGGGTAAAGCATATTTACCCTTTTTTTTTTTTTTTTTTTTTAATTCAAACTGTCTGCCATATCATTTTTGTAAAATTACAGAAGAACTTTGTGGGGTTTGGTTTGGTTTTGTTGTGTTTCGTTGTTTTTTAATTTTTTTAATTCAGTAATATTCTCCACTTTAATGCTTTTGATTTGTGTGTCTTCAGTTTCACAGTGAGCATTAATAAAAATCTTTTTCTTTTGCTGTAGCTGGCGTATTGTGTAGTTCAGTTTTTAGAAAAGGACAGCACACTTACAGAACCAGTAAGTTTGTCTTGTTATGTATTTTTGAATATTAATATCCCTTCCACCTGTAGAGTGTTTAAGGAGGTTCTGAGAACACAGTATTGGCATGTAACTGTTCTTATTAGGAGCCAAATATTTTACCATTTTGATCTGTCAGCTTCAGAGTTTTCCAGGACGAATTGAAACAACACTAACAGTGTATTTCTTACAGACGAGTGTATTTTTTAAGTTTCTTGAATAAAAGATGTGTTTAATAATTCCACTAATACAGTGTCTAAATGGATTTAACTGCTGAACTGGTATCACTTTTCAGACTTACATTCTTCTACTTAGATGTTCAGTTGATTTTAATTTTTTTTTTTCAATTAGACTTTAGAGACATTTCCCACAGATTTGTAGTTTCAGTCTGAAGAGTTATGAGCCAACAGGCAGATGACTTCATTTTGTGTCACACATTGTGGATCTTTTGTCTCCCCTGCCCAACTTCCTCTCACTGCCTTTTCTCCCACCTATATTCTGAGAATTCATGGTTTGCTAGGCAAAAACTGCTGCAGCAGGCTCCATAAATAATCTTAACTTTCCTCACAATTATTAAATTGTGTTTGTAAATAAAATTTAATGTTTTTAAAAGCAACAATAGTAGTAGATCATTTATCAATTTGGGTATTTATAATAAAACTCCCCTTAAAACATGATAGAGCTTTGGAGGATGCCTCCAAGAAATTAGAGACTGAAAGCTGCTATCAACTGAGCAATAGACAATTTTCTCTACAATATAGCAGCAAACTTGCACTTTGATCATGTAAGTCAGGATACTTTCTCTGGTCTTTTGATTGTAAGTTTTAACAATGTCTTCTAAGTGTATAACTTTGTTTCATGAAGAAGTGTTTTTAGACCTATTTACAGTTATTTCTTTGACATGGTTCCATATCTGATTGCTGCTGTCATGTGGGACAAAAAAAATCTGACTTAAGTGTTCTGTTTAAAATACCAGAGTTCTTAATGAGAGGTTACTTAGTGCAGGGTAAAGTCAAATTATGTTTGTCTCTACAGGTTGTAATGGCACTTCTGAAATACTGGCCAAAGACTCACAGTCCAAAAGAAGTCATGTTTTTAAATGAACTAGAAGAAATTTTAGATGTTATTGAACCATCTGAATTTGTAAAGGTTATGGAGCCTCTTTTCAGACAGCTAGCCAAATGTGTGTCCAGTCCACACTTTCAGGTCTGTACTTATCTAATGTACATTAACATGAATATTTTATAAAGTGGACTTCTTAGTAGTATTGCCTGCTAGTATTCACTACAATTAATTTTATTTATTGCAAAAGACGACTTCAATTCAATGTCAAATTTTAGGGATCCAAATGTTAGCTTTCTTCCTTCCAGTGGTGTGATATATTCAGTCTTTTTGTGGGTGATTCACTTCAGTGTTATGCTTTGCGTAGAAGCAGGACCTCAGGACCTCAACCCTGTCAGTACACACTGTTTCATGGCTTGTAATAGAATTCTGTAAATGTGCTTTCCTTAGGAAAACATTTCTTTGCTTGAAATTCAGAGTCTGTACGCTATAGTTTGAATCATGTCCATATTGAGGAAAAAGCAGTTTTTCCATCTCTTTCAGCTCTATGACTGTCATTTGCACTAGAAAAATGCAAATCTTGTTTCAATTTCTCTTACCTTTCTCTTTATACTTGTGAAATGTTTCAATTATTAACTCTTTAAGAGATTGTCTGAAAAACTGTTCCTTTTGATTTCTCATGCTGTCTTAGGTTGCAGAGCGAGCATTATACTACTGGAATAATGAATATATTATGAGCTTAATTAGTGATAATGCAGCAAAGATTTTACCCATCATGTTTCCATCCTTGTACCGGAATTCAAAGACGCATTGGAACAAGTAAGAGACACTTGTAGAGATAAAATTCTACTACTTATGTCTATTTTTTTTTTATGCTTAAAAGCAGTTCAGGTCTTTTGAGTTGCTAGTTCTAAGTGTGTTGAGATGTTTATTCTATGACATTAAAGTTGCTGCATAAAGGGGAGACTTCTGACAACAGTATTTTAAGAAATACTAAGGATTAAGGAAGATAGGTTTTCCTTTTTTCATTAAACAAGAAACAGTTTTCATGCACCTGATCTATGACATTTTTTATTACTATGAAGCAAATTCGGCATTAATTGTAGACTGGATACTTTTAAAGACCAGCTTTGATTTTCTGTCTCTTAACCTCTTTGCTGATAATGCATTTCTTCTGCATACTAGGGGAATATCTTGCAGAGCAGATCAGTTTTTCCTTTCCTCCCCTCCCACCCCTGTATTTCGCTTATTTTCTCTTCTTTCTCCATTGACTATTTCACTTCTTTTCCTCACAATAACATAGTACTTAAACATGAAAACAGTCCTAGTCAGCTCCTTTCTGCAGCTGCTCCATTGTAAAGTGCCTCTTTGTTTGAGCTATTGTGCAACTGCTGGGATGGTGGAAGTATCACAGTCTAGCGCCGCCCATAAATTGGGGACTGGCCAAGAATGAGTAATCAATCTGCCACTAAACACAGGGAAAGAAATGGAAAATGAAGTGATGTTAGAGTGATTGGTTACTGTTACTGGTTCTAAGCACTAACAGATAGTGTACTCAAGGATAAACTGATTCACTGATGCAATTGTACATAGCAAATGTAGATTGCTGCTGCTTGTTTATTCTGGCTTTCAAGGCCATGTGTTCATTTTATTCTGAGCAAGTCATGCTATTCAGTGCAGCTGCACTCTTACTTGCAACTCACATGTATGATACAAAGTAATCATTGATTTCTTTTTGGATTTGATCACATTATTCTGTAAAAGTGTTTCACAAGGCAGACTGTTTATGTTTAATTTTTCCCATGTTTTCTACTTTGCTTTTCTAACACTCCTCTAAAGAGTCCTGGCATAGTTGTGTTGCAGTGAGTGCTGTTGCTGTGTGGCAGTTTCCTAAATGAATAGTGTCTTTTCTAGGCTCCTTTTAATCACAAATGGTATTTTCCCTCTTGATTTTTTTCAGTTACTAGTAAGTTACTTACATGGAGATCTTTAATGTCATTTTGCATTTCCTTTAATAACCCTAATTTGATCAGTGTCAGATATTAAATTTCAAAACTAGTCCTATATTGGTGCACATGGTATTAATAATGAAGTTCAAACATCGAAAGAGTTGATGAGTAATACTGCAGTGTAAGAAAACTGCATCCAAAGTTTAGTGCTTGTATTAGCTCTTTTGAGGTTAAACTGAAACTTCCACTAACTAGTTTTGTTTCCATTTGTTCTGAAATGATGTAATTTTCCAGTTATGTAGGCTATTGGCTACTGTTGACCAGAAAAAAAGTAGATTTCAAAGTTTAAAGTACTCTGAGTTTCAACCAGAAGTTTTACTTATAGGACAATACATGGCTTGATATACAATGCTCTGAAACTCTTCATGGAGATGAACCAAAAACTCTTTGATGACTGCACACAGCAATTTAAAGCAGAAAAACTGAAGTAAGTTTTCATGTCAATGTGTCTGTCTGTTCTTGAACAATTTGTTCAGAGTGCTTTAGCTCTGAAAAAACAGTGTCTGTAGTGGGAGGTTCCCCATTTGATTACAGTACAGCAGCCTCAGAATCGACTTGGTAAAGCTTCTTTTTACACATAAATGGTAAAATCTTAAGAATAGGATGCTTTATGTAGTGTTTCACCTAATACTGCTGGGGATCACAGTCTTGCTAAAAACAGGGTTTTTATTGAGACTGCTAGTCACAGAGGCCAGTGTAAAAGATCTGTTAAAAAGTTCAGTTTATTTTAGCATGCTTTATTTACCTACTGTAATTTTCATTCATGTCACTTGATTCTTCCCAAAACACTTCCCCAGTATTTTTCACCATTGCATTGTGTGAGCATATGTGAATGTTTGTCCGAAAATTACCCAAAATAAAGTCGTTACTCTGTTGTAATCCAGGGTATTCATATATTACTTGCCAGAAAAGTCCTACTTAGTATATTCAAGAATATACTAACAGGTTGGAGAACAAAGAAGTGATGTAGAAGCTGGGATTTTTCAGTGTTTTGCCCAAAAATTCAGCTAACTTATGATCATAAATCCACTTCTATTTCAAATTTGGTTGAATAGACGTAATTTTTTTATTTTAATATCGAGTATATTATGACAGCAGCTAAAATGAGATTGTCAAACACGTTAATGATTTGTGTCTAATTTTAGGGCTGAGGAGAGTGGTGAGAATGTGGGTACTGGAAATGCCTGGATCTGAATTTTACTTTCAGTTCCAAGTGAATGGGTATTCCTTCAAGTAGTGGCTCAAATTATACATCTATTTTAAGCCATCAAACTGGAAGTAGTACAATTTCCTAGCAGATTCACGTGGATTGATTTGTCAGCGTTTTGAAGTTCCTTACTACAGTTTAAATAGAACTGACTTTGTATAACAATTTTTTAAGATGTGTGTGTGTTTTTATAGATTAAAAATATGTGAACATTGGCTTTTTTTGAAAAATACTATGTAAACCTCTGTTCCCTCATAGCAAATAAGTAGGATCCTTTTTAAATGGGAAAGCAATCTTATCTTCTCTGGGTTTTGGGTAGTGTTTCAAGTGCTGAGTGACATAGTAACTTAAACAAAAAAAAAAAATCTCCCACCACACAAGATCTTAAAAGGGGGTGGTTAGAGAGTTCTTCTCTCCTAAGCCCAAATTTGAGAGTTGTGTATGTGCTTAAATGCAACTGCTTGNTTTTGAGTTTTGTTTGTGCTTTCAAGTGACTGCTTTTTTTTTGTTTTTTTTTTTTTTTTTTTTTTTTTTTTAAAACATATGTGTCATCTGATCTATGCATTGAAGCCTGAGAGCACTAAGCCTTTTTTTGGCACGCTTTAAGCTCCCAAGGACAGGTGTCCATTCTAGTCTCTGGAGTAAGTTGTTTACCTGTAGGAAAGGGAACAATGCCTATATTTTACTATATTGAGTTACATTTGGTTTACAGAAACAAACATTTCCTACTGAAATTTAAAAAAAAAAAAAAAAAAAAAACCACCCAACCACAAAGCATCCCATGCCATGCCTCTTGACTTGTAACTCCCTTGAATGTGTGTTCATGCCATCCCTCTTGACTTGTAACTCCCTTGAATGAGTGTTTTCTGTCAGGTATTTTGTTAGTCTTTGATTCAAAATTTCGCTGAGCCTTTTCCTTAAAACTATTACCAAAAGCCATTGGGTTAGCAGTGAGAGTCTCTACCCTGTTTTTTAAGTCAGATATTAGTTCCCTATGCTTCAGTATAGAAATCAAGTATTATAAAGTTAAAACAAACACGTCCAGCGTAGACTGAGACTTTGTCTTAACTCTTAACAAAGTGAAGTTATTAAACTGGTGTCAGTCAGTTTTTTCCTTTCATGAGAAAATAGCTGCTTTTTCCTTTTGCAGTCATGAGGTACTACTGTGATGCAAATTATCATGTAAACAGTAAATGACATTTTGGGCAGTAGGCTGAAACAGGCATAACTAAATTAATTTAGTCTATTGAATTCTTGTAGAGAATTTCTTCATGTTTAAAGTATATGAGCTGTGAGGCAAAATTCACCAAGATTTGCCATTTTTTCTTCTAAATTTTTTTTTTTTTTTTTTTTAGAGAGAAGCTAAAATTGAAGGAACGGGAAGAAGCATGGGTTAAAATAGAAAATCTAGCCAAATCAAATCCCCAGGTATTTAGAAAAGATTAACATGTTCATGCTTAAATACTTGAGTTTTGTTAAATATCATTGGGAGAAACAGTTCTGAATGATCATGGAAATAAAGCAATTTCACTAACTGTACTACAAAAGATATACAATAAAAGTACTTTTAAAGTTTGTAACCTTTCTCTTGTGCAAGTAATTATTTTAAAAAACAAAAAGTTTCTGAAAAGTATGATATGAAGTACTTTTTCTTATGAGATACACTATATTGTGGTTTGAATATTTTATTGTGCAAAATTACGGAAAATTCAGGGATGCCATAATTGGTTTCTCTTGAAAAGCTGTTTTGCAAATAGTATTTTACAAAAGAGATCTCTCCGCAAACTGTGAGTTATGACTGGTCAGTTTTCCTCTGTGTCAAATGCATTAAAGTAATATTGTATGTTCTTGTCTGCTGCATTTGTTCTTATGCACTGGGCTGGTCCTCTGGTGAGCCCACACCTCAGGTTCTTACTAAAAGGAAAACATACTGTCAGACATTTCATGATATAACTGAATTTTTGATAAAGAAAGGTCCTTTAGACTATTAATTATAGTTTGAAATTATGGGAGAATGGAGAATGGGTTGGACTCACTTGGGGTTGAGTTTGGTTTGTTGTTTTCTCTCCCTGCTTAATTTGCTGGGCAAATAGTGCCAGTTTTCCTTCATCTCAGTCATACCAATTGCTACTATGGGCAAAAAGAAACCTCAAACATTTAAATTATTTTACAGACAGAACTTTACTATATGGCAGCAAGAAACTTACTGTACCTATATCTTTCCAGAGATGTGTGGCTGAGTTTAAAGTGGTGGGAGATGGAGTAATGGTACTGTATAAACAGAAGAGGAACACTATTTTTTATCTCAGTGCTATTTTAAAAAAAGAAAGTATGGGGTTGTCTTGTCTTTTTTTTACTTAAGAAGAAGGAATTTCATAATTTTTTTTATTCCTCATGACATTTCTTAGGGAACAATTGCTAAACTGCTCAAATAAAATAGGTAACATTAAACAAAATGTCAGTTGATCAGATCAGTTAAATTAATCAAACAGAACCATTTGTATCAATGCAGCAGCTGACTTTTGGTGACAAAACACTCTTCTGATCAGATAACACATACAAAAGCCTTGCTTGATTGAGAGTATTTGATACATAGGGTCATTTCTGTCACAAGTGATGAACTGTTGCACGTCTGACTAAATAAAAATGGTTAGTACCACTTGCATACAGTTATGTTCTGCATAGTATGCTTGAAGAGAGCTAATAATTGGTAGGAATTTTTACTTAAAAATGCTTATTTGAACACTGGGTGTTCCACTGAATTGACATAAAGATATAAATTCTTTCAGCACTTTCTATAATGGATTTTTAAGCATTGCTTTTTTCCTGGAATTTCTATTAACTTCTTCATCTCATTAGTGATAGTTCTTGTTGTTCAGAGCTATTCCTGATTCTCCATGACACAAGAAGACATTTTAAGATATTAGATCATTATAACTATATTCATTAAATCCTTGATGTCAGTTTTTTCAAGACCACATACACCTCATCCAAATTAAAACAGAATTTCAAATACTGAGATTGCTGTACATTAAGTTTTAGATACTATACAGGTGTTTTAACAAGATTTTTTTTTTTTAATTCTCAACAGACTTCTATGGCTATTTCACTTTCTCAAGACAGAAAAGGTTTAATATTTTGGCTAGAAATTATTTTAAATGTGTATTAACAACATTAATCCTTTTACCAATTTTCTCTTTCAATATACTTTACTGGAAAGTAAAGTAATTGTTACATTCATTACAAATCACCAGTCAAGGTATTAGTAAGGTTTCAAATAAGTGATTGCCAGTGTAGACAAAATCCGAATATTTTAATTAAAATTCAATCTCAGATAATAAAAGCACCTTTTTTTTTCTTTTTTTAAATTATTCCGACTGCATTTTTCAACAGGACACTTCTGCCAGGTGAAAATATTGGAATTTCCATTTTAAAATTTATTACTTGGTGCTTGAAAGCATAAGATACTGAAGCTACTCTCAGATAACTAATCATGTTATTCAAATACACTCTTAGTATTTAGGTATTACTACTAAGAATGATTATTTTAACACTTTGCATTTTATTAGTACCCGACATATAGTGACACGAGTTTGCTGAACAGTCCTGTTGCAATGGAAACAGATGGGCCTTTAATTGAAGATTTGCAGATGCTGAAAAAGACAGTGAAAGAAGAGGCTTGTCAGGTAAAGCCATTTGAAGATAACAAAGTACTTTAAATTATTAATTACTAACTATTTTAAGCAACTGTTAATCGTGGACATAAACTGGAGTTTTATTCTCAGCCCTGTAACCATTTCTCCTAGAGTAACAAACTTCATTAGAGCTGCTGCTTTTAAGTGATATGATAGCAGCTAGGAATAGTGTTGCATGTCTATGCCAATATGCTGTATGGTCTCTTGACTTTCTTCTTCAGAAACTTTTTTTTCTACTTAAACAACTTTTTGTGTCATAATTATGCTTTAAGGATAGTTAAAAATACAGCTAAAAATCTACCACATCATGTTCTATTCCTTTCTCTATATAATAGTTCTGGGTTTTCAAAAGGAAAACTTGCATAAAACATAGTCAGATTCTAATGACAAGAATTTTGTTATTCAGAGCCTTCTTAGTGATTAAAGATACTATGCTTTGAAAAAAAAAATGTGTAAAGTGTGCATTTGTCTTGCCCACTCATGGGTAGTCCTCCTCAGTCCACCATCTGTCACACTTCATTACCTACTACAGAGCAAGGACTCTCAAGGTCATTCCAGTATCTTTGTCTTCAGCTAATGCTTAGTATTCTTCAAGTATTTTTACTTTAACTTTGGTTAAGTGGAACTATAATCCGAACATTCAAACTAGAGATATAAATTTGGAGTTGACAGAAAACTGAGAGGTGCCAGGGAGCACTGTGGTATCATTAAGATACCTACTAGGAATATGAATATCTCTAAATTCATCAAAGTTTAAGACCAAAGAAATTATCTGAATCTGGAAAAACTGGTTGAGATCAGATATAGTCTGTTAATTTGAACTAATGTATCAAACAAGAAATTTAATGATAACATATGGTCAACCTAACCTCCTACACTACTTTCTTAAAATTTCAGTGTCATTATCCTGCAATATTATTTATTATTTGTATGAAGACATTTTGCATAAAGGTCAAAATCAAAAGAAATGTTGGAATATCTCCAAGACATGTTCAGTGATTGCTGGTTTTTTTAAACACTTATCTCTGGAGTTGAACACAGTGCATTACATGTAAATCTTAGTGTCTCGAATTGCATGCCATTCCAGGGCAACAGAGGAAGGTAGCATTCCTTCGAATGGGAACGCAGATTAGAGCTAGCCAGTGAGGAGCACTAGGCTTATTAAAGTTTCTAAACCTCTGCCTTTCTTCAAACCTTGGATAGTTAAACCAGGCTATCCAATGGTTAGAGGGACCTCCTTTCACTAGCTCCGGTGCCTAGAACCAGTTCTAGTGAAGAAAGGTGCATAGAAAAATTATTTGGTAAAAGGAGTGCTGCTTAATCTTAGTTGTATTGATGGCAGTGTCCAGCTTTTACTGTGCTACTTCCTAGTGCATAGCCATTTTCTAAAGATTTATGAGATCTTGGCTCACTTCCCATCCTGGCCAGAAAAAATTAAAATTCATACCTTCTGCCTCTGATTGTTCTAGGGGAAAAAGCAGCCAAAATATGACTATATCCTGGTAGTTGGGACAGACATTTAAGACAGCTTAGTCCCAGCTGTTGGGAGCGTTTGGAAATTTGGGCCAGTATGACGTGCGCACACACAAAAAAACCAATGACTGTACCTTGGGGTTGTCTTTTTCTACAAAGAGTGCCACTTCAGGAGCTGTAAAGTAGAGGTTGTCATTGGCATTATTGATAGTACTCTAGCTGGAAAACAAGTGCATGGCATTCCTGTGGATGAGCCTGATTCTTCCTGCCATCCATATTGTTAGAAAGAGTGGAGCTTAAAAACGTGACAATAATAGGAAAGAAACAAACTGTAAATAATTTTTTTTAAGCATTGTCAAGTGGTAGGCTTGATCATAATGTCATGATTTGCTAATAGCCTAGGATTTCGTAAATGTTTCTAATGTGTGGGTTTTCTAGCAAAAAAATGGTTTCAGACTTCAAATTCTGTAGCTGGTGAGGTAAAGAGGAGAAAGTATAAACTTTTCCTATATGTTTTTAATTTTTTTCTCATAACTGAAAATGCTTATGTGCAAGAAATATTTTAAAGTAACTGTTTAGTAATTAGTATTTTGGGCCAACTTTCGTTCTATTTTTATTTCAGGCGCAGAAAGATCAGAAAAAAGATCGTCCTTTTGTGCGACGCAAGTCAGAACTGCCTCAGGATATCTATACCATGAAAGCCTTGGAATCACATTGCAGAGCTGATGAATTAATATCACATGATGGGCATTAAACTACTAAAATTAAATATTTTGGAGGAAAAGTTTCTTTTCTGGACTCAGTTCTACAGTAGAACTTACTTTCTTGTGCCATACAAATCAGTTACACACAAAGTCGTCAAAGCTTTCTTCAGCCCAGTTCTGTAGGCAATAACTTTTTAAGAGTATGCAGCTCAAGATTAGTAGTTCAAACAATGGTAAATTACCCAGTTCCATTTGCAGAATATTGGGTTGACTGTAATCAAGTGGACACCATTTTCCTGGAGGTGTTATCATAGTACCATCTAGCTGATAACAGGCAGTTTTTATAGTCATATTTGAGAAAAGCATTCTATCAATTCTGACTAAATGAGTGACCAATAGTTGGTACTAATGATACATAAACATTCTCAAATTATTTGAAATTTAAGTATTAAACTTTTTCTAGGATTTCTCAACTTTACAGTTGTTTCCATATTATTGCTGTCTTGTAATATACCAGAAGTTTTGAAAATAGAGTTATTCTTTCGTATTATAAAACATGGCTTACAAACTGGTAACTTTCATGACAATCTGCAATCATCATTCCTTTCTAAGAGTTCTGTAAATTTGTTTCTCCTTTACTTAGGATAAAGATATATATCTATATATACCATGTCCTAATACTTTATGTATATTTAAAGCCATATTTTCCAGTCTTTAGTGTATAATAAGGTACCAGTATTCCAGGTATGAACTGGTAGAAGAATTTTTCCTAAAACAAACATTTGTTTACTATGACTGGGAATAGACTGAATATAAAACTTCATTTTAAGTTTGTTTTTTTTTTTTTTCAAGTCAGTAAAAGATTCTTTCTCTGTTTTCTCCCTTATCTGAGCTTTTAATACTCAGCATTTTTCTTGGGCTCTAGGAGTTCAATATTCTGTGGCAGATATAATGCGTGATTTCAGTTGCATCAGGTTTTATCGGGAAGATGGACATAAGCTTTCAGGAAACACAACATCACAAGCTTATTAAAATAACAAAACAGACCCTTGAATTCCATCATGTTGGGGTTTTGGGGTTTTTTGGGGTTTTGGTTTTGGGATTTTTTTTTCTTGTTTGTTTTGTTTGGTTGGTTTTTTTTTCAAATGAGTCTAAGAGCTGAGGAGATAGTAACCATAATTTTACCGTGAAAATATTTTTTGCTGTTATTGTAAAGAGCACATGTGCTGCAAATACACACCTCACAAGTGAACTGAAAATGCATCTGAGTTGCTGATGATCTTCAAATGCTGCTATATATTCCACAAGATTACTTGCATGTAATGAGCTTTTTGTTGTAGATGGAAAAGCACGGAAGGAAAATCTCTTTTAAAATATAGTGCTTTGTCTTCAATATTTGATTTCTCTCAGGGTGGCCAGTATTTTGACTTACTTAATCCTGCTTACAAGCTGTTTGAAATGTGTTCTGCTACTCTAAATGGGTGATTAGTTTCTTTTGTCTCTGGCAGTAACATGATATAACTTAATGTTTAATGTCTTGATGCATAAAGAGATAAAAATGTGGCTTCTTTAAAAATAGTTTTGGTTTAATTTTTAAGGAAGTATAAGGTCTCCTGCATCCATTTAAAAAAAAAAAAATTTGCAAAGCAGACATTCATAGTAACTTTGTGCAGATGTAGTGCCTGCTGTTCGTTGGTTGCATTTAACATTCAATTTCCAGTATTTGTTACATTGTCTATTGGAAGAAAATTGTGAGTGATAAATATTGGCTTATAAGAACTAAATTTAATGACCAATTCAAACTTTAAGTGGAGCATCCACTGTGTCTGAAAACATTTCCTGTAAAACTTGAAAAAAAATATGCTTTACCATTAGGATAAACTATAGTAAAACAGTTTAAAGATGCCTTCTCCTTTTGAGGGAAAAAGGGTGCTTTTTTAATTGTGCAAAGCAGTGTCTATGTATTTTGATATACCATTGTTTGAACTTCCATCTTTAGCTGGTAGATTATCAGTTACCTTTGATTTTTGGGTGTTCAGTATGTTTGTGCAAGAGGTTGCTGAAAGGAATTATTCTGTTACCCAAGGGGAAAAAAAATACAACCTGTATATCAATGTTTGATTGATTGTGTGATGCTCAACGTATAAGAACATCTTTCACTGTCTGTATTTAATTTCTGTTCTTTACTGAAGATAAACACTCACCAAAAAGGGGAAATGTTATGGTATTATTAAAGGCTTAGAGTTCACCATAAATACATATTTGAAGTTTTGGGCCACTGAACATTTGCTTAGGCAATACTCCAAAATCTATTACCACTAATGGTTTAGCGTGTTTATTACCAATATTTACATGCTTCTTATAATCCTATACTAAACCTTTCTAAAGCTAATACATCCAAAGTAAAAAGAAAAAGCATAATTTTGGTGACTGTTGTTCTTCATAAAGTTCTGTCTGACACCTTTCCCCATTTTCCAAAATTACACCTGTACATCAGGAATGTCAAAAGTAATATTTCAAGTGTCTTTTTAGTGTGGCTTTAGTATGGCTTCAGTTTAATATTGTACATACATTGTACCTTGTTTTATGGTAATAAGTAATAAAAATGTAGACTTCATATTTTGTACAGAATTGTCCTATGTACAGAATAAAAAGTTCCTAGAAACAGCAAAAATAGGTAAGTGGCACAATTATTTTTCATTAGACAATATCTGTAACATTATGCATTAGTGGAATGTTAAGTTCAAATGTACGTACATATTTTTTAATGTTTTGTAATTCCATTTTTTGTTCTGGCATTGTTTCTGAAGAACTTCATACACCTGCCATTTAATATGCTTTTATCTAATTTTAAAACTTTTAAAAAAATGTATTATATGGACAAATAAAGAACATGTGAATTTTACTTGCTCATCACGAAACTAAATTTAGCACAGGGCTTTTGAAAATGTGTTCAGAATACCGTTGTTTGCAGAATCACTTGTACAAATTAATTTCATGAATATCATGAAAGAAAACAATTATGGAAAGGCTGCTAGTAAAAAAAAAAAAAAAAAAAAGACTAGTGGATATTCAGTAGAAAATGCAGACAGCTTTCAGACAAACTATCAGTACCGGAGGAATTTAATAGATCTTCAATGTACAAATACAAACGACACACCTTTCATACCATATTATTTTCCCCTGTAGCACTTCTGTATTGACAGGTTTCAAGGAAAATAGCCATAAAATCAGGGATTAGATTGTGGTAGCTGGTATGTGATCAGGGGGAAAGGATGTAGGTTAAAAACATCTACAGTAGGAATTGTTTCCCCTGAAATCCAAAAATGTCTTCAAAAGAACTAAGGAAATTACTCATGTAAGGCTGACTTCCAATTGCAAATCCACCATTATTGGAAGGGGAGTTGGAGGGAGAAGGAGGTGAACACCTGGGATCAGTATTTGTCCACTGACTTAACCTATCTAAGATTTGAACTATAAAGGAAGCCTTTGCATACTGAAAGAAGTAGTTTTCCAAATGAGCTCAGAAGTCATCATATGCACTGCTAAGCTTAATCATAAGTCAAAACCTAGATACTGAAACAGTTGAGGATTCAGATTCTGAAATTAGGGTCAAGTACCTCTCAAAATACAGTGTTTTGAAGCACTGACAGTAATGGCATTTTTTCTGTGTAAATACCTTACTGAGTTGCAAGCATGTTCAAGGAGTGAATTTCAGTCCTTTTCTCTCTAAGGGAATTAAGCTCAGGGTCTTTGACCACCAGCCTTTTTTGGCATTTGGATTTGACTAGCCTTTTAGAAATGGAAAGGAGTGTGCTAGTGTAGCACAGCTGGGCATGTGTTTGGAGGTTTGCTGGTTTGCTTTGTGAAAACTCTTTTTAGTAACTTACAAATGTACTTAGAGCTATGATTCCAGGTTATCTCCGGTGTTCTGGATCCCATTATGGTTACTTACCTGAAAGTGGAGTGTTTCTGCTCCTTGGGTCTTGTCATTACTGTATTTCATGTCTGTGGAGACTGACTGCACATAGCTAATTACAAAATGCCATTCTAATTACCATATCATTGTCTCCCTGGATTATGGTGAGTTTATTATGTGATGAAACTTGTCTTGAGCTGTCTTTTACCTTATGAAGCAAAACTGATGTAGTTAAAAATTTTCTATGAAAAATTTCCCAAGGGACAATTTATTGTGGAGCTAAAGAAGATAACATGCTATTCCTTCCTCACATAATTGAAGAGCAACATCACTGCAACTTTTTTTTCTGAACCAAGTCATACTCCTGCACAAGTTGGGGACTGCACACACACAACATGAAGTTTGATAAGCGACAGCCCTGTGATGTTGAGAGGAGAGGGCTTTCACTGTTGCTACAAGGGGGGAAGGGTTGTTCACATCATTCCCTCAGGCTATTTTGTGTGGTTTTGTGATCCAGAAGACCATAAGAACAAGGTTCATGCTAGCATGAAGGCCTTGCCATATTTTTTCCTGTACTCTGGAGACTGAGATGCAGGAGGATGAAAGGAAAGCAAGCAAGCAATTTGCTCTGATTGTTACTGCTTTGGGTATTTTGCTTTGGTTTTGGTCTCGAATACTACCAAATATAGGAGAAAAGCATCTTCTGAAGTTTTCCCCTGAATTTATTTCTTTTATAACTTCTGTGAAAGGTTTTTCTTCATATGTTGTTTGGAATTTGTCTGGAGAAAGTCCTAGTTCTCATTCCGATTCTCTGATATACTTACACATTTCCCTTATAATTTAATTAAAAAGTCATATTGGCAATCTTGCCTTTTGGATGGTTGATTTCAATGGCTTCTCACATAAGTGGGAGAAGGATCACATTCTTTTGTGTATTCAAAAATAGGACAGCTAGAGCTAGATCAAGGCAAGCTACTTTCTGCTTTTCCCTTGACTAAGCAAGCTAAAGCCTTTTCTCTCCACAGGCTTTAACCAAACATGAGAACTTCTGCAAAAAGCTACTTTATCCTGTTATTGCTTCAGTTTCTTTTAATTTACAATATCTTCCTCCCACTCGCTTTGGCACAGTAGATGAAGTGATGATAGGAATACAAAGTACCTTACTCCAGTGGCTTCTAGTTGCAAGTAGCCTAGTATTTAAATACCAGATCCTAGACTTGCTCTTTACACCATAAAGACATGTTGACATGGAGTATTTCTGATCTTAAAACCTACAAGTAAGATTATATTTGTTGGGGTGTTTTAACCCTACTTCCTCTGCAGTTCAGCAGAGCAGCATATAATTACTTGAATTTTTATTTCCTCACTGTCCTGTTTCTTCTCCTTACTTACATATTTTCCTTTTTTTTTTTTTTTTTTTTCCCCAAGCAGCAATTTTAGAGTAAGGAAATACTGTACCTTGCTTTGTAAGATACAAACACTTTCTGACATTCTGGTGCAGCAGATGATGGCTGTTTTAGAAGGATGAGCATGCTAGCACTTGGAACCGTAGCTTGAGCTAAAACATGCCAAGTTACATCTGAGACACATCTAGCTAGGTTGCTCAATAGTATTATCAATACCCTTTTCATGAATAGCCTGAAGACCAGGATGTTAACTGGTCCAGTGGTTTTTGAATTCTTAGCCTGTACTGACACTTAATACATGGATATAAGTAAGACATGTTCTGGTAAGACCTCACTTGGAGTACTGCATCCATCTCTGGAGTCTTCAGCACAGGAAGGACGTGGACCTGATGGAGTGGGTCTACAGAAGGACCACAAAAATGATTAGGGGGCTGAAAAACCTGTCTTGTGAGAATGGGCTGATGGAACTGAGGTTGTTCAGCCTGGAGAAGAGGCAGCTCTGAGGAAACCTAACAGCAGACTTCCAGTACGTGAAGGGGGCCTCCAAGAAGGCTGGAGAGGAACTATTTACAAAGCCCTGTTGTGGCAAGATGAGGTTTATAACGGTTTGAAATTAGAGAAGAGTAGATTTAGATAGGATGTTAGAAACAAGTTCTTTTTCATGAGGATGGTGTAACACTGCCATAGGCTGCTCAGGGAGGTAGCTGAGGTTCCATCCCTGGAGATAGTCAAGGTCAGGACAAGGCTCTAAGCAACCTGATCTAGTAGAGGATGTCCCTGCTGTCACTGCAGGACTTCTGGAAGTCCTTTCCAACCCAAACCCAAATTCTATGATTTTTTTCCTCCATTGGCAATCAGGCAGGTATGACCAGATATGGGGTAGTCTAGGAGTTCAGACAGCCTAGTGAAGTTAGGTTTGTTTTTTTCATATGAAACATAATCCTAAAACATAACCTGCATGTAGAAGAATGATAGTGTGAGCAAATGAAACTTCAGGAATTGGAAATAGGTGAATGTTGCATTAGACAGTATTTCAGTAACTATATTCTGTAAATAGAATATTCAGATGAGTATCTACCGCTAATTTTTTTTTTATCAACAAAAATAAAACCTACCTTTCTAAGAAGGTTTGGAGTAAGTGAATGAAATATTTTTGATTGGTTTTCAGTGAATCACCTCTATTAGTTCTGGTGCTTCTGGTTGGAACTCAAATTACTTAAGAAACCAATGGTTTCTTCAATGTTAAATTGGACTCCTAAACCTCCTGAACAGAGGCACAGGTTTTTTCCAGTAGAAATGAAAGACTGAACAAGCTGAGCCTTCTGGATTCTTGGTGTCCTAGTTGGACATACATGCTTTAATCATGAGTTGCACTTGTGTAGTGGCTTACAGGTCAAGACCTCCTTTGTCAGGCAGGATATTCTACCCCCTTGTTTCCTTCTTGTGCAGTAGATCAGATCCTGGGCCTGAGGATCTCAGTTTGTTTGCCTGTGTATCCACCTGAGGAGAGGCAAATGGGTTTCAGAGGTACTTTAGTGTAATTGTTTCTTATTTCTCTGGTTTGGATTAGATCCCCTTTTCTATCCTTTGTGTCACCCAACAGCCCAAGAGTGCTTTTTGAGGATCAGTGGAGTTGTTCTGAACTTCCACTTGGACCTCCTCCTTATCAGGCACATTCCAATGCAATCAGGACTGGGGGAGGGAGGGGTTTGGGCAAGGAAGACCAGCATTGTCCATCTTTGCAGCAGTGAGCTGAACTCTTACGTCAGGTCAGTCAAATGTATGCAGTGGGATGTGGCAGGCATGTATATGGCAGATGTAAAAGAGTTTTAAAGATTCTTTTTCTTAGTCGAGATTCTGAAGGTGAAGTTCTCTCCTCACTGCTGTGCTCTCAATCCCTCCTCTGTTCTTTACGTCCTATGCTTTGGGGAAACAGTCTCACAAAAGACGATGCGGGTGCTGGATTTGTTAAATAAAGAGTTGAGCTAGCTGGATGAGCTGGGTCTACAAAGCGCCAAGGTAAAACGGCTGGGGGTGCCCTCCACGGAAAAGAAGCCGTGTCACATCTGCCCTGGAGGGAACGGCTGGAAGAATGTCATTTGTACCTCCTGTTCCTGTGGCTTCTGGGTTTTTCTATTTTCTATATGAAATAAGTATTTATCTTATTTGCATAAATCAGCCGTGGAGCTGCTTTGTCTTCCGGGCAACGAGACAGCTGTATCGGAACAGGTCTCGTCCAGGCTCGGGGCCGAAAGCGAAGCCGGGCTCCTGATGCCTTTTCCTTGATGCTCGGCTACAATGTTTTCTTCTTCTGAAGAATCTTCTCGACTAAAACGGTTTTTACATACGGACGGAGGCTGGGAAGCGGCCGCTGCCTGAGTGCGGCTGCAATGTAGTGGCACTGCCCTAGAGCCACCGCCCTCACCCCAGGCCCGGCGGACTGACATCTGCCGCCCTGGCCAGGGCCTCCCAGAAGGCAGCTGAAACCTCACCGAGACCGGAACCCGCCCCCTCGGCCCGGCGGCGGGGGGCGTGGTGGACTGCCTTTCCCAGGCTCCCCCGCGGAGGCGGAGCTGGCGGGTCAGTGCCGGGGCGGTGGCTGAGCGGGCGGAGCGTGTTGCGCCTGCCCGTGTCTCTGCCTCGGCATGTCCGACTCCGGCGGCGGTGGGGGCGGCGGCCCCGGCAGCGAGGAAGGCGGCATGGAGGTGTCGGGCTCGGCGGTGCAGAACGTGGCCGATGTGTCGGTGCTGCAGAAGCACCTGCGCAAGCTTGTGCCACTGCTGCTGGAGGATGGCGGCGAAGCCCCGGCGGTGCTGGAGGCAGCGCTGGAGGAGAAGGGCGCCGTGGAGCATATGCGCAAATTCCTCTCCGACCCTCAGGTCCACACAGTCCTGGTGGAGCGTTCCACCCTCAAAGGTGAGGCGAGAGCCGGGCGGCTGCCGCGCTGTCAAAATGGCGGCAGTCCCCGCCGCTGCTTGCTCCGAGCCGCCGCCCTGTCGCCGGGTGGGAGGGGCGCGCCGCCGCGCTCCCCTGCCCGCTACAGGGCTTCGGGGATTCCGACTTCACAGTCCCGGCTGGGTGGGCGCCGACCTGCTACACTGCAGGATGGAGAGCGGGGGACAGGTGCCCTGCCTCGGTGCTGTCCTGCGGGGCTGTGCGCGATGCGAGGGCGGTGGCCGGGGCCGCAAGAGCCAGCATCAGCAGGCGGATCTCGCGCTGGCTCCTTCCGCCTGGTCCAGCCTGACCCATTGTTTATTCTCCGGGTCTGGGGTCTGAATTGGCGGTGCTCAAAGATTTCGGGACTAATGCATGGGGGGGGCTGCGAGCTGGGTGTGGGCGCGGGTGCTTTGTGTGCTGAGACTGTAGACGATCCTGCTTGGAAAGCTACCGAAAGCGCTTCGTCAGCAGGCTGTAAGCATTTCCTACTGCGGCCTCCTTTCTGCCGGGAAATGACTTCCCTGCAAGGAGGTCTGAAACAGAACCAAAACGAATCCCTAAACCCCGGAGAATAGAAAAAAGCCCAAATCTTGAGCCTGTAAAAAGAATTACTCTATGGTTAATTAGCAAGACTCCAAAGTTAATAAACGAAGATACAGACCTTGCATAGTCTTTGTTTAGTTAGCAAAGCCTGGTGGCCGTGCTGCTTCAGGTTCTCGATGCTGCACTACATACTATGGGTAAATTGACAGACTTGACAAACATCCCTTTTTTTTTTTTTTTTTTTTTTTTTTATATGCTGCCGTTACTGACTCATTTATTTTAAAAATGGTTATTGTCAGAAAATCTATAGCTGTACAGGCATTTGCCTGTACAGAATCCAGCCTGATGGACAATAACAAAATATGACTTGGCTTCATTAACATTACAGACTTTTACTCTACTTTTATTTATTATATACTGTATTTTACTATTAAACAAAACTTGGAGCCTGTATATGTCTATGTGCTTGCCAGGCTGAGCTTGCAAAATTGTAATATTAAACTTCTTGATCTCTGCTATTTGTGTGCCGTTGGTTCAGTCTCTGTAGATGTAAATCAAATTTTGATGTAGTCATACTTGATGTTGCATTATTTAATACGGCAACAGCTGCAGTGTAAGACACTGGATATCTGCTCTGCAGTTGCTGCACTCTAAGGGAAACATGAAGAAGGTTCTTCCAGTTGCTGTCTATTCACTGTGTACTTAAGGTGTTCCTTAAATACCCTGTTTTTGTCTATCTTAGACCTATTTTTGCTTGTTATTGAACTTCCTCTTCCAAAGTTGGAGACTTCAGGGATAACAGAATTTTCTAATGAGGGGGAAAAAACGCCCAACAATCGTTTTGAATTAATGATACAGTGTTAAAAAGATTTAAAGGATATCTATTGGCTGTTAATAGGCTGTGCAGATGATTTCTAAATTTCTCTTTGGCTTATGAGGTTAGCCCTAGTTTGGGTTGGAAGTAATGCAAAACAGTAATGATCAGTCATTTCCAAGCTTGTTCCATAGATGCTGTTATATATGTCTGGTTAAAAATAGAGACATTTGTGTATTTTAGAAACTAAATGTTAATTTACTATGGGCAGAAGACATTTTCATTGATGTCTTCTGATTTAATAGCAGTTGGCAAGAGTGAATTTTCTGCTTGACAGTCAGTCTTCAAACAAATTCATGACCTCCAGCAGCATCTAAAGATACTGATTTCTCTGACACTGTTGAAAATGTTATTGAAACTTGTGTGAGCTAAACAGCACAAAGTAAATTACTGATTACAAGTGCAGTAAAACAGAAGCCTTGTTTCTGACTAATGAAAGCTATGTCATATCACTAAACACACAGCCTCCCAACAGCTTTCATATTTGTTCCTGTGGTGTTTAGTGCAGTGTTCTGTGACTAGGCTTCTGGTGCTTGGGATCACAAATATGACACCTAGGGCTGTATCCCTTGAAGTGCTAAATGAATTAAGAGCAGGATGAGACTCCAGTCTGAATGTGTGTCCCCCAACAGGGAGTAACCTTCTGCGCTGAAATCACTGCAATGCAGCACAACTGCCTGCATCCCCAGCGATTACATCATCTGTGATACATTGGCTGTGGTAATGCTTGAGTACTTCCCACAGCTTGGGTTTTTGTTTTGTCAGAAGATTTTGTTGTTCAGAGACTTAATTTCCAAATCCCTCTCAAAGAAAAAGTCTGAAAATACAAAGCAGCCTTTATAAGAAAAAAAACACAGCTGTTTAATGTTCTCCCTGAAGCGTGGCTATCTTGGGAACATATCTCTACAAATACATACACATTCTGTACTGTAGATTTCTCTCCCAGAATATGAGCTATAATTCGTTTGTTGTAATGTTTTATCTTTTTTTTCCCAACAACCTAAGAAAGGTAATGGAGTTTTGATAAGAAAACAGTGAACCTGCTCTGCATCTGAGGGCTGATGCAAAGCTGTGTTTAACTTAATGTAGTTGAGTTGGTGTAGAAATTAAAGGTTAGGAAATAGTCTGATGATAGCAAATGATAGTTGAGAGTGAATGGCAGACGTTTTAGAAATAAAATGTTCCTTACATAGCGTATTTTTTGCAGAGGATGTGGGAGATGAAGGAGAAGAAGAAAAAGAGTTCATTTCCTACAGTATCAGCACTGACATTCATTATGGAATAAAGTCAAACAGGTGAGCTAGCAAAACAGATCTTGACATTTCTGTCCTATGAGTGCAAAACCTTCAAAAGCGGATTTACCTACTTTACCTACAAATTTATCTTCAGTTTACCTCAGGCAATAGCTTTTCAAGGTGGAGGCTCTGATATAACAAGGGTGTGTCAGGAGGCTGAAAGGAATGTACTTAGGACTTCCTGCTGATACTAAAGAAACAAAGTCTTACTAATTTGGCATACTTGTAACATACACAGCTTGGGTTCAATAATCTTTAATTATGTCTGTCTCTTAATTATTTGTCACTTACTATGACAAATATTAGTATATTAAATAGTATGTAGTAAATATTGGACTCTGAAGCTTCGTAAAACATGTGCCTCTTTAGTGTGTCCATGCTGCAGAGCCCTTATCGATAGCCGTGTTTGACTGATTAATGAAGTATAGAGATGTATTTATTGGAAGATGTGTGTTCAAGTCTCTTAGAGTTCAAATTATAAAGTATGATGCAGGTTAGCATTTGATTCCTGTGACCTAAACTTGCAGTCAGGTTAAAGCTGTTCTGTCACTTAAGTTTCATATGTTGAGTTGGTAACTCTTTTCTCTGTTCCGCAGCCTGGCATTCATTAAGCGTACACCAGTGATTGATGCCGACAAACCAGTGTCTTCCCAGCTGAGAGTGCTCACTCTCAGTGAGGATTCTCCATATGAAACACTACACTCTTTCATTAGCAATGCTGTTGCTCCCTATTTCAAGTCCTATATCAGAGAATCTGGCAAAGCAGACAGGTAATTCAGTATAAATACTAATGAATTAAAGTAAATGTTTAGTGATGAAAGTAACAGTGACTGTTCAAGGCAAGTCATATGAAATTAAGTACATATTTGCATGTGAAGCCTTGGCTGACCCTAGTAAGCAGTTTGAATGGCTTAAATGTGTCATATATGGGTTTTGTTTCGACTTCTTACTTGGAAACATCTGTGTGTTTTCTAGGGATGGAGATAAGATGGCTCCTTCAGTTGAGAAAAAGATTGCAGAACTTGAAATGGGCCTGTTACATCTGCAGCAGAATATTGAAATTCCAGAGATCAGTCTGCCAATTCATGCAACTATTACTAATGTTGCCAAGCAGTGCTATGAACGTGGAGAAAAACCAAAGGTTACAGATTTTGGTGAGAAAGCTGAGGATCCATTGTTTCTCAATCAGCTACAATCTGGAGTCAACCGCTGGATTAGAGAGATACAAAAGGTAAAAGAAACCCCAGTATTAGACTGTGAAAAGAATTTCCTTGTAGTACTGGGTATCTTTTTCACAGTTGAACTGGTAAAATGTTACTCCATGCAGGATACTCTGAAGAACTGACACCATTTTTTTTGAGTCACCAAAGACATAGTGTAAATTAGATGAAGTAGTTCTAATCTAGACTAAGTGTAGTCTAAATTTAGAGTCTAGTCCAAATTGTTCTGCAAGTAGATAAGAGCATGACTATTTTATCTCTATTGTAATAGAAATACTCTCAAGTAAGTGGCAGTAACCTTGTGAATTTTCTATGTGTTCTTCAAACCTTTACAGGAAACAGGTCTCAGTTGTTTGTTTTATTACTTCCTCGGGTGCATCCACCACCATTTCAGAACAGTTGCTCTATTCCTATCTTGTTATCTCTTGTACTCCAGTCTGTTACTTCCAAAAGAATTCCCCTGTTTGAAGTAACATCTCAGCACTCTGGCTTTTTACTCCTGTGGGCACAGCAAACACCTATTGCTCATGGAACAGTGGTGCCTTTCTTTACTTCAGAGTATTAAATGTTTGTTTTCTTGCCTGTTTTATCTGTCATTAACCAGAACACAGATATTTGCTGATCTGGAAAGTGGACAGGTGAGCTTTTATAGGCTATGCTGAAGATAGTATGTGAGGGTCCTAGAACTGACCTTTAGGACCACTGGAACTAAACTTAGTGCACTGCAATTCCTAACTTCTTACTGAATGAGTTCCAAAAGGGTCTGAGATTGGATTGGTAAAACCTAGTGGATGTTACGTGTTTCAATTACATTTAGTAACAGAGCAAGATTTTACAGTTGAAATGTGGCAATTAATGCATTTCTCCCTTCCCTTTGCCTTTATTATTTATAAGGTGACCAAGTTAGACCGAGATCCTGCATCAGGCACTGCTTTACAAGAGATAAGCTTCTGGTTAAATCTGGAACGGGCTTTGTATCGCATTCAGGAAAAACGTGAAAGCCCAGAAGTTCTTCTGACTCTGGATATTTTAAAACATGGCAAACGTTTCCATGCAACTGTCAGCTTTGATACAGACACAGGTAAAACATCTGTTCAATAACATTTTTCACAAATGTCATACTGGAACTTCATCTGTTAGAAAACTTGATCATTGTGGCACAAAGGACAATGCTGTTTAGAGTAACCTCAATCTATTTGAAACTACAGATTTGATTAATAAAATAGAAACCTGCTAAAAGTCATCTTTGTTACATTTAGGTCTAAAGCAGGCTCTGGAAACTGTGAATGACTATAATCCACTGATGAAAGACTTTCCACTGAATGACTTGCTGTCTGCTACTGAGCTGGACAAAATAAGGCAGGCCCTTGTTGCAATATTTACCCATTTGAGAAAAATCAGAAACACAAAATACCCAATCCAAAGGGCATTGCGTCTAGTGGAGGCTATTTCAAGAGATCTGAGCTCTCAACTACTCAAAGTGTTGGGAACCAGAAAACTGATGCATGTTGCCTATGAAGAATTTGAAAAGGTATCGTCATGCTTTTGTGATGCCAGTGGCTGTGTTTTTGCATTGAATAGTGACTTTAAGGAGGCATTTTGTTTGGGAGCTAAAGTCCCTATTCTGAAACTCTCTTCAGGTAATGGTTGCATGTTTTGAAGTATTCCAAACCTGGGATGATGAGTATGAGAAGCTGCAGGTTCTGCTTAGAGATATTGTGAAAAGAAAACGGGAAGAAAACCTGAAGATGGTGTGGCGTATCAATCCTGCTCATAGAAAACTCCAAGGTCGTCTTGATCAGATGAGGAAATTCAGGCGTCAGCATGAGCAGCTGAGGGCAGTTATTGTGAGAGTCCTGAGACCTCAGGTAATATTCTTGGATGAAAATCTCTGTGGCTTCTCAAAGAGTTCAACTCCCAGAGTGTTCATCTATGTTTTAAAAAGTTACCTATATGAAACTACCATAACCTGCAGCCTGGCTTCCAAAATAGTCTGGTTTTGAACCTTTGCTGATAGGCTTAGCTTTAATTCTGATGTACATTGCATATTACATGACCATGCTCTTGTTAGTAGACATAACACAGAGGAAATTAATAAGTCTGTAAATACTTGATCTTGGCTAAACCGCACTGGAAAATGAGATTATGCTGCACAGTAGTAGAGGTTTGTAAAGTAACAGTGTTTCCCTATTCCTACTTAAATCTTAAAACATCTGAAAGTTTAAGGATTTGGTACTAATTTGTGGAGGATTTTTGCAGTGCTTGTTAGAACAGACTGTGTTTAGCTATTTGCAAGTAAATTCTGAAGCATCCCACCTACTAAACTCTGGTTCTAATGCAGGTAACTGCTGTTGCCCAGCAAAATCAAGGAGAGGTACCTGAACCACAGGATATGAAAGTAGCAGAAGTCCTTTTTGATGCTGCAGACGCTAATGCAATTGAAGAAGTCAATCTTGCTTATGAGAATGTTAAGGAAGTGGATGGGTTAGATGTTTCCAAAGAAGGTACAGAAGCCTGGGAGGCAGCAATGAAACGATACGATGAAAGAATTGATAGAGTTGAAACAAGAATAACTGCTCGTTTGAGAGACCAGCTAGGTACAGCAAAGAATGCCAATGAAATGTTCAGAATCTTCTCTCGGTTTAATGCCTTGTTTGTCAGACCTCACATTCGTGGTGCCATTCGTGAATATCAAACACAGCTCATCCAGCGTGTAAAAGATGATATTGAGTCTCTTCATGACAAATTTAAAGTACAGTACCCACAGAGTCAGGCTTGTAAAATGAGTCACGTTCGTGACTTGCCTCCTGTCTCTGGGTCTATAATTTGGGCAAAACAAATTGACAGACAGCTCACTGCTTATATGAAGCGTGTTGAGGATGTCCTTGGCAAAGGTTGGGAGAACCACGTAGAAGGTCAGAAGCTAAAGCAAGATGGAGATAGCTTTCGCATGAAGCTCAACACTCAGGAGATCTTTGATGACTGGGCAAGAAAAGTTCAGCAACGCAATCTTGGTGTGTCTGGTCGCATTTTCACCATTGAAAGCACTCGTGTTAGAGGCCGAACTGGAAATGTCCTGAAACTGAAAGTCAACTTTCTCCCAGAAATAATTACACTGTCAAAAGAAGTCCGAAACTTGAAGTGGCTTGGTTTCCGTGTTCCACTAGCAATTGTCAACAAAGCCCACCAAGCAAACCAGCTCTATCCGTTTGCTATTTCTCTCATCGAAAGCGTCCGTACCTATGAACGGACGTGTGAGAAAGTAGAAGAGCGTAACACCATCTCACTTCTGGTTGCTGGCTTGAAGAAAGAGGTGCAGGCTTTGATTGCAGAAGGAATTGCGCTTGTATGGGAATCATACAAACTCGATCCATATGTACAGCGCTTAGCCGAGACTGTCTTCAGTTTCCAGGAAAAGGTTTGTTTTGTCTTTCAAATTCTGCAAAACCTTTGCATTTGTACTTCAATAATGGCTGGTTAATCAAACCAGGAACTGGATAATCATTAACCTCTTCTGTAGTTGGTCAAGTAGCTCATGGAGTTGGAACAAATTTGCCAGCCGAATGGATGTTTCAGTACTACTAAAACTGGTGGACTTGCTGCATCCAAATAAATAGAACTGACTAATCATTACTGCATCATTACTGTTGCCCCCATCTAACCTATCAAACTAACCATCCCATTTTTCTTAAACCATTTTAGGTGGATGATCTGCTCATTATTGAAGAGAAAATAGACCTGGAAGTGAGATCATTGGAAACATGCATGTATGATCACAAGACTTTCTCTGAAATCCTGAACAGAGTTCAGAAAGCTGTGGATGACTTAAATCTTCACTCATATTCAAATTTGCCAATCTGGGTCAATAAATTGGATATGGAGGTAGGTTTGAGATTAAGAAGTAATATGTATTTAGAGGAAGTGGTTTAGTTGTCTTTGTAGTCATGTAGGGACCACTCTCCCCATTCTGTGAAAATTCCAGTACAGTTTCACTATGTGGAGGATCCAAGACCTTTTTGGTTTTAGCATTGACTTTTGGAATTAATTAATTCAGGGAGAGTTTTGTCGTTTAAAGAGAAAAAATTGGATACAGTGCTGGGGAGCAAGGTAGAGAAAGGGTGGTGAGAATTTGCCATGCTGATAGCAAAGATTCGTTGCCTTTATGTTGTTTGTTTCTGCTTGTTGGGTTAAATTTCAGGTTGTTGGACACTAGGGCAACTTCAGAGCAATTAAAATTTAATTAATTTTGTTAAAATTCATGAGAACAAGGGACGCTTTGAGTTGATATTCAGTGAAAATTTACCAAAACTCTTAAGCCTTTTTAATGACTTAGTAAATGAACACTTGGTTCTTTGAGGCACTGTAATGTGCCTAGTGTTAGAGTATGTTGATAGTGGGACATATGCAACTTTTTCCTTCAGTGTGGCTTATCTTCTTTAGATTGAAAGAATCCTGGGTGTTCGTTTGCAAGCTGGACTGAGGGCCTGGACCCAGGTTCTTCTTGGGCAAGCAGATGACAAAGCAGAAGTTGACATGGATACAGATGCTCCTCAAGTGAGCCATAAGCCTGGAGGTGAACCCAAGATCAAAGTAAGTTTTGGTGTGTTTTTTGGTTGTCGTTGTCCTTATTTTCTGTGTTCTTTCTTATTCCTTATTACTTTTTCAATTACTAATGAGATAATTATATCCAAGGTTTCTTTGGGAGATAAATACTTCTGCATCAGATTTTGGAGAAATAATTGCCGCTTCCTATTTAAATTCGTGTTGACTGTTGAAAAATGTGTATGCTACTTCTTGAAGTCTGAAATTCTTTTCTACATGTAGTAGCATCTGCAAGTAAAACTGAGCATTTACTGTGTCTGCAGAACATTGTACATGAACTACGAATAACCAACCAGGTGATATACTTGAATCCACCAATTGAAGAGTGTAGATACAAACTTTATCAAGAAATGTTTTCATGGAAGATGGTAATCCTGTCACTACCAAGAATTCAAAGTCAGAGGTACCAGGTAGGTATAGTGAAGCTGTATCTAAGTATGAGCAGTTATTATCACTGCACAGTTCATTTCTCTCAATATCTTAGCTTGTTGCTTTAGGACTATTCAGTCCTATGAGTGTCCTAGAAATGCATGTATATCACACATGTAATTGTGACTCTTAGGTTGGAGTGCATTACGAGCTGTCTGAAGAGGAGAAATTCTATCGTAATGCGTTGACAAGGATGCCTGATGGTCCTGCTGCACTGGAGGAGTCGTACTCTGCTGTTATGGGAATTGTGACTGAAGTGGAGCAGTATGTCAAGGTATGAGGCTGACACCGCATAATGCTACAGCTAAAATGTACATGGGCTTTCCTCTCAGTTTCCCTGGGGATTAAGGGACACATTTTTGGAATACACTGGAAAAATTCTGAACATTGTTTGTAAAATACTTTGATTAGGTTTGGCTGCAGTACCAGTGTCTGTGGGATATGCAGGCTGAGAACATATACAACCGTCTTGGAGAAGACTTGAATAAATGGCAAGCCCTTTTAGTTCAGATAAGAAAGGCAAGAGGAACTTTTGACAATGCAGAAACCAGAAAGGAATTTGGACCTGTCGTCATAGACTATGGCAAGGTAAGAAATAGTAATTACTGTTTGTGATAATTAATTGTTTCAAAGCGGCTTTATAACAGAAAATAGCAAGGCCAACAAATTACTGTTGTATAACTTTACTCAATTGTAGGTGCAATCAAAGGTGAACTTGAAATACGATTCCTGGCACAAGGAGGTGCTCAGCAAATTTGGCCAAATGCTTGGTCAGAATATGACGGAGTTTCATTCACAGATTTCTAAGGTAAGACAAGTTCAAATTAAAAGTTTTTCACTTCCAAATCAATTGTTCTAGACTTCTAAAACGCTAATTTTTGCCCCAAACAGTCCCGTCAAGAACTGGAGCAGCATTCAGTGGACACTGCTAGCACATCAGATGCAGTGACATTCATCACATACGTGCAGTCCTTGAAACGTAAAATCAAGCAATTTGAAAAGCAGGTTGAGGTATGTTGTCTTGCTAATGATTCTTACTTCTGGAAGTGTTAGCCTTAGCTCTTAGTATACCTTTTCATGATATTGAAGTTCTCTTGAGAACAGGCTTGAACTTCATATTCTGAGGAATCCTGTGAACTGTAGCAAGCACGTGTTAAGATACATTGGGTATTTAGCTTTGCAACTCCAGTTAATTTTATCTCTTTTACTTGCAACCACTCTCTTGTAGCTGTATCGCAATGGTCAGCGCTTGCTTGAGAAACAAAGGTTCCAGTTCCCATCCTCTTGGCTGTACATTGACAACATTGAAGGAGAATGGGGTGCCTTTAATGACATCATGCGTAGGAAGGATTCTGCCATTCAGCAACAAGTAGCAAATTTGCAGATGAAGATAGTTCAAGAGGATCGTGCAGTGGAGAGTCGAACAACTGACTTGCTAACAGACTGGGAGAAAACAAAGCCTGTAACAGTAAGTAGTCATCATTAACACTCATTCAGCAAATGGGTTAGATTCTCTGCATTTAGAATTAGTTTAATACATGTTTTGGGTTTTTTTCTTCAGTTTTTCATTCTGGATGATTGTAGAAGTATTTTTGAGAGTTCAGTAATAACTTCCCAATGTATGGTTTGAGTTCGTTGTTTTTTCTTATTGCTGTTTTTGGGGTTAGATGGCAAAGAGAAATTCAGCCTTAAAACATATGCATGTCTTGGGTATAAAAAGCAAGATGACTTCAGTTACTAACAAAGCTTAGTGTGGAACAAGGGATGCATGTAAGGATATGTCAGAGTCATGCATGTAGGAGGATTCAGAAGCAAGCTGCTTTTTAGCATTTTGGTTTTGGTTGGGTTGTTCTGTTTTTCTCTAAAGTGGTATTTAGTAAAGCCAAAAGCCTTATTCTAAGCAAACTGGAAATGGAAAAATGAAGTAAACCAATATTCAGTATTTGGTCCTTGCTTTTAACTTGACTCCAGCTTGATTATAGGATTTTTGGATTAATGTATCCCATACAAATTTTAGGGAAACCTGCGTCCAGAAGAGGCTCTTCAAGCTCTTACCATTTATGAAGGAAAATTTGGTAGGCTGAAAGATGATCGTGAGAAGTGTGCAAAGGCCAAGGAGGCTCTGGAACTAACAGATACAGGACTTCTCAGTGGCAGTGAAGAGCGTGTCCAGGTACAGTCTGTTCACACAACTTCCTCTCAGTTTCAAATAAAAATGTTTCAGTAGCATCTCTCTCTTAAGAGATCAACTAGTAGCCTGTGATGCTCTAGTATAAGGATACAATCTCCACAGTCATTTATTTCTAGCTTTAAGGCATTGTCTGTGATCTCTACCTTAATTGTTTTATTCTCATGAAGCTATTCTGTCACCCAAGATACAAAAATCTTAACCTGTGTCACTTGCTGTTGAATTGGCAAGCTATCTTGTGATGGTTTGGGAGTTACCCGCCCCCCTACTCTATGAAAATCACCCAGACTAGACTTAGCTGTCTGGAAGTTAAGGAATGAAGCTATATTTACAGCTTAGCACAATATACAAGCAGATATTTACAATATATTACAATATACATACAGCTATATACAGAAATATACACGTTAAAGGTAATACAGAAACACAGTACCCCTCCCAGAAATCAAAGTCCCCAGGAGGGGCTCCCAATCAACCTTCCATATTCTTTCCACCCCTCTCCCTTATCCCAGTGTCTGCCTTACATGCAAGGTCAGTTTGAAGGATTCGCAAGGGGAATTAGAAGCAGAATGATTAGTTGGGTACAAGCCCAGAAGACACACCGACTCCCAGAGAGAGACAGAGAGAGAGAGAGAGACTCTCTGATCTATGTTTCTGTCCATGTTTTTATACATCTCAGCAAACCTATGAGTGAAGTAGACATCACCATTGTTTCTTTTCACAGCCTATAATTGATTTTTTTTTCATTAAAATATTCCAATTAGCCTCAAACCAGCACATATCTGAAGGTCTTTGGTGTGTTAAAAGTAGTCTGTAATTCCCCCATGCTAATGACTTTGGAAATACTGTGAGTAACAGCTGACGTTTGATGCGTTGTTTACTATAGGTAGCCCTTGAAGAGCTGCAGGATCTCAAAGGCGTCTGGTCTGAACTCTCTAAGGTCTGGGAACAGATTGATCAAATGAAAGAACAACCCTGGGTTTCGGTACAGCCTCGAAAGGTACTTCATTTCTGTGTACATAAACAATGTCACTACTCAAGTATGTGCAAGTCAGGAATTACACCTTGAGATAGACTTGCTCAGTTGTCACTTTCCAGAGCATTTTCAGTGTTTTGGTACTACCCTTTTCAGGTACACAACTTAAGTAATTTTTGTAGTGGATTTATGCAATTATATGAGATTGGACTGCACCTACAGAGAAGAAACTGTGCTGTTTTTTAAATAGGCTGTTTGACCTCCTTAGAGAAATTTCATTTTGTGTTTGGATAAGCAGCACCAGTTTTAGTTCAATGCTGAGGAGGTGGAGAGCAATAGGAACACTAAGTCATAAACTGCTTGTGACAATACAGTGCTAACCAGACTCATAAAATGTAGATTTCCAGTTGTGGAGTAACTAAATCTTCTGCAAATACCTAGAACACTAAAAGAGCTGTAACTGTCAACAATAGCTAATTAGGGAGAGATTTCTATCTCGGAATACATGGACAACTTTAAACTTGTACAGCTATGTGCACAGCACTTCAGAGTAAGATTTAATTGCTTTTATGTTACTGACAGCTTCGACAAAACTTAGATGGTCTGCTGAACCAACTGAAAAACTTCCCTGCCCGCTTGCGACAGTATGCTTCCTATGAGTATGTTCAGAGACTCTTGAAAGGCTACATGAAGGTAAATTAAGCTGATTTCTAAAATGCATATACTTTATAGTTCAAGTTCAAGGATGTAACTTGCTTTCTTGTTTTCTGTAGATAAACATGTTGGTCATTGAACTGAAATCTGAGGCACTTAAAGATCGTCACTGGAAGCAGCTGATGAAGAGGCTCCACGTTAACTGGGTTGTTTCAGAATTGACGTTGGGCCAGATCTGGGATGTCGATTTACAGAGAAATGAAGCAATTGTCAAAGATGTACTGCTTGTGGCTCAGGGAGAGATGGCTTTGGAAGAGTTCTTGAAACAGGCTAGTATCAGCTCTTGTATGTATGCATTTAATAGCACATCAGAGGCTTGCTGTCACATGGCTGATACTGTGTACTAAAAAATGGATTCAATTGCTCAGACTCCATGGAACACTGTTTTGGGGAACAGTTTAAAGCTATGAAAGCTTCCTCTGATGAAAATTGCATTATTTGGGAAAAGCAGCTCTTGATAATGACTGCAAAGGCCTAACCTTTTTAACAAAAGCTTGAGCATAAATGCAGAATTCTTGTGTAAAAAAATGTAAAATCTGGTTACTGTAATGCAGATCTACTTTGTAAGTGTTTCAGTGGAAATGACTGATGTATATCTTACATTTTTCCTTCAGATAAGAGAAGTGTGGAACACTTATGAACTGGATTTGGTCAATTACCAGAACAAGTGTCGTTTGATTCGTGGATGGGATGACCTTTTCAACAAAGTCAAAGAACACATTAACAGTGTGTCTGCTATGAAGCTGTCACCATACTACAAGGTAAAATGGAGGGCAAAGCTAAAGAATCTAAGATATTCTGCCTTCCCCTCTTGTTTAGTTTATGTATTTGTCAACAAGGACTTGTTTCAGTCACTGTTTTTAGTTGACACACAAGTGGCTTTGTAACTCTCAAACAATGAATAATTATTAGGAAGCTCCTGATGTTATTGAAATAAATATTAATACAGCATTAAACTACAGGTGTTTGAGGAAGATGCCCTTAGCTGGGAAGATAAGCTGAACCGTATCATGGCACTCTTTGACGTCTGGATAGATGTCCAAAGGCGATGGGTTTACCTGGAAGGTATCTTCACTGGTAGTGCAGACATCAAGCACTTGCTGCCTGTGGAGACTCAGCGGTTCCAGAGGTAACTTTTTTATTGCTTTGTTGTTTTCCTGCCTCCCTTGGGGTACCATGTAGGAAAGTTTATGACTTCAGTGCAGCACTCTCTTAAGTTGAAATGTTAACTCTGTTCTTACCTGATCTGGCTAACCTACGTACTTGCTGTATATCATCAAGCAAACAAATATGGAAAAAGGTGCATATAGACAACTACAGTGGAAGAGACATTTGTTATAACAGACTGATATACAATTTTCAGAAGGTGATTTGGATTCATTTGAGTTTTCTTGTTAGACTCAATTAGCTGCCTCAAGGATTGTTTTGGGCATTGTGACTGCAACAAATAGCTGATTTCCATTGCCACAACCTTTAGTCTCACCCTTCAGATACTACTGCCTTCTCTGCTTTAAGTTGCCCTGGTCATCCTCTCATTCCACACAGTTGCAGTCAAATCAAAGACTCGGTTTATGTATCTCTTCAAGAACTGAAGTAGACCTTTAGCAGTGAAACACTGCAAAGAATTTAGATTTCGTTGTGGACTTGAGGTAGATGAGAGCTGTTTTGGGAATTCAGCCTTGTGTGTTCCATAGAACAGCTGCAACAGGTAGTGGAGTAGTGATCATTTAGAGGCAAATAACTTCCTGTGTTCTGCAAGCCTGCGGTTACTGAATTTGCACTAATGTTCTGTTTTATTTTACTTGCAGCATCAGCACTGAATTTTTGGCACTCATGAAAAAGGTGTCCAAATCTCCACTTGTGATGGATGTCCTTAACATTCAAGGTGTGCAGAGGTCATTAGAGAGACTGGCAGACTTGCTTGGGAAGATACAGAAGGCGCTGGGAGAATACTTGGAAAGGGAGAGGTCCTCTTTCCCTCGGTAAGAAGTTATCTTTGACTCATGAAGTAATGGGATGTTTCTGCGCAGGAATTGATGTACTGTTCTGTAAAGCCTCTGCCTTTGCACTGCACATATGTAAGATGTCACAACCATGTAAGTCTGTGCTGATTTACAGAATACAGTTACAGCCACTTCTCAGGAACTGAAACTAAAACTTCCCTTAGTTGCTCATTTGTGGCTGACTGTAGGATTCAGATACTGCTTGAGGAGCCGTTGCACCGTATTTCTGTAAACTTACGAGTTCTATTTTGAACTGTGTAATTCTGGTATTTGAGTGAAGGACCAGAGTCCAAACTCTTACTACAATCAGGTATTTAATTTATTGGTTCTGACTTGCCTGTAGTCGTCAACTAGTTCATCACCTAATATTAAGAGTAGAGAGTGAGAGTTCTCCCTGTCAGGTAGAGTCAATTAAGCTCTACTGTGACTGTTTCAGGGCTGGCTAGATAAAGAAAACTATCCACAGTATGGAGCATGTACACACTTCCGTTATGGTGCAGACCATATAAACTGAGACTTAATCTTAGATCTGAAGTGTAACTTGTAGCAAATTTATGGTTTATGCACCTTTCAGTGTTGGGAAAATGAGAGTCAATTACTCCTATATAGTGGCTATCTATGAAGCATGAATAAATTAATAAGGACAGCTGGAGTTCTTATATAGATCTTATTTTATGCAATTGTTAGGTTTTATTTTGTTGGTGATGAAGACTTGCTTGAAATTATTGGAAACAGCAAAAATGTTGCCAAGCTGCAGAAACACTTCAAGAAGATGTTTGCTGGCGTTTCTAGCATTATTCTCAATGAAGATAATTCTGTAGTTCTTGGGATATCCTCACGTGAAGGAGAGGAGGTATAGCTACAAATCTTCTTTTTAAGCAAAAGTCTGAAAAAAGTGAATGTGGGCTAACTTAAACCTAATTCTTTCAGGTGCTGTTCAAAACACCTGTCTCCATCACAGAACATCCCAAGATCAATGAGTGGCTTACTCTTGTTGAAAAAGAAATGAGAGTGACCCTTGCTAAGTTGCTTGCAGAATCTGTTACTGAAGTTGAAATCTTTGGAAAAGCAACTTCAATTGATCCAGCAGTCTATATCTCTTGGATTGACAAATACCAGGTATCAATATGGAACACTTAAGAATACTATGGGTTAGATACTTCAGTGAGGAAAACTCTCTGATGAGGTTTTTTGTTATGCAGGCTCAGCTTGTTGTCCTGTCAGCCCAGATTGCATGGTCTGAGAATGTCGAGTCAGCCCTTAATGGTGGAGGTGGAGACAACAGTCCTCTCCAGTCTGTGCTAGCTAATGTTGAGGTCACACTCAATGTCCTGGCAGACTCTGTGCTGATGGAGCAACCACCTCTTCGCAGGAGGAAATTGGAGCACTTGGTAAGTAAAACCGCCTTTCTTCTTCTGGGTTTGCAGATGAGGATTATTTTTAAATTTAATTAAAATATTAATTAGTCTAAGACTCGTTTTTTCCTCTAGAAGAAAGTTTCATGCAATTTAAGCAACTAAATCAAACCCTGATCCTGGTAGGTGGTGGTAGTTTTTCACTCTAGTGAGCTAATCCATGATAACGTATTATAGAATTGATCTTCAGACTAGCTCTTCCAAGTGTGCATGCTACTGATTTCCTTATTCATACATAAAATACCTTATTAAGCTGCTTATTATTGTAATTATTTTATGTTTTATGTAGATGAGGGCTGTGGGGAGAGGAATTTTTACCTCCTAGAACATTTACATTAGAAGCTAAACTAGACTTACACTGAGATTGCTTAGACTGCTTAGGCTTTTAGAGAAGAAATACCCGTTCTGTTTTAAGAGTACTCATGTTTATAGTTTCTGGCAAGTAAAATACGTAGTTCACTAGATAAACAGAGTGTTGTGATGAAGGCTAGGGATGTCCTTAACAAAAGCAGCTGATATTACTAGTTTTGTAGCAACAGATTTCAAGGGCAGAGACTGTTGATAGGTCATGATTTCTAGGTGATGGCAATTTACTGTGGTAGTTCGAGAAGCTGTGGATTCCTGATTGTATTAGCTATGACTTGTATTGCTGTGGTCTAAGGAGTTACTTTCTTCTCCAGATCACTGAGCTGGTGCACCAGAGAGATGTTACAAGATCATTGATCAAAAGCAAGATCGACAACTCCAAATCCTTTGAGTGGCTCAGCCAAATGCGGTTCTACTTTGACCCAAAACAGACAGATGTGTTGCAACAGCTGTCCATTCAGATGGCAAATGCCAAATTCAACTATGGTTTTGAGTACCTGGGTGTTCAGGATAAGCTAGTACAGACTCCTCTTACTGACCGCTGTTACCTGACAATGACACAAGCCCTGGAGGCAAGACTTGGAGGATCACCATTTGGTAAGTTTGTACTGAAGTACAACAAAAACTTGAGACAGGTGTATAAAGGCTTATTTAGAACTTTAGCATGAACGTGCAGGACCTTTATAACTAAGATATTGAAGAAGCAAGCAGTCATTTGGGAAAAGTAGCAAGTTTTAGGTTTCAGTTGAACCCACTTGCCAGAGACCATCAGAATCAGTATACTGGTATACATGAGTAGGTAGTGGTATCTTGGATGACAAACATTAAAATATGTCTGTCCCACTTTGAAAACAGGTCCTGCTGGTACTGGTAAAACAGAATCAGTAAAGGCTCTTGGACATCAGCTTGGCCGCTTTGTGCTGGTTTTCAACTGCGATGAAACATTTGACTTCCAGGTAAGCTGATTCTTTGCTAACAAGCAGTAGGGCTCTTCAGAATTCTTCAACAGCCAGCAGTGTTTATTTTCAAGATGATTATCTGCAAGTCTTAGCTGGGGATCCTATAGATGCTCGCTAACAATGTCTAAAGCAAAAATGGGGCAGAATGTTGCTAGAGGAGTGGTTCATTTTTTTTAGAAGCGATAGTTCTGTAGCAGCAAATAGAAGGAAAGGAAGAGAGAGTATGGGGCAGGGGCTTAAGACTGACTTTAGGGAAGTAGCTTAAACTGTTTAGTTTATGTGGGTATTACTGGTTTAATGGAGAACAGATGACTGTAAGACTGACAAAGCAGCTGTACTATTACCAAATTATTTTTTGCAGCATAACTGTGGAGTTTCCCTCAGCATGTGAGAAATTCTTCAAAACTAAGCAAATTTACTCTGATAGTTCAAAGTAAATGACATGGTCAACCTGACAAACACGAACTGTGTGACACAGCAAATGCCTCAACATAAAAACTTCATTCAGTTGTGTATATACATTAAAAAAAAAAGGAGAAGAAATTGCAATACTTCATGAACTCTGCCAGGTTGCCCATCTGTTGTTTTTTCCTTCTGTACAGCTGTGTTTTGATCATACCAGGGGTCCATTTAACCAGCATTTGGCCTGTAGTGACGACTGTAAGATACCTAGGGAGTAGTAAGATCATAGTGCATGATACTCCTTCCTTGCCCTCAGTCCCTTTCCTACTTCTGACACTTCTGAGGATCAGGAGATGGGTTACTCTTTTCATGCTCCAGTGAACCTTTCCCCAGGGACTTATTTCTCTCCTTAAATTCACATGCACACGTTTCTATAGCAATCTCTACCTAAATGTTCCACTGCACTTATTATGTACTTCATGAAGGGCCACCTTCTTCTGTCTTTCTAATGATTCTTTAGGTCTTTTAGTGGAAAAGACAGTAAACAGTTGATTTCCTTTTCATCCTGACCAGTGGCTTTTAGACTTCCGTCGTAGTCCCTCATATTGCCTTTTATTGAATACTGCTTTATATTCTGGTTATCCAAATTGCTTCTCTGAAATGTTTTATAATTCTAGTATCCTTGTGATAAAGGACTAGAACTGCATCTGGCATTAATGGTATCACCAAAGCAAACATTATCCAGTTGGCTTATCTTGACTGATTTGTCAATACACCTGGTGTACAGTATGTAGTAATAGGAAGCTGTGACCATATTCTATGATTCTATTGAGCAATGAACATCTGAAAGTCAGTTATAACCCTTTTAGAAGGGCACTACAAAGATGGTGACCTACATAAAAGTACAGCGCTTCCTGCTTTGGATATATTGTATGAAATGCTCTTCTCTGCTCCCTTTGCCTATACAAAGGCAAGTACAGTGACACAACTTCAGTGAGTCTTCCTTTCTACATGCAGGCAATGGGACGCATCTTTGTGGGACTTTGCCAAGTGGGCGCATGGGGCTGCTTTGATGAGTTCAACAGACTGGAGGAACGCATGCTCTCTGCTGTTTCACAGCAAGTTCAGTGCATCCAGGAAGCCTTGAGAGAGCACTCCAACCCCAACTATGATAAGAGTATGTAGTAGTTCATTCCTAACAGTGTTGTACAACATCTGTTAACGTCCTTCCTGTCTTAATGCTTCATTGCACAGTTACATTCCTCTCAAACAGTCCAAGGATGAAACCACTTTAAAAATTAAGAACTTAAAGTAACTTTCAGCTGGTAGAAATTTATATTTGAGTTGCAGCACTAGAGGACTTGCTATCCATTACTGTAGGAAACTGAAATAGAATAAACTATATCTTTTCTTTTCAGGGTGGTTGATCATTGACTCAGGTGTAACTAAATGCAATTTTTTTTTCAGCTGCAACACCTATTACTTGTGAGCTGCTGAACAAACAAGTCAAAGTGAGCCCTGACATGGCTATCTTCATCACCATGAATCCTGGATATGCAGGCAGATCAAATCTGCCTGACAATTTGAAGAAGTTGTTCCGTAGCTTGGCGATGACAAAGCCAGACCGTCAGTTGATTGCCCAGGTCATGCTGTACTCCCAAGGTTTCCGTACAGCTGAAGTGCTTGCCAATAAGATAGTACCATTCTTCAAGTGAGTAACAAATTTGGCTCCTATAAGTAAAAATAGAACTTACTGTTCAGAGCTATAATGTTTTTTTTGCAACTCACTACACACGTTGTGCAGCAATCGTTTCTAATGAATAATGAGATTTTGTGAATGTTGTCTTGGTTCCTACTGATAAACAAATTGTATTTTGTCTCTTTTGCTTCTTAGGCTTTGTGACGAACAGCTGTCCTCCCAAAGTCACTATGATTTTGGCTTGAGAGCGCTGAAGAGTGTGCTGGTTAGCGCAGGTAATGTGAAGAGGGAGAGGATTCAGAAGATAAAGCGTGAGAAAGAAGAGCGTGGTGAAGTTGTTGATGAGGGAGAAATTGCTGAGAATTTACCAGAGCAAGAGGTAATGCATGTGTGAACTCTCTACTTCTGTGATAAAGTACAGGATACACAGCAAACCAAGCAAATAACCCTGCAGTGTTTACCATTTAATGCTAAACCATGCAAGTGAAGTAATGTTAGTTAGAAAATATAGCTTAGAAGCACCAAGTTACACATCTTAGGAGTCTGTAAATCACAGGGGAAGACTTGTTTATAGGATGGTGTATTCATAATGCTTACTACTGCTCAGTTCCTCAGCAATTAATACCAGAAGCATAGACATAAGAAACTGTAGTTGTATAAACTTAAAATCCACAGGAATTCATTGTGTGGTTTCAAAGCTGAAACTCCATCGGTGGTTTGTTTTACCAAGACCACTGTCATCTGGTGCTTTATCACCAAAGTATTTAGTGAAGTATTCATTGTCAAACACATTTGGTGAAGCAACCTTAACCAAAAAAACTTAAACCAAAATCTTTCTCTTCAGATCCTGATCCAAAGCGTGTGTGAAACTATGGTACCAAAACTGGTTGCAGAAGACATTCCATTGCTGTTTAGTCTCCTTTCTGATGTATTCCCTGGAGTACAATATCATCGTGGGGAGATGACAGCCTTGCGAGAGGAGCTTAAGAAAGTGTGTCAGGAAATGTACCTTACCTATGGTGATGGAGAAGAAGTTGGTGGCATGTGGGTTGAAAAGGTAAAATATAAAACTGAAGATGCAGAATTGAAGTTTGTGCCTAAGACTGAGCTTCCCTTTTTATTATGAAAGATGGAAAGCTTCTTAAGCAAGCAACACATACACTTAGCTCAACTGAATTTGCGACTTACTTGGTACATCATTTCTTCTGTCACAGGTACTTCAGCTCTATCAGATTACACAGATAAATCATGGATTGATGATGGTCGGTCCTTCTGGAAGTGGAAAGAGCATGGCTTGGAGAGTACTTCTGAAAGCCCTGGAACGACTGGAGGGTGTGGAAGGTGTTGCTCATATTATAGATCCAAAAGCAATTAGCAAAGATCACCTTTATGGTACTTTGGATCCAAACACCAGAGAATGGACAGATGGCCTGTTTACACATGTCCTGAGAAAGTGAGTCTTTACTAGCACAAATGAAAAATGCCCAGTACACTTTTGCTATGGATATTCTGGCCTGAGTCTGTTCTTCACTACAATAAGTATTTTCTTTCATGTAGAATCATAGACAATGTGAGAGGAGAACTACAGAAACGTCAGTGGATTATCTTTGATGGTGATGTAGACCCTGAGTGGGTTGAGAACTTGAACTCTGTTTTGGATGACAACAAACTACTGACTCTGCCAAATGGAGAACGTCTTAGCCTTCCACCAAATGTAATGTCACTTTTTTTACGTGATATTTTTGCGCTGTTCTATAAACTTCTTGGTTTATCTCAATCCATACTAGTGCTGTCCTGCTTTCTTATTACAAGCAGAGTAATACCAGTCTCAGGTGATAGTCTGCATGGGTTAGAAGCTTTCGTGGGAACAAATATTTGATGTTCTCTTTACTCTGACCCTGTAAGATAGACTATGTAAAATGCTGCTTTTGACTATTCAGAGACTAAATATGAATTAACTTATTTTAAAAAGTCTGTGTGTGGATGTTTGTTTGGTTTTGATTTTGAGTCCTCATCTGTTTCTACTTCAAACTCTTGTTTTAAATTTCTACACTTCAGGTGCGTATCATGTTTGAGGTACAGGATCTGAAATACGCCACTTTGGCTACTGTGTCACGGTGTGGCATGGTCTGGTTCAGTGAGGATGTTCTCAGTACAGACATGATATTCAATAACTTCCTGGCCAGACTAAGAAGCATTCCTCTGGACGAAGGTGAAGAGGAAGCTCAGCGAAGGCGAAAGGGCAAAGAAGATGAAGGAGAAGAAGCAGCATCTCCGATGTTGCAGGTATGACTCAGGTTATATTATGGGAATGCTTATATCACGGTGTACTTGGAATTTATGACAACCTGCCACAGAAGAGATGACTTCCTCTTTACATCTGTTTTCTTCTTTTTTAAATAATGTTAAGATATGAAGTATTTCAAACTTTAAGCAGAATTACTTCCTGATGCCTGGTAAAGAAATCAGTGTTTGTCTCCCCCAACAGATCCAGAGAGATGCTGCAACAATAATGCAGCCATATTTCACATCTAATGGCCTGGTGACTAAAGCACTTGAACATGCTTTCAAGTTGGAGCATATCATGGATCTCACCCGCCTGCGCTGTCTCGGCTCTCTGTTCTCCATGTTGCATCAAGCTTGCCGCAATGTAGCCCAGTACAATGCCAATCATCCAGATTTTCCAATGCAGATAGACCAGCTAGAGCGTTACATCCAGGTACATGACTGCTGCATGTCAGTATAACAACTAGCTTTGATTTTTTTGTTTGCTAAGTTTTGTGCTGTTACTCAGGAACCAATATCTGCTTTTCCTGCTTCTTACAGAGGTACCTGGTCTATGCAATACTCTGGTCTCTTTCTGGAGACAGTCGTTTGAAAATGAGAGCAGAGCTGGGAGAATACATTAGGAGAATCACCACTGTGCCACTGCCAACTGCACCCAATATACCCATAATTGACTATGAGGTAAACCTCTTGTGCTACAAGTGTTGCTCTTTTGTGTTCTTAGAAGCTCACTTTAGATATTTGAAGTGAAACTGGAAAATTAAATGCTATACTGTCTTGAATTTTACTTGCTGAACTATGAAACCATGAGCTGCCTGTTTATTTAAACATCAGGTTTTATGCCACAAACTTCTGTGGTTTAAAAAAAAAATAATGAAGGTTGAGCTGTATTCCTCTTCTAAATTGTCTGATCATGGTTTTTTTTTCTCCTAGGTGTCCATTACAGGTGAATGGGTACCATGGCAATCCAAGGTTCCTCAGATTGAAGTTGAAACGCATAAAGTTGCAGCTCCTGATGTTGTAGTACCAACCCTAGATACAGTTCGCCATGAAGCCTTGCTGTATACCTGGTTGGCAGAACATAAGCCCCTAGTACTGTGTGGCCCACCAGGTTCTGGAAAGACCATGACCCTCTTCAGCGCCCTCAGAGCTCTACCTGACATGGAGGTACGCAAGAGTGTGTGTGTGTGTGCGCACATCTGTGAAACAGAGTAGTAACAAATCTCTAATCTTAAGGATTAAAGCAGTCTTAATTTAGCTTGGAAATTACTTATTAGGCAGAATTCAACGGTTCCTCCACCTCAGTCACTCATGTGTGTACATAGCAAAAAAAGTAAATTACGTTGAGGAGAATCTAAATTTGTCTCAAGATCCTTAACCTAAAAGCTACTTCCTTCCTTTGCCACTTCAATGATACATGAGCATTCCTCCATTTAATATTTTTGAGGCCTATGATAATGTTTAAGAATGGCTTTCAGTCTTCACATACACGAAGCTGTGATGTTTTAGGTACAAGGTTGGGCAGGAGATAGCGCTGCATGGTAAATAGAGAACCTGCAGTGGGAAGAAAACAGCGTACAGGCAGTAACCTTAAACATGTTGGTACATGTACTTTCACTGTGGAAATCCAAACATCCCTGTTTGCAGCACTGTGTGATATGTTCTCTTTCAAGCCTTAGAGTATTTTAACTATTCCTCTTCACCGTTGCATTTTTTTCAGGTGGTCGGGCTCAACTTCTCTAGTGCTACCACTCCAGAACTGCTATTGAAAACTTTTGATCACTATTGTGAATACAGGCGCACACCTAATGGAGTAGTGCTCGCTCCTGTGCAGCTGGGAAAGTGGCTGGTGCTGTTCTGTGATGAAATCAACTTGCCAGATATGGACAAGTATGGTACTCAGAGAGTCATATCCTTCATAAGACAGGTTTGGTCTCTTTTGTTATCAGCTATATTGTAATGGTTATTTTTAGGGAAATATAGTGTTCCACTGATTTTACTTTACCTTTTTTTCTTCAGATGGTGGAACATGGAGGATTCTATCGTACATCAGACCAGACATGGGTGAAACTGGAGAGAATTCAGTTTGTTGGTGCATGTAATCCACCTACTGATCCTGGAAGAAAACCTCTCTCACATAGGTAATGTATCCAGTAAACTCTATAGCGACAGAACAGGGGTCGAAACTGAAACATTGACTACATAATCAGCTCTTAATACTCTTGTTTAACAGCAGCTGTGCTACAAGTTCCTTGCCTTTGAACTAGCTATCATCTGGTTCTTACCCTGACAACCAGCCAGTGGACATTCTTGAATAACCTGTCTGAAATGCTGTGAACGCTTCAAAATTATCAGCAGTAGCTGAATCAAGCAGTTACTAGTATATGGCAAAAGAAAATAACGCAGACTAGATATAACTTTTTGGACTGTATAATACGCTAATCTTTCAGATTTTTACGACATGTTCCTGTGGTTTATGTGGACTATCCTGGACCAGCTTCACTTACTCAGATATATGGAACATTCAATCGGGCAATGCTAAGGCTGATCCCATCACTTCGCACATATGCAGAACCTCTCACTGCTGCTATGGTAGAATTCTACACAATGTCTCAGGTAACTTGTGAAGTAAAACCCCAGACTCTAATTAGAAGTCTTTCTTTTATGCTGAATTGTTTCACATGCATTGTTTGCCTTTCATATGGATAATGTGTATGCAACAACTCAACTAAGTATTTGAGCTCTGGGAAAAGCTACCGAATGATCCTGGCAAAGTAATATCTTTCAGTGTAAAAGAATATGGTGCAACTTTTGAATGAAGTAACTAATTAAGTTTACATTTTTAGGAGAGATTCACTCAAGACACCCAGCCACACTACATCTATTCACCTCGTGAAATGACTCGATGGGTGAGAGGCATATTCGAAGCACTGAGACCGCTAGAAACCTTACCAGTTGAAGGCCTCATCAGAATTTGGGCCCATGAAGCCTTACGTCTCTTCCAAGACAGGTAAAATCAACATGGGATGGGAAGGGGAAGAAAAAGGTTCAAAATTAATTTTCCCCACTCCTCACCAACTTTCATTAGAAGACCAAACTGAAATGTGCTTCTTATCAAGTAGCTCGAATACAAATAAGAACACTTCTCACTCTTATCTTTTGATACTCTTGGGAGTAGTATCTGTACAAAGCAGAGACATGCTCATCATAGCACTGCTGTGTGAGGATTTCAGTGACTTGTTTCTTTATCCAGGCTTGTAGAAGATGAGGAGAGACGCTGGACTGATGAGAACATTGATATGGTTGCTCTGAAACACTTCCCCAATATTGACAAAGAAAAAGCTATGAGCAGGCCTATCTTATACAGCAACTGGCTGTCAAAGGTAAGTAAATGTAAAAAAAAAAAACTAAGCAACTAAGCAGCAGCTCTTACGACTATATTAACATGAAAATTGGTGACCATATTTTACTAAACTGACCTCCAAGAAGTTCTTGCTGTGGTTACTTGAAGTGAACTCTACCACAAAGCTAATAGCTGTTATACCCTCAATGTTATTGTAAGACCTACCACAGTATGTAAAGACAGTATTACGTAATATTTCTCAAGAACAGTATAACGCTCCCAGAAATTTATTCACAGTTACTGCTTATGGAATCTCTTGAATAAAGCAGTGACCCTTAAACAATATTGATACTATAAATTTTACAGGGACTGTTTCTTGAAATCTGAAGTGATCCAGCCTGAACAATCAGTAGAATTTCTGGGTCAAGGCAAAAGTTCATCTAGCTTGCTACCCATCTCCGTGACCAGTAACAAGTGTCTAGGAAAGACTGTTTAAAATAAACTGGGGGATTAAGTCTGTCATGCTACCTCCCACTGTCTTTTGTGACTTGCAGCACAGACTCAACCAATGGCAGGTTCAGTAGATGAAGTGTTTAACTCCATGGTGCTATGTGGCATGCTAGACTGTGGATATGTTCCTGTGCAAGTTAAACGACTATGGCATTCATAAGCTTTTGTAGAGGATTGCTCCTTTAAGTATTTTAATAGGTCTGTTTTTATCTATTCATAAATTTGATCCCTTAGTGAAATTTCCTTAATCTTCAATTTCATAATGTATTGACTGGTTCTTTTAGGATTATATTCCAGTGGATCAAGAAGAGCTAAGAGACTATGTGAAAGCTAGGCTTAAAGTCTTTTATGAAGAGGAACTTGATGTACCACTTGTTCTGTTCAATGAAGTCTTGGATCATGTGTTAAGAATTGACCGGTAAGTTGAGAGTAGTTGCTGCTCATATAAATAATAATTAGAGGGTTTTTCTAAACCAGAGAAGCCTGAGTACAGAGTAAGTATGGAGCATGATCCCATTGTTGACCATAGATGATACACTGCTGACCCTCAAACAGCACAATCATCTCTTGAAAGGTGTGTCAGTTTTGTTACTAACTTGAAGTTTAGGTGTTCAGGGAAAAGCTTTGGTAAATAGATGAGTATTATCAAACATATTTGGTGATACTCTTTTTCAGAATCTTCCGTCAGCCCCAGGGCCACCTGCTGCTTATTGGAGTCAGTGGAGCAGGCAAAACAACCCTATCAAGATTTGTTGCCTGGATGAACGGTTTGAGTGTCTACCAAATTAAGGTTGGTGTGCTAGTTTAACTTAATAATAACTGTTAGTCAAAACTCACACCTCTTAAATATCTACCTTTAAAAATTCCCATTAAAAGCTAAATCAAAATGCTAATAACTAATGTTTTATCATACTAGGTTCACAGAAAATATACAGGTGAAGATTTTGATGAAGATCTTCGGACAGTATTGAGACGTTCCGGCTGTAAAAATGAAAAAATAGCCTTCATAATGGATGAGTCAAATGTACTGGATTCTGGATTCCTGGAGAGAATGAACACTCTCCTAGCCAATGGAGAGGTAAGAAGATTTTATGTAAATGCTTTTAAATCACCTTCTTACAACTATAAGCTACAACAAAACTGCCTTTTGGATTAGGTTCCTGGTCTCTTTGAAGGAGATGAATATGCCACCCTCATGACTCAGTGTAAAGAAGGAGCACAGAAAGAAGGTTTGATGTTAGATTCACATGAGGAACTCTACAAATGGTTCACCAGCCAAGTTATTCGCAATCTCCATGTTGTGTTCACTATGAATCCATCTTCTGAGGGCTTGAAGGACAGGGCAGCTACTTCTCCTGCACTCTTCAACAGGTAATTACTGTATATTCAGCACATATTAGGAGTACTGTTGAAGTTTTTTGGGAAGTTGTCACACATGCTTTGTATTTCAGGTGTGTCTTAAACTGGTTTGGAGACTGGTCAACTGAGGCTCTGTACCAAGTTGGCAAAGAGTTCACGAGCAAAATGGATCTTGAGAAACCAAATTATATTGTGCCTGATTACATGCCAGTTGTGTATGATAAGCTGCCACAACCACCATCACACAGGGAAGCTATTGTTAATAGTTGTGTGTTTGTTCATCAGACTCTTCATCAGGTATGTTATTATTACACTGCTTAACTTATACTGGTCCCTAGGTCACAGCATCACACACCAGTTTCTTGAGAAGTATGATTTTTGGTATCCAAATAAATGTAAAACTAATGCATGATTTACTTTTTCTTCCCTAAAGGCTAATGCTCGTCTGGCAAAACGAGGAGGCAGAACCATGGCGATCACACCACGCCACTATTTAGACTTCATCAACCATTATGCCAACTTGTTCAATGAGAAACGAAGTGAATTAGAGGAACAACAAATGCATTTGAATGTTGGCCTTCGAAAAATAAAGGAAACAGTTGATCAGGTACATATGTTTAAATCTTCACCCTCTATAAGGTTGGAGTGATTAAGTAGATCCCTATGCTTAATATGAATTCTCTCTCCCATCTCACAATTAATCTCAGGTGGAAGAACTGCGACGTGACCTAAGAATAAAGAGTCAGGAACTAGAAGTGAAGAATGCAGCAGCCAATGACAAGTTGAAAAAGATGGTAAAAGATCAACAGGAAGCTGAGAAGAAAAAGGTAAAAATCTTTGTAAAATCTTTGTGCATAGTACATATTTTTACTTACAAAAGAGGGCCTGCGGAGCAAATACTGGAAGAACTACAACTTCTAAAAAGAAGTGTTTTGTCTGAAATTCAATTCTAGGTCATGAGCCAAGAGATTCAGGAACAGCTGCACAAACAACAGGAGGTCATTGCAGACAAGCAGATGAGTGTGAAAGAAGATCTTGACAAGGTGGAGCCTGCTGTCATTGAAGCTCAGAATGGTATGTTAACATCTGAAAAGATCACACTATGGTCTTCAATTTAAATTGGAAGTCTATGAGACTGTGTTTTGATGTGATCTAAGCTGGTCTTGTCTAACAAAAGCATAGGCTCTTAGCAGGAGGTTGGACAGTGTTGAAGAAATTCCTAGTCTTTGAGCTGTAACTTTGTGATGTTTGTAGTACTGCTGTGATATTTGATGCTCTCTTTAGGGCTTGTGGCATGGTTTCTGGCAGACCAGGTCTAATTAGTTATTCTATGTATTTTTAAAGAAAGCTTCTAATCAGAAAGACCAGCGATGCCTTATTGCTGCACAGGTATCATGCAATCAAGCTCTCCATTCATTAAACTATAAGGATGACTGCTTTAAGTGAATCCTTTTTAGGCTGCAGAATAAGTTGCCTTTGGCTGGGTGGCAAGCTGACATTCACAAAAATTTATCTAGTGATAAGTATAGTAGTTTGACTAATATCCACCTAGTATCTGTTTCTTTAATAACCTCAAATTCTTTTTTTGAAGCTTGAAGCAGTTTTGAGTATCCAAGGTACTTTAACAGACTTTGCTAACTGTTTTATTCCCAATTAACATTCATCATCTTTCTGGCACTGGTTAGCTGTGAAGTCGATAAAGAAACAGCACCTGGTAGAGGTCCGTTCTATGGCTAATCCACCTGCAGCGGTTAAGCTAGCACTGGAGTCCATCTGCCTACTACTAGGTGAAAGTACAACTGACTGGAAGCAAATACGTTCCATCATCATGAGAGAGAACTTCATTCCAACCATTGTTAACTTCTCTGCTGAGGAAATCAGGTAAGGTGCAAGTAGGAGTTACTTCTGTGAATAGACTATTTACAAAGATAGACCAGGCTGCTGAGAGTTTTATCCATGCTGACCTCTTTAGCTATCTGAATCTGAGCAGGTCTCACTTGAGACACCTGAATTCCCTTCCAACTCTAGATTTTTTTTTGCTGACCAGAATTAAACAGTTTCATAGTGACTTAATCTTAAAATATTGTTAAATGCATTTTATTCCTCAGCAATAATTTCTGAAACATTTTGAACTCGTTAAAACATTCCAGCTACCAGTCAGCAAAACTACTAGGAATTTCGTATCAGCTGTGGAAAGCAGGCCAGATAAAGGGGTACTGAATACCTGTGTGCTGACTTGGTGTACTCTAGCTATCTCTAAAAACTTTACCTTTGCAGTGATGCCATCCGGGAAAAGATGAAGAAAAATTACCTGTCAAACCCAAGTTACAACTATGAGATTGTAAACAGAGCATCACTGGCTTGTGGACCTATGGTGAAATGGGCAATTGCACAGGTAAAGTCAGTGCTGTGGGGAAGGAAGTGCAAAGTGAGAAGAGTGAGCCTGAAAGTATAACAATGTCTAAAGGCTCTGAATTTGCTACTATTCAACTAAATGCTGCAAGCTGTTTTGCTTCAAAGAAGTTGGTAGATAGCTCAGATGAATGCTTTATGGGCCCTGTAGTGCTGTGCCAGAGAACTAATACCCAGTTACAGCTTTTGCACAAAGAAGGTTTAGGTTTGCAGAAGACAAACAGATGCTTTCTGTATGTGGCATTGTTCTACAGGACAGTACATTTCTCAGGTGGAAAATGCGATGTGCTCCTCTTAGTAGAGACTGTAAATTTTGTCTTGCCTCTGCATGGGGCACATTCACAAACAACACTGTCAAGGTCCAGACTTAAGTATGCTCGAGTTTTTTTTTTTAAAGAAAGAGATTTTTTGCCCCAGACTGAGAATGGTTTTACTTGCATGTTGGTGTTCAATATATCAGGATGCTTGTCTTATTAAAACTGTGTCCACTATGAGTGGCATAATGTGGAGAGACTGTTTAGTTTGATTCTTGCTGGTAAGCTCTATCCTAATTGTTCTGTGGCTTAGCTATCATCAGTTCTTTACTAAGGAAGGCAGATTAGTACAATACTGTCATGGACACCCAACTGAGGATTTCTGCAAACACTGTGGTGCACTACTCAGAGTGGCCTATTAATTGTTGTGCAAGTCACAAGTGCCTAAGTTTTAAAAGATGTAGTTGATAATCTATGATTCTTCTTAAGACATGTAATTTTAGCAAGTATAAAGAGACTATTTATTCTTTACAGCTTAACTATGCTGATATGTTGAAAAGAGTGGAACCTCTACGCAATGAACTGCAGAAGTTGGAAGATGATGCCAAAGACAACCAACAGAAAGCAAATGAAGTGGAGCAGATGATTCGTGATCTTGAGGCCAGTATTGCCCGCTACAAAGAAGAATATGCAGTCCTGATTTCAGAGGCTCAAGCTATTAAGGCAGACTTGGCTGCTGTAGAAGCAAAAGTAAGGGTTTTACATATCAGTAAATTTCCATTCTTTAACGATTAGAAATGAAGCTGTTCTTCGAACTTGTTAATGTACTTGGGTTGCTTCCCCTGTGTAGAGCAGTTTCATCTCTGGATGTCACAGAGCTGCTTAAGCTACTGAAAACTGGCTGGAATAAGAAGTACCAGTTCATATTCTAGTTGATTAACAAAACAGTTCAGGCTGCAGTTTCAGGTTTAAAATAAGTAGAAAACCAGAAACATGCATGGATGCAGTGTAGTCATAATGTCTTAACTGGACTTTTGAGAGTGGGGAAGAATCTCTCTATTAGATCTAATCATTAGTATGTCACTACTATGCTAGTACTTGTCATTTTGAAGTTCATAAAGATAACATAAATTAGTACTGAAGCAAAGAAACACGTTTTCATTTAATTCTCAGCGTTTAAGTTGGGCCTTGAGTCACTATTAAAGTGTCCTGAGAGACAGTAGCAATCTGTTATCTATAGAGTCTGCTTCACTGCTTAATTCTAGGTAAACCGTAGCACAGCTCTACTGAAGAGTCTTTCTGCTGAACGCGAAAGATGGGAGAAGACAAGTGAAACTTTCAAGAACCAGATGTCCACTATTGCAGGAGACTGCTTACTTTCAGGAGCTTTTATTGCCTATGCTGGCTACTTCGATCAGCAGATGCGTCAGAATCTGTTCACTACGTGGTCTCACCATTTGCAGCAAGCAAATATCCAGGTAAAGATGCAGTCGTGATAAATTGACCACAGATAAATTCACTGCAAACAGTTGAGCTTAAAGATTGCTAAGTAAAGAATGGAGATACTGGGAAAAAATACCTTGCTGAGCTGCATTTACTCAAAATGTCTTTACTAGCTGGTTGGAGAATCTGTAGTCGGATACTAATTTGAATGTACTTCTTGCAGTTCCGCACAGACATTGCAAGGACTGAGTACCTTTCCAATGCAGATGAACGGCTTCGCTGGCAAGCAAGTTCTCTACCTGCAGATGACCTGTGCACTGAGAATGCCATCATGCTCAAGCGGTTTAATAGGTATTTCATTCTAAAACTTGGAATACTGAAGTGATACTCTTGCAGCAACCAGGGTTTTGCACCTGTCACGGCTCTTTCAAAGCACAGTTTTATTGTTGTAAGATCTTCTCATGTTTGTGAAAGCTGCTCAACCATATCTCAACAAAAAATAATTGGTTGCTTTTTTTTTTTGTTTTGTTTTTTGGTTTTTTGGTTTTTGTTTTATTACTAACTTAGGTATCCATTAATCATCGATCCCTCCGGGCAAGCTACAGAGTTTATCATGAATGAATATAAAGACCGCAAGATAACTCGTACTAGTTTCTTGGATGATGCTTTCAGGAAGAACTTGGAAAGTGCCTTGAGATTTGGCAACCCACTTCTAGTCCAGGTTAGTTGCATGATCATGTAGAAACTATTTTAAAATTCTGGAATTCTGCCCTTTGTACTAGAAAAGTTTGATTTTTTTTTTTTTGTTAGCAAGATGCAAACAACTTTGTTTTCAAACCATACTTTAACATGAGCAATACATGAGGTGTTAGTCCTGGGGAAAATAGTGAAATACACTATCGAAAAAAGGTATTTTTCTTTTTCCACTATTTGAAGATCAAATGCTTTTATTTTGAAATTATCTATCTTTACTATCACTCTCTAAAATTACTTGCAACCTATCTGTTATTTGTCTCCGTATGCAATCTCTAGCCATAGACAATATAGCACCTACTACAGCTAGTTATCTGGAATTAAATCTACTGAGTAGCAGGAAGGGGTTTCAGTAATACAGAGAAACTGGCAATTGTAGAGTAATCGACTTTTATTTGAGATAGGTGAATTTTTAGTTTCTTAGTATAGAATTGAGAAAACAAAGGATTAGGCCACAGATGAGATTGACCTGTTGCTTGTGCTGCTTAGAATAGGACTTTTGCATTTTTAACACATCTCTGCTTCTAGGATGTGGAGAGCTATGATCCAGTTCTAAATCCTGTTCTGAATCGTGAAGTCCGGAGAACTGGAGGCAGAGTTCTCATTACTCTAGGAGACCAAGATATTGATCTCTCACCATCTTTTGTTATCTTCCTCTCCACTAGAGATCCAACAGTGAGTAGAATAAAACTTTCTTGTTTGTAGAAGTGGTATGTCAGAGGGCTGAAAGGTTCTTTTTAATCTTTCCTTTTATAGGTTGAATTCCCACCAGACCTCTGCTCTCGTGTTACATTTGTGAACTTCACAGTAACTCGCAGCAGCTTACAGAGCCAGTGTTTGAATGAAGTCCTGAAGGCTGAAAGACCAGATGTTGATGAAAAGCGCTCTGACCTTCTCAAGCTTCAGGGTATGCTTACCAAAAATAAAGTAACTTCCTCCTGTTCTGAAAGAACACAGTGCTTTTACTGTAGCTGTAGAAAATACTAATACATGTACACAGTGTGTAACCTATTTTTTCTTCTATTAAGGTGAATTCCAGCTGCGCTTGCGTCAGTTGGAAAAATCCCTACTACAGGCGCTTAATGAAGTGAAGGGACGTATCCTAGATGATGACACCATCATTACTACTCTTGAGAACCTGAAAAAGGAAGCAGCAGAAGTCACCAGAAAAGTAGAAGAGACTGATATTGTCATGCAAGAGGTGGAGACTGTTTCTCAGCAGTACTTGCCTCTTTCTACGGCATGCAGCAGTATCTACTTTACAATGGAATCACTGAAACAGGTAGGATGAATTCTTCCTACCAGAAATTTCACATATTTACTGTTCAAAGTTAAATAGCACTACCTGATTCCAGCCTTGGTTGCTGCATTGCACTTTGATAGGCATAAGCCACTGACTACCAAATGGCAGGGCTCTTAAGAGATAAAACAATTTTCTCTTTCAGATACATTTCCTGTACCAATACTCTCTCCAGTTTTTCTTGGACATCTATCACAATGTCTTGTATGAGAACCCAAATCTGAAGGGAATTACAGACCATACCCACCGTCTCTCAATCATCACAAAGGATCTCTTTCAGGTTCAGTTTTTTAATTAGTAAATTTAATTCTTTAATAATTTTGGAAGGGTCAGAGTCCAAGGCCTCTTACGCTACTAATGTCACTGTTTTGTTGATAGGTGGCTTTCAACAGGGTGGCACGTGGCATGCTGCATCAAGATCATATAACATTTGCTATGTTGCTGGCCCGGATTAAACTGAAAGGCACTATTGGGTAACATTTGTTTTCTGTCTTCGTGTTAGTTGAAAAAGGAGTATCTCAAAGGCACCTAACTAAGGTCTTCTTCTCCCTTAACATTAGGGAGCCTACATACGATGCAGAATTCCAGCACTTCTTGAGAGGGAAGGAGATTGTGCTAAACACTGCATCTCTCCCCAAAATCAATGGCTTGACTGTAGAGCAAACAGAAGCAATGATGAGGCTGAGCTGCCTTCCTGCATTTAAGGACCTTGTTTCAAAAGTTCAAGCTGATGAAGTAAGTGTTGGCTAGGTTTTGTTTCTACCCTAAACTGTCTGATTCAACTTTTTAAGTGTCTGCTTTAAGGCTTCATGCTTGCAAGTAAGCTCTCTTAATACAAGAAGGGAAGCCTTACAGATTAACTAGTTGCACTTGCTGTGGAAGTGAATGTTCTTTTAAAATTTTTAATCCAACTATAAAGCTTTGGGTTGTAAATACCAGCACTTCTCATCACTTAGCCTTGGAAGCACCTTTACCATTTTGTCTGACTTTGAAGTCAGCTTTGGTTTCTGTGATAGTGGAAAGTGTGATATTGTGAGCTTTTACTGTATCCTTACTGTGTGATGATTACGCAGTAGAGGGGAGCAGCCCTAGCCATACATAACGTGGCTCTTGGACATTACCATTTGGAAAAAATTTGAATTGTGATCAGCTGCTGAACACTTTGCTCCTTCTCAATATCTGACTTTTATGCAAATACATTTGTGTCCTGACTGTGAAACTGTGTGTACCAAAATATATCCATATCTTCAGTAGTACCTGTTTGGTTGCCCTGAATAGTTTTTATATTAGAAGTTGAATTTTCTTTGCTCAGTTTTCCTCAAACGTGTTAACCTCTGTGGCAAAATTAACACAGAGCTTGGTCTGGAACTTGGTAGAGGTCTGTGAAATCAGGGGTACTGGAGGCAATGCAGGATTAGGACATATCAGTGTAATGATTCGACACCAAAAAAAAACAGACGAGACATAATTTGTGGTTTGCACGTGGATTTTTGCTTAAAAAAAAAACAAAACAAACAGATCTTGGAGAAGTTCATGGGAGAAAAATGAGTTGACAACTTGGTAGATGTGCTAGTCAATTTGCAGTCTTGCTCGGGGAAAAAATAGGAACTGTTTATATATGAAACACAAACCATCCATATCTAGAAGGAAAAGGGAAAGCTCTTAAGTGTTGGACAATATTTGGAGCAGAGTTTGACTTACTAATGGTGCTTGTATTTAACAATGTTACCCCTGTCTTATTTCTGAGGACTTAATTGTAGATAGAAGCTCAAATGCTTAATCTGATACTCAGTCTTAATTTTCATTCTGAACATAGGTGATATGAGCATTAAATGGGAAAAATCTTACAACTTGTGCATTTCATTGTTTAAACATTTAGCTATATTTAGCAGGTTTGAAGCTCTGTTGCAAATCTGAGGCTGGCAATCCTACCCATTTGCTTCCTATTGAAAGTTGGTATGCAGCTAAACACTTCCGTAGTATGTTAAAGTCTAGATTTTTAAGGCTGACTTTGAACATCTCTGTTGCACCATGAACAGCACCTGCATCTTGCATCAGGTTTTTAATGCTAATTTCTTTTAATGCAGCAATTCTGTATCTGGCTGGATAGCAGTTCACCAGAGCAGACTGTACCATACCTTTGGACTGAAGAAAAACCTGCAAGTAAGTTAAGCTGCACTATAGTCCCCATGAATTCTACTGTACTAATCTAAGTAGAATTACTATGATTTTAAGGCAGCTCTGAAGTAGAACTTTAGTTTGCATCTTAATGCCTGGGAAACTCATTACATTGGGATCGTGGGAGAACCTGAAGTCTGGTAGTTTAAAAAAAAAAACACATATTTTGTCAACAATAGTTCCTGTACCTTAACTTAGTGAACTGGTCTTCCACTGAGCATGAAATGTGCTTCTACAATCTCATTAGATTACATAAATAGTTTGGATTAACCTTAGTCATTGCAAATCTGGAGGCAGCTCAATACCCTAAAAAAGCTCTTAAGAGACAGATTTCCTGAGGACAGGCCTGACCTACTAGAATGTTTCCTCTTGTATTTAAGCATGAAGACGATCGTAATTGTTGCTGCATTAGTCATTAATGCTAATTTGTTAGGAGTTAGAAGTTAAGGGTATCTGTTGCTGTTCAGTTCCTCTGCTGTCTAAAAGGTAACAATGGGAAGCGTTTGCACTCTGCGGTCACTCAGGGCTCATTCCAATAGATGGCTTTCTAAATTAAGGATTCTAAGCTTGTATTTACTAGCTGCTGTAAAGCTGCTTGTCTGTGAACTGAAGCAGCTCTAGGTTATCTATCCTACCTACACTAAACAAGCATGTAATACTTCAAACACTAGGAGAATGGCAGATACTGAGTGGATGAGAAGATGTGAAGAAATCTATTGTCCTGGAAGTTCAAATCCATTCCTTCATGGCAGTACTTCTAGACTGTAGATTTTATAAACCAATGAGATTTTAGTAGCATCCAAATGCATCTTGTCAAGGTAGGCTTCTAAAGGGCTCATAACACAAGCAATTAAGTAGATAATTGTCACAGAAGACAAACCAACTGAAGATGGTGAGTTTCTTTAGACTGTCAAAGCGAAGACAATACAAACATTCATTAAAATGTTGCAACAGGTCTTTCAAGGGGATAATTAATTTTTTTAGTATTTAGTCCTCAGAACAAGATAGGAAAAACCAAATGGAGAATTGAAGAGAGGAAGGCATTGAGGATGGGTTTTTTCCATTAGTCCATCTAATCCCGTCTCCTCTGTTCAGCTCCTATTGGACAGGCCATTCATCGCTTGCTGCTAATCCAGGCCTTCCGTCCAGATCGTTTGTTGGCAATGGCACATACCTTTGTTTCAACAAATCTTGGAGAATCTTTCATGTCCATTATGGAGCAGCCTTTAGATCTGACACACATCGTAGATACAGAGGTAACCCACTTCTTTCTGAAAGGCTGAAGTCCTGAGGTTTGCATGAGTTGCATAATGATTGAAGCTCAGACGTAGGCTGGACGTTAGGAAAAAAATTTTAACAGAAAGAGTGGTCAGGCATTGGAATAGGCTGCTCAGGGAGGTGGTTGAGTCACCAGCCCTGGATGTGTTTAAAAATTGTTTGGATGTGGTGCTTAGGGATATGGTTTAGGGTGAACCCTATAGACTCGGGGTATCAGTTGGACTTCTGTGATTCTGTCCACTGGAACATTTCTTGCACTTACTTTTTATCCCCATAGTATTGAGGAGTGGATTGTTTTTTTTCCCCTTTGTTAATGTGAAAATAAGAGCAGCATGATGTGTTTTGTTGGCCCGAAGTGAGAAAGACTGAGCTTACTGCATTCTCTAGTCATGTAGTGACTGATTCATGTCATTTTAAACTTCTTGGACGACAGGTGAAGCCTAATACCCCTGTGTTGATGTGTTCAGTGCCTGGTTATGATGCCAGTGGTCATGTTGAAGATCTTGCAGCAGAGCAAAATACACAGATTACTTCTATTGCTATTGGTAAGAACATACCTTATTTCATCACGTAAGCATAAGTAGAAATTGTTAGCAGTAAGAGCTTTAGCAACCCTTTTGTCTTTTAGGTTCTGCCGAAGGGTTTAACCAAGCAGATAAAGCAATAAACACAGCAGTGAAATCTGGAAGGTAAGATCTGATTCCTTTTTAGCTATAGTGCTGCCTAGCACAAAAGTAAACAGAGAGGAAGGGTTAAGTAATGTATTGGTTAAATATATGATAAACCTGTGAGTTAAAAAAAATTGAGACTGTCTTCTGAAATGCAATTTGTAATAATTTAAACACAGCTGTTCAGAACTCAATTTATGTATATTTTCAAGAGTAGTAGGGTGTATCTGCAAAACAGGAAAGTTAGCCCACTTACACTACACAGTGACTGATTCTGTGCAGAAGACAGGTTTTAAAGACAGAGGAAAATTTGTAGCATTGGCATCATATTCTGTTACTCTGTAGTGGTGATAGCCAGGATCCATAAACTGTACACTAAACAGCTCTTGTTCTGTTTCAATACTTCACAGATGGGTAATGCTGAAGAACGTTCACCTGGCTCCTGGCTGGCTCATGCAACTGGAAAAGAAGCTACACTCCCTACAACCTCATGCTTGCTTCAGACTCTTCCTTACCATGGAGATTAATCCAAAGGTAATGTTAATTTGATTCTCTGATACAGTTACTGGCTTGTAGAGCCAAGAGTGCTACTCAGGGAAGATTTTCTCATTGCTTCCTTTCTGCAGTAAGGAAAAAGGATAATACATGCCTGACAGTGTAGTTACTAGCCTTGATTTCTGCTAAATAATTGTAGCTGAAAATTTCATACTATTGCTTTTGCTGCTTCCCCTATCTTCCAAAAGAAAGGTAGGACTTTACTATGTGTGCTTACAGTGAGGTTTTGAAGCTAATGCAAACCAAAATGTTAGAAGGATTAAATTTAGTGAAGACTAAAGAATCTGGATTTGATTTTACAGAGTTTTTGAATTTTTTTTTCCAGGTGCCAGTGAATTTGCTACGTGCTGGCCGAATCTTTGTGTTTGAACCGCCTCCTGGTGTGAAGGCAAACATGCTGAGGACTTTCAGTAGCATTCCAGTTTCTAGAATGTGCAAGGTAAGGCTGCAGTTTATGTAGATGGAGGAATGTGTTCATTAAAACCTTACCTTGGATGATGAAACCTCAGTTTTTTGAGATCAGCATACAGTATTGGGTTTTTTTCTCATGCAAGTAAAGTAATAGTTGCTTCTTCTGTTGGTAGAATGTATACAGTTTTGCTAGCAATCTAGCATCCAATCTGCTGTTTTCTGGGTTTTTAAGCAGGCTTTGATTTTTATTGCTTAATTAACAGCTGTATTTATGTTTGTTTTTTCCTCTCCACTTCTTAGTCACCAAATGAGCGTGCTCGTTTGTATTTCCTCCTTGCTTGGTTCCATGCCATTATCCAAGAGCGCTTGCGCTATGCTCCGCTGGGTTGGTCCAAGAAGTATGAATTTGGAGAATCTGATCTGAGATCTGCCTGTGACACAGTAGATACATGGTTGGATGATACAGCAAAGGCAAGTAGTATTGTGTACTTAAGGTATATGTAATGTATAGACTACTTAATATTGTCAGTAAACCAGTCTGTTCTGGAAACACTTGGTGAGATAAATGAGTAGGCACAAATAGCCTGATGGCAAGTTAACTTAATTCTTGAATTTGACTCTTCAATCAGAGGAGATGTGGAAAGGATTGTCTCGTGCTAATGACACTGCATCCATTTTATAGGGTCGCCAAAACATTTCACCTGACAAAATTCCCTGGTCTGCATTAAAGACACTGATGGCACAGTCTATCTACGGAGGCCGTATCGATAATGAATTTGATCAGCGTTTGTTAAACACTTTCTTGGAACGTCTGTTCACTACTTTAAGTTTTGATAGTGAATTCAAACTGGCTTGCAAGGTTGATGGACACAAAGATATTCAGATGCCAGATGGAATCAGGTATCTTTTATTTTTTCGTTATCCTGATCTCTATGCACAACTTTTTTTTAATTAAAATAATCCAAGCAACAATGAAAGAAAACCCTAACCTCTGTCTCTGTGCTAGAATTTATCTGTGTAAACATTGTCTCAGGCAGAGTATTAGAATGGCAAGGTAATTGAGGAANATACTGTGATACTGTAATACTAAAACTCTGACTTCCAGACGTGAGGAATTTGTCCAGTGGGTTGAGATGCTACCAGATACGCAAACACCATCGTGGCTGGGCCTGCCAAATAATGCAGAGAAAGTTCTTCTCACCACACAAGGTAAAACCAGAAATTTTAACTCTCTGCATAAGTTAACCAGGCCACCATTTTAACCAAAGCGAAAGAGAAATATAAATTGTTGAAGAGCTAACAGCATTTCCTTCCTCCCTCAACACAGTCAGTTTAACTTCTGCCAGCTGAGACACTTGAGTAGTCCAGAAACTGACCAGAAATTTATGAATTAAAAAAAAACAGTTGCATTGAGCCTTCCACATGTCAAGCTTCCATCTTTGATTCTGGAAAGCTTTATTGTCAGCTCTGGAGCCACCTACAGCTAGGCAATTCTGAATCTTAGGTCTAGAGAAGGGAAAAAACAAAGTCCTACTTCCTGCATGTAGTAGGATGTTTTCATGTTGCTGGCTAACAACACATCTTCCGCTTTAGGTATTGATATGATCAGTAAAATGCTGAAAATGCAGATGCTAGAGGATGAGGATGATCTAGCTTATGCAGAAACTGAGAAGAAGACAAGAACTGATTCTACATCAGATGGTCGCCCAGCCTGGATGAGAACACTACATACCACAGCCTCTAACTGGCTTCACCTTATCCCACAAACTCTAAACCATCTGAAACGGACTGTGGAGAACATTAAGGTAGGAACTAAGTATTTCGCATGGGCATTATTAGTGCACACCTGCTGCATTGGAACATGTGCATTGTGATTTGCAAGCACCAATTAAACACAACAGAACCTGTATGGATGACAGTTCTGACTGCCATGAATGCCCCACTAGAGTTCTTGAAATGCTATTTAAAGTTAGTATGTATCTTCTGGAGATTATTTGAAGAAATACAATGGCAAACTGTCTATCAAAGGTACACATTCTAAGCCTTCTCCTTACAATCAGGTAGCAAGAAATAAGTGCTTCCTTTTGTATTTGTAGCATGCTGACTGTCTAGGCCAGCCCTGTCCTCAGGAAATTGGTGTCTTGGAGCTTTTTAGAGTATTGACCTGCTTCCAGATTTGCAGTGACTGCCTATACATCCAGTGCATGCTAATTACTGCTAAAATTTAGTAGTCAGTGAGGAGCGATAAAGCAGCACCTTCTGCTGACTGGAAACAGAAATTGCAAGGGCTGGAGGAAGCATTTGAGAGCTGGACAGTAGTATCCTACAGTCTAACTCAGAAATAAATGTCTTAGTTGAATATGCTCATGGTTGCCCAACTGAACTGCTTCAGAAGACTTACTCTGGGATAGTAGAGTGAGAACCTTTTGTTGCTGATTAAAAGAAAGCTAGAGCTGATTGGAGAGAGCTGCTGCAGGTAGCCTGCATTAGTTGTTCAACTAAGGCTTCTACTTCCTTGCTTCTTCTCCAAGGGAGAGCAGATCCATTGTAGAACAGTCTCTGCAATCACTTTCTACACCAAAGACTGCATCTTCATGTTTAATGCTTGTAGTCCCAGTGTCACTGGTCAGACCATGCAGGATTTTGGGGTTGCTTTTTCAGCAGCTCTCCAGCAAGAACTCTGATCTGTAACTTCCTTTCAATGTTTTGACAATCAGGATCCTTTGTTCCGATTCTTTGAGAGAGAGGTGAAAATGGGAGCTAAGCTGCTTCAGGATGTTCGTCAGGACCTTGCAGATGTGGTTCAAGTATGTGAAGGGAAAAAGAAACAAACCAACTACCTGCGTACACTTATAAATGAACTGGTGAAAGGTATGGTAATTCAGATCAACATCTCCTGGTGCTCTCTCCAAGTTACAGACCTCTTGCACTCTCCAAGTTACAGACTGTTAGGCTCAGCAGCTTAAAAAGTGCAGGAAAATTGGGATTGACTTTGTTTGACACAGGCAATACTTTTGAGTCATCCAGAGAGGTTGTGGGTATCCCCTCCCTGGAAGTGTTTAAGGCTAAATTGGAGGAGCCTTTGAGCAGCCTGGTCCAGGGAACAATGTCTCTTAGGGAGTTGGAACTAGATCATCTTTCAGGTCTCTTCCAACCCAAGCCATTCTGTGATAAAAATTCCAATTGGTTTTGTTTGAGATCTCAAGTTGAGGTAGCTCATATTAGGCTTTTTTTGACAGTTTATGTCAGCAGTTTAATTCCTAAGCTGAAGTCTTAATGAATTCTTTCAGTATCCAAATTATGGTGGAATAGAGTAACTTAGACTACAAAGTAATATTGCTCTCATAAAATCTCTAGAAAATATTCATGTTCTCTAAACTTTTGTTTCAAGATTGTATATAAATGTGGAACCTTCACAGACATTGCACTTCTAGTAGAATTTGCTGTCTGCTTAAACAAAACCATTTCCTGAATTGCAGATACTCGACCTCCTCAGTTTTTTTTCCCTACAGAACTGAAATCTTTATGACAACTTGAAGATCAGTTGCTGCCACATATAGCTGTAACTCAGCTTGCTGTTGGAGAGTTTCTGTAACTGGATAGCATTTTAATAGTAGACCTGGGGGCTGTTTGCTTTGTAATCTCTGAAAATGCATTCACCTACTGAGGGGTCTTTTAAGATGGAGGCTGGTATCCCAGTTCCAAGTTTTTTAAATGGCCCTTGACAATGAAGTGCTAATGTAATGTGTAATTCCAACATGCTAATGCAAACAAAACTTAATTCTCATCACATTTTTTCATAGGTATTTTGCCTCGTAGCTGGTCTCATTACACAGTGCCAGCTGGCATGACGGTTATTCAGTGGGTGTCTGACTTCAGTGAGCGCATTAAACAGCTGCAGAACATTTCCCAGGCAGCTGCCTCTGGTGGAGCAAAGGAACTAAAGGTATCTTGTGTTGACTTTCTTCTAGACATTATTGGTGGAGTTATAGAACTATTTCATGGAGTCTTTATATCAAGGCTTCTAGATAGTTTCTCAGGCAAAAAAAACTTATGTTCTTTGAAGTGGGCTTGTCTGTAGTGTTGGGTATCCCCTGATCTCCAGCTGATGAGGCTTAGCAGACCAATTGTTCATACTAATGAGAGGGAACAGTGTTGTAGAATGACAGAAATTGTAGCCTTAGAGCAAAAAGCAGTTAAGCAGTTACACAGTTATACAGTGTTCCAGTGACAACAGGAAATTTTTAATCTAAATAGATTGCTGAAGTAATATTTATGAGAATCGTTAATTAATACTGCAGCTGATACATTTTTTCAATCTTTTCCCCCCCTCTAATAGAACATCCACGTGTGCCTTGGTGGCCTGTTCGTACCAGAGGCATATATTACTGCTACAAGACAGTATGTTGCCCAAGCAAACAGCTGGTCCCTTGAAGAGCTCTGTCTTGAGGTCAATGTTACAACTACACAGAATGCAGTACTGGATGCCTGCAGTTTTGGAGTCACAGGTAAATCTGTCAGAAAGGAGTCCTTGCTCTTGAAATATTTTCAGAAGCTTCTATTAAATGAGTGATACTAAATTAAAAAGATTGTGTTATTGCAAAAGTTAACAGTTTCTGAAGTTGTTTAAAGATAAGTTTGATATTAGTAGGGAAATACTTAAGAATACTAGTAAATCTCAAATCACAGGCCAGTATATATTTCAGCAGTACTGGATAAAGATCTGCTACAACCTCTTTATTTTGCAGTATGAGATACTTGCCTCATTTACTGGATTTAGACCACCCTTAAATGACAATCACTGTCTGGGTATATGAAAACTCTCTGAACCCTAAGGTCCGTTTCACTTTACAGGCCTGAAGCTTCAGGGCGCTACGTGCAGTAACAACAAACTGTCGCTTTCCAATGCCATTTCAACTGTGCTGCCCATCACACAGCTTCGCTGGATCAAGCAGACAAATGCTGATAAAAAAGCAAATGTTGTAAGTATTGATAAAAATATCTTTCAGAAGCTTTCATAACAAGCAATGTAGCGATTAATTTTTTTCCTGAATCTCTATGGATACCTCTGTCAAGCACCACACAGCAAATAGTTCTTTTCCACAGTTTGCAGTGTCAAGGTCTAAATTCCAGGCTAAAAGCAAACAGACATAGTGTTGACTAAGTCTTCCCTTTGTAGTTGGATAAGAAGGAAAGGCAACCAGAAATGTTGAGGCCAGACTTCACTTTATACCTATGATGAAGGCTGTATGTTAGGTGAATTTATTAGGCTTGGGGTTTTCCCTTGTATTTCAAATGTTATCTGAGCCTAAATTCCCATCTCATAAATATCATTTAGTATTATAGAAACTTCTTATATTCTTCAGCTACCCTTATGTAACTCTTCTTTTATGCTCATGTTTTTCCAGGTTACTTTGCCAGTTTATCTGAACTTCACTCGTGCTGATCTGATTTTCACGGTTGACTTTGAAATTGCTACCAAGGAAGACCCCCGTAGCTTCTATGAACGTGGTGTTGCAGTGCTCTGCACAGAGTGAAAAAACTTCATTTTGACTCATTAATGCTGTAGTCATTGTCAGTCTTCTATGTAGTATTCACTTGTACTTCTGTAACCTGCTTAGCTTGTCAGGTGGATTTGTGTTAAGTTGATTAGGAAGAGAGGGGGCGGTGCACTGGAAAGCTGAGAGGCTAGATTTCTTTGAAGGAAAACTGGATGAGAAATTTTAGATGGTTATTGGTAGTTGTGATATGATGAATGATGTTATATGAAATAAAAGCTATAGCAAGACTTTATTTCTGGAATTCTAATTCTTGTGGGGTCTTTTTTCTTTTGTTTTGGTGTGGAGAACCTGTACCTGTGATCTTTTCAGAGAATAACAGTAAATTGGTGTTCAGGCATATCGCTGACCTTCACACACTCACTCAGCAGCTGGTTCAACTAACCATCCGGTAACAGGAACCTTGGAATGTAAGTCTTCAGTGCAGTAAGACACAAAGCTTAACATTATCTGATGTGATAATCTGATGCTATTGTGTGAATTATTTGCAGTGAGCTTGCTCTTGCTTGAGGTATTCTGCATTTATACATCTTCTGAGAAGCATTCAGAAGCTAGAGTATCCTAAACAAGATTTCTTGTCCTACTGATCACAGGCCTTTCTCTTAAGCTGCATTTAGGCTGAAATAAGCCTTGAGTTCATGTCTCATTACTCTCCTCCAGGGCTTCAATGCTTAAACAAGCAGTTACAATATTATTTCAGAGACTCACATGTGACCAGCTCTTGCCACTTTAGGGAAGCTGAGAATTTCTGATAGTGCTTGAGTTGCTGTAATGGTTTGTGTATTTCTATTAGGTAAGCATTTCTGCCCTTCTCACCATCTTCTAACTGGCTGATGTCAGGTGTTCAAACATGCATATGAAAAACTCAACTGCGTAGCTTTTCACTCTCAAACCACAGATTTTGGGAGCTTCCTTTTAGTGATTTCTTCAAAAGCAGTGACTTCAAGCCTCCATTAACTTTAATATTTTTCCTCTATTAAGTAGTGATACAGCACAGTCTCGTGCTGGTAGGAAAAATTGTTCTCTCAGCCTGCCTCACATGCTAGCAGGCATCAGCTGAAATAAGCTACTGACACAAAATTGCTGTCTACCTGTTCCATACTGGTTTGTAAACTTAATCACTGCAAGATGTAGAGTAATAAAACTAGCCAGGATAGTTCAAAGAGTGAATCCCAGACCAGTGCATCATTTAATCTGTCTACTGCTTGTACTTGAAAGAAGTTGTGAGGCACAGAGATGGGAACTACATGCACCAACCAAGATCACTTTTAACCATAACATAATGCTCTCATTCTGCTTCTATGACTTGCTTTTCTTTCCATCATTAGGCTGTTAGTATCTGGAATTCATATTGTTGCAAATACAACCTACAGTAAGGAAGCAGATCTCTTGCTAGCAGTGTGCTCTGAATAGCAGTTGTGTGAAGTATTAGGTTGGCTGTGTACAAGCTCTGGCTGTTACTAGTGCAGCTGAACATGCAGATTTCTTTGGGCAACTACTTTTTGTGCATAGCTCAGCACCCAGACCTGCAGCTGCTATAAAAATCATCAGTTAAACCAGTTCTACCTATAAGCAGGTACCAATGATGAGGCAAGACAGTCTCAAATATGCTTGGAGTTAGCTAGAGCTTCCCAAACCATCTAGCTCTTTCTTTAACTTCTGCACTAGGCCTGTGTTTTCAGGTCAGAGGTCAATCCACTGTTGGGAGTCTTGTGTTCAATAAGCAGATGATGTCTGAGTATGTACTGGCCCTTGTGACTTATTTTTTCCCCTAGTGTTCCCTTGTGGTTTATTTCAGTATGCCATGTTAAATAACTTAAGTGAAATCCTCATTAGATTACTTCAGGGTTCTTGGCTACAGTTCAGAGGGCAGTTGTTGAGTTTTTTATTTAGCATCAGAGGGGGTGGCTGAAGATCAGCAGACAACTAGAATTTGAAAGGGTGTACTGTATGCCTTCCATGATGTGGGACTGAATCACAGTATCACTTTTTTTAAGCTTTTCACAAGCCTTAGTTCTAGAGAGCAGAGGCCTAGTTGCAGTACACACAAATCTATAGCTACAAGAGGTTGTTGGTTTTTTTCCTGCAGTTACCTTCACAGTGTTCACTGTAGCATTCTTAGCTACTGGGTCTAGTCAGAGGGCAAGCACAGTAGCTTGTGGCTTAGGGCAAAGGCCTCTAAATCTTACTGCTCTAATCAGGTTGTTTTCCAAGCTGACTAAAAGCCACCTTCCATATCTCCAGGCTAGGGGTAAGGATGAAAGCAAAGTTGCTTTGATAAAGTAAATGTGCAAAGCTAGAAGTGAAACAGTAGTTTGAGTGGCTTTCCACCTTATGAAAAACATTGCAAATGAGAAATCTCTGCCAGCCATACAATATGAACCACTTTCACAGGTACTTGGTACCAACATATTTTAAGCCATCATAGTTTTGTAGACAGTAGGTCCACTTCCACATGAATGGACTACCCAGACTCTAAAGGATGCAGGAGTGGAAGACCAGAGTGACACTTTTTGCTAACTGACCTCCAGTCTGCAGCTCCTAAGTGATTGTTCTCACTAAGGAAGAGTACTTTCATCTGATGTGGTCAACTTCACATTGTAAATTCTAACTGGCAAGTGTACTGACACTATGCCTGAAGCAGGTAGAAACAGATATGTTAATGGCCGGGGCGGGGG
>WBNM01036430.1:18418-30273 GCA_013399055.1 Ramphastos sulfuratus | reverse complement strand
CCCCCTCTGGACCCTCTCCATCACACCTGTGTCCTTCCCGATGCATCCATCACAGGTACATAAGATATTACCATGTTAAGGAAGAAAACTTCACACAATACCAAACTGTGTCTCCTTTCCTTTATTATGAAGTACCAATACCTTGCATACAACATGCAATTTATTGCTCATTGACATTATTGCATATATCAAAGGGGGAGGGGAAAAATCAGTCAATACATTTTATGCAAGCTTCTAAACTCTTCAAACAAAACACAGAAATGCTTTGCAGTATCACTGAAATGCAAACAAATAATTATGATTTTAATAAGTCAATTTAAACCCATAATGATAATTCACCTCACTACAACTGATTCCTTTCATCGCCGACCTACAGAATTGTTATACTGCATTATGAAGTTCTTGTGCAGTGGGTAAGGATTGCTAGAGTCAGGCTCCATGGCTATGGGAAGGGAGCAGTGTGATGCAGGAGTTGTGTCTCAGTGTTAGTCTTTACTCCAAACCAGATTGTCAAGGTCCACCAGAAATCAGTCTGGCAAAATTCACCCTTTCTGACTAGCAGATTTACAAATTTCTAGTCTAGCAAAATTTACACCTAAGTTAGATATACAGATCAAGTCTCTTCTTAAACAGTTTTTAATTGCAGGCTCCTGCTTAGTTCATTTGTTCACAAGAAGTTTTTGCAGTTTGGTTTCTGTGGTATTAGCTCTGCTCACATGTTAAATTGTTCTCTCTGTATACAGGGGTCTGTCGCTACATGGTACATGCATGCTAGAAACAAACTCAGGCTGTTCAGATGTGTGCATATTAATTAAGTGTGCAAATTAACGAGTTGAGCTTATGATCATCCCTTTCCATCTTCTCCCCCTGTCCCGTGATGGATTTCTCTAGTGGAAGTGGGATAGGGTTATGATAAGCAAACCCAATCTGTTCTGTGCTGCAATCGAAGCCTTCTGTCCTGTGTCACCTGCATTTGTATGGAACTGCTGCGTTCAGATCTAGCACATTTGAAAAAATACCAACATTCAGAAACTTGGAAGACAATTTACATGCAACATGTTCTGCTTAGGTGCAGATTCTCCTGTCATTAAACGTTTGTAGGCTGGTAAAACCATGTCCTGTCAACAGGACGATGGCTGACGCCCCATGCGTGGGTGGGAAATAGACACACTGCAGAACGCCTTACTTGCTCTCATGTTTTCAATTCCAATAAATAGAAAGCTATAAATAGTAGATGGAATCATTGCATGCTTGATACCAAGTCATGCTGAATGCTTCAGAAATCCATCTTAAAGACACCTCTTTTGCAGGTAGATTGGAAGGTGATACACAGAGTTAGCATCAGAAGCCCTCTCAGTGCAAGACATTGCATGATGAAAGTCATCTCAGAAGAAGTTTTGCCAAGAAGAATAAGAAGAATATTTCTTATACCAAAGAATAAATTTATTCTTCATAGCTACCTTACTCTGCCTCGAGCTATAATGTGGTTGGTTATTATAAATAGAGCAAGAACACCAACGGAGATAGCTGGTAGAGATTCATAGTGGGTAAGAAATCTTCCCAAGTGTTGCCACCTAAGAGTAGGATTTGCTGCCTAATCCCAGGTCTCTCAGCACTCCAAACAGCACAGCTTTCAGCTTCTCTACCACAAGAAGAGCTTTCAAGCTGCTTTCAGAAAACCTTAAGCCCTTCACCTGTCCACCAAAAAAGATTTTGCCTGGGTTTGGATGAATGATGAAGTTCATAAATACTGATCACTATTTCCATTTGACTGTTGTCAAGATCTCAGCCATTAAGCATTGTTCTCTTTCCAGCTGTTAAATATACTTCTTAGAGAAACGCCGCTGAGAACAAATTCTTCCTCATGAAGTTCCTCATAGCCAAATAACAATGTTGTACAGTAGGCTTAAAAACATATTAAAGAGGGCTGCCCATACTTTTCAAGGTCTTCTACATCTGCATTTTTTTAACCTGAAATTCTAATCTCTTTCTAATTCATTTTATTGATGGTATTCACCAGCAGCCAACACGGCAGCAGACCTTAGGCTGGAGTAATTATGCAACAGCTCTTTGTTTTCCTCTGAATGGCTCTGCAGAAGCAGCACAAACTCATTTCGCAAACTTTGTGTTACATGATCTTTTACAGAAAGCTTGTAGGTATGGATACTTGTACCCAAATCCATGAGAAAAAGTCCTCATGGGTCTGGCAACCCATTTCATACAGCTGGAGATTTTTTTTAAAGTAAGCCTTCATTTTCCACTGGGAACAGAGATATAGAAACACTTCAACCTTTCCGCCGCGTGTCGCTCGCTCTTGTCCCAGGCACAGCAGTAGCAGCAGACATCTGGGTCTCTGTGCTTGAGTTCTCAAAGTCTCCTCCACCTTTACTCTTCAAACCTGCTTGATTGCATTTCAGAGAATCACAGAACTGTCAGGGCTGGAAGGGACTCCAAGGATCATCCAGCTCCAACCGCCCTGCCATGGGCAGGGACACCTCACACTAGATCAGGTTGCCCACAGCCACATTCGGCCTGGCCTTAAAAACATCCACCACTTCCCTGGGCAACCTGTGCCAGTCTCTCATCACCCTCATGGGGAAGAACTTCTTCCTAATGTCTAATCTCAATCTGCCCTCCTCTAGCTTGGATCCATTCTCCCCGGTCCTATCACTACACAATATCCTAAAAAGTCTCTCCCCAGCTTCCTTGTAGCCCCCTTCAGATACTGGAAGGCCACAAGAAGGTCTCCTCAGAGCCTTCTCTTATCCAAACTGAACAACCCCAACTCTCTCAGCCTGTCCTCACAGCAGAGCAGCTCCAGCCCTCTGAGCATCCTCACTTTTCTCACTTGTCTAAGCTTTTACTCTCAGGTTTTAGTTCTGCAGTGTAAGTATTCTTTCTCCCATAATTTTCTAAGTAAAGATGGCAGTAATTATATTCCAGGCTGTAATTAATCTGTAAGACACAATTTGGAATTTAACATTTATATATAAACTCAGCTCTCCTTTCCCTGCACACACAGGGTGTTCCTCACTAGTCAACAGGTTCTGGGTTTTGAGCATCAAATTACTGAGCTGGCCCAAGGTCCCATGCACTTATAGAGACAGAGTAATCTTCAGAGATGTAGATCTTCATACTGAAGAATGCACACAGATGACCCATAAAGCACATCTGTGTGTAAGGCTCTCCACTGGAACACTCACTGAGGCTGAGTACCTGCAAGCACATCTCCCCTCTGCAAATGCCATATCCACAAAACAATTATCAAAGCAAATCTTCATCTGCCATTCCCCTGCTGCGCTTCTGAAAATGATTTCTTCAGCTTTTGATGAAGAAGTAAAACAGTAAAGCCATGGGGGAAAAAAAAAAAGAAAAGGAAACTTGCATTCCTGCACCACTCCTACATGCAGCCTCACTGTGCAAACCATACGATCACACCATCCAACCAGGAGGAATCACAAAATGGGCTGGAAGGGACCTCCAAAGCTCATCCAGTCCAAACCCCTCTCCACTCAACAGGGACATCCTCAGCTACATCCAGTTGCCCACAGCCCTCTCCAGCCTCACCCTGAATATCTGCATGGATGGGGCTACAACCACCTCCCTGGGCAATCTGTTCCACTGTTCCAGCACCCTCACGGTGCACAACTTGTTCCTCATATCCAATCTCAATCTGCTCTGCTATAGTTTGAAGCTACGGCCCTCGTCCTGTCCCTGCAGGCCTTTGCAAACAGTCTCTCTGCAGCCTGCTTGTAGCCCCTTAGGTACTGGCAGGGTACTATTAGGTCTGCCTGGAGCCTTCTCTCCAGGCTGCACACCCCCAGCTCAGCCTGTCCTCATAGCAGAGCTGCTCCAACCCTCTGATCATTTTTGTGGCCTCCTCTGGACCTCTCCATCAGGCCCATGTCCTTCCTGTGTTGAGGGCTCCAGAACTGGATGCAGCAGTGCAGGTGAGGTCTGAGCAGAGCAGAGCAGAGCAGAGCAGAGCATCTCTCATGACGCTGTGCTAATTTTATGACACCTGGTATTGAAGAATGCCAAAGAAAGGCAAAAGAAAGTATCTGAGTACTTTTCACAAGATCAGCTCCTTCTCTGATAAGTCAGTGGCAGAGACACCTGGTGACATGCAAAGAGCCTGCTTTTACCCTTGGCAATGCAGCTGTTAAAAACAGACATTTTAAGTCACTACATTAAGCATCTTACATTCCAAAGGTAGCATTGATTACAATGCTACTTAGCATGCATTTACTTTTTGCATAAAAAAAGCAAAGATGCAAGCTTGCAGTGCTAAATTTCATCAGTATTGCACCACAGTTCTGATACAACAAAGTGCAATTGAAAGATGGATGCTGCAGCTATCTCATATGCTGTATTATAAGCTTTCAGTGGCAGGTAAAAAGTGTATTTGGTACATCACAACTTTAGAGCCTCTTTTCTGCAGCCCTTGCCAAATACAGAAGTTAGAATTTGTTTTTTCATTAGAAAGCTGGCTTCTGACACGCAGTAGTGCATCAGAATAGAATACATTTTTAAAAACAAGAAATTTTAAACCTAATGCATTGCAAAATAGTGCATCAATTACACTAATTTAGTACAGCAATACAAAATATTTAAAATAATTACCCCCTGCCATTCCAGTCTGGATTGTTGCCCAGAGCATGCTAAGGAAGGGGGTTTCAGTTTATTTTTAACATGTTTTTAGGATAGTTTGAATTGCTTTTGTTGTGGGTTTTTTTTTCATCAGACACAAGGTTATGTAGAAGTGATGGAGAGGGACCATTTGAGTATTCTCCTGGTGGAGATGGACCATTTGACTATTGTCCTGGTGGAAAAGGACCATTTGACTATTCTCCTGGTGGAGATGAACTGTTTTAATGAACGTTCTCCACCGACAACAACAAATTTAGGCACTGAAACATCGGATTCGGGCAGGAAGGGTTGAATTTCAAATTTATCCTGAGTTACCCTCTTATGAGTGGCTCCAAATCATCCTACCAATTCTACTTCCTGAATAACAAAGCCCAGACTTCTGCCTTTAAATATATTCTCCAAAAGGTTTGAATTGACTGGAGTTAAAATGTGTTTTAGAAAGCAAGAAGCTATTGCAGAATTATTCTCTGATGTAGCGACTTAAAAAACAGAAGATAAAAGTATTTAATGCATTAAAGCAGAAGATAAAAGTATTTCATGCATTCCTTTAAAAAATAAAGGTGAAAGAAACACGAAGCCTTTGTCTGTAGCCCAGATTTTGCACTGAAATCCCTATTTTTTTGTTGCCAGGTTCTGCAGATATAAAAGGGAGTCTGTTTCCTTCAGCAAAGCAGGTCACAGGACCAACTCTCAGAAACCAAATTTACTGGTACCCAAATAAGGTGCTCAGCTTGCTCACAGCAAAGAGCTGAACAGATTAGCTGCTAACTTTCCTAGGGAACAAACAGCTCTTTTGTCTGAAGTTTTAATATGCACAGAATTTTTTTTTTTTAAAAAAAAAAAGGTATTAATAATCCTTTGAACCTCCCTTAACAAGGCAGGGTTGGAAAACCCTTTAGGAAAAAAGCCTGCCCAGTTAAAAGGTGGAACCAGGGAACCAGGCTTGCAAAAGTGCCTGTGATGCTCACCCAAACAATACTGCCTGGCATCATCTCACCTGGAGAACTAAACTATGATGTAAAGTAAGCAAAAGGAACCCCAGCTGCACACAAACAATGCATAAATATACCCAACCCCAGAGTTCCCTCCTGTTGTGCTACACATGAGATTCCAGACTACGCCAGATGGTAAAGATTCCCCTCTGATGCCCTCCAAGCCTTTAGCTTTGCAGAAGGAACAGAACACCTCTGGACATAAACGTGGGTTTTTTTAAAAGCCAAAGATCTGATGCCGTGCCTGCAGAAGGGATCTGCCATGCTACAGACCTCCCAGGCAGCTCTGCCACAGCTTGGCACAGTTCGTTCCAGAACGCTTTTAGTCAGCACCTCACATTTCTGATGTGATTAACAGAGAAAATGTGACACGACCTCAACACTTCCTATCAAATGGGGCATTTCTATGATAAAAGTGAAAAATAAAACTATCCCTCTCAGTTACATCTCACATATAAAGAAGATTTTTTATCTCTTCTCATCCAAACAGCCAATGGTTAAAAATACTCTGAGGAGAGATGCAGCACTTCCCAAAGACAGCAGTGGCAGAAGGAATTGTGCTGCTTCCACACATCCTTTACCATACCATGAAAACACTTCCTCAGGCAATTCAGAAGATGGGCTCTCATAAGCAATCTAACATGGCCAAAGTGAATCCTTCTCACCAAAAACCAGAGGGTTTCCACAATTTTAAGCTGTCCTGTAGTCTTATAATACAGCATTTTAGAGAACACTATTTTATACATCTCCCAAAGTTGTTTGCATTCATAGAAGGAGCAAAAAAAGCAGTGAAAGACATCAGAGATTCAAAGCTAATTTTTTTAGATTTTCTTGTAAATTAAAAAGCTGCCAAGAATGAAAACTTTGATTTTTTTTTGATTTTTTTTTTTTTTTTAACTCTTAGAAGAAAGCACAGAAACGTGCCAGGAAAACTGCAGCGTACCAGAAATCTGGGGAGGTCTTTTGTCTTCTAAAAAAAGAGTGGTGTTGGTACTTGCTGGGTTTATAAAACACTTGAATCTGAGAAACCTGAGTGAGACACTTGGAACACACTGGTGGGCAAGAAGCAAGTAACCAGTCTGCTGATTGCTCCTTTTGGTGCCTCGCAGCTGCTGTGAGCAGGCAGATGGCACTCAGCGCTGGGAGCTTTTGCTGTCATTCCTCAGCAGACAGGATCCGTAGAGCGTATCCCTGGGTGTGTAGGCAGTGTGGCGAGGGAGAGAGTCAGGCCAGCAGAGAGGTCACAGCTTGCTCCTGCCAGAGGACTGTCCCAGGGTGGGCAGGGGCAATGCTCGTGGTAGGGGTGCCAGGGGTGCGGACCCTCCTAGTCAGATTTGCCATTTCGTTCCGCCTTGGCTTCCCCCCGCCCGATAAGACAAATGACCTTCTGGCATCCTTTTGCAATTTTGGCCATCCACATGACATTCATAACGTCCAAGGCAAGGCTTGAGATAATCCAGGCGCTCTGGGCTGCAAACCCTAACCTCTGGAACGCCTCCGTTCCAAATGAAGAAATCACATGGCTGTAGTACACAGGCATGACAGCAATCCTCACCACGAAGAACACCGCCGTCATCAGCACCCCATTGATGATGTTGGCCTTTGAAGATTTGGGATATCCCAGTACTTCAAAAAACCACCTGCAATAGAAGTGTTCACAGACACCAGGCAGATTTGAAGCCATCTCATTAAAAACAACCAAAACAAAATATTTTCTCTCATGCCACTTTTAATTAATCATTTCACTCATTAATTGCTTTCACTCTGATAATTTCTAAATTATTGCACTGTGTTTTGGTTTAGTTGCAAATTCTTCTGCTTGGCTGCACTTTTTTCGCCACTTAATCATAGAGATAGAATCATAGAATGGGCGGGTTGGAAGGGACCTCCAAAGCTCATCCAGTCCAACCCCCTCTGTACTCAGCAGGGACATCCTCAACTACAGAAAGTTGCCCACAGCCCTGTCCAGCCTCACCAAGAATAGCTCCAGAGATGGGGCNCCTGGCATTACAAGACCTTGTCAATAGTCCCTCCCCAGCCTTCCTGTAGCCCCCTTCAGATCCTGGAAGTCCACTCCAAGGTCTCCTGGAAGCCTTCTCTTCTCCAGGCTGCAGAGCCCCAACTCTCTCAGCCTGTCCTCACAGCAGAGCTGCTGCAGTCCTCTGAGCATCTTGGTGGCCTCTTCGGGGCCCGCTCCAACACTTCCATGTCCTTCCTGTGCTGGGGGCTCCAGAGCTGGACAGAGCACTGCAGGTGAGGTCTCACCTGAGCAAAGTGGCAGAATCCCCAGGATACTACAGAGTAAGATTGCAGAACCCTGATTGGAACTGCAAACCAGCTGACAGGCACTGTGTACTAGGCTGCAATTCTAATCTGCTTTTTAAACCATGAAAATAAATTTATTCCTTTGTTGCTGTAGTTGGCACCAATGGGCACCCAAAATTCCATTTGTTTACCTGAAAGCAATTCTTGCATTGTATTTGGGTACTACAGCTTTGGTAATCTAGACAGAGCCTTGATTTCAAGTTTCTCAGATTTAGGATTTTCTGACTATTTCTATGTAGACCTAAAAATCTAGCTGCAGAAGTAGCCATTGTAAATGGCACTGGGTCATGTTACAGCAAGGTAAGGAAAAAGATACATCGAGAAAATCTCTCTCCCACTACTGCCACTGGGTTGTAAATGGACTGAAAAGCAAAATAATCTTGGATAGTAACTCCTCAGCAGGCAGGCACCATTTATCTATCGCCTAGCACACAGCACCTGCAGGTTGGATTCCCAGAGAATGGAGCAACAAACTCCTCTACTGCTTTATCACAGGCTCATAGGACATTAGGGGTTGAAAGGGACCTCTAGAGATCTTCCACTCCAATTCCTCTGCCAAAGCAGGACCAGAGAACCTAGCACAGGAACACATCCAGACAGGGCGGGAAATGCTTCAGAGAAGTAGACTCCACAGCCTCTCTGGGCAGTCTGTGCCAGGGCTCTGGGACCCTTCCAGTCAAGAAGTTCTTCCCCATCTTGAGATGGAACTTCCTGAGCTGCACTTTCCATCCCTTGCCCCTTGTCCTATGCCAGTGCACAGGCGAGCAGAGGCTGTCCCTGTGCCTTCCTTCCTGCCCCCCAGCCCTCAGCAATTGACAGACATTGCTCAGATACCCTCTCAGCCTTCTCCCCTCCAGACTAAGCAGCCCCAGGGCTCTCAGCCTCTCCTCCTCAGGCAGTGCTGCAGTCCCTTCAGCATCCTTGCAGCCCTCCCTTGGACTCTCTCCAGCAGCTCCCTGTCCCTCTTGAACCAGGGAGCCAAGGACTGGATGCAATATTGCAGTGTTCTGCCGCTTCCTTCTCTTGAGTGTGCAGATTAACCTTTGAAGTGCTTACAATAACTGTCAGAACTAATTTTGAAAGTAAATAAAGGATATGCTTTTGTGTCACTGTGTGTATTTGTATACAGGTATTAATATTGATCTATAGATGTGCACTATTTCAAAATAAACTGAAAATTATCTAGGGCCACACAATGCCACTCTAGGATGACAATCTTGTCTTGCTTATTTTCCTGGTCCATGATAATAATAATAAAAAAATCCTTACTCAAGATGATTTATAATATTTTATAATATTATTATTATAATAATGCAATGACCCATCTGGAGGCTAAGGAACAATACACAGCTGTGAACTTTATTGTTCAGTAGTTTCATTTTAAAATGGCATTTCTGATGAAGATGCCTAAAAGGAAATAGGCAGTGAATATGTTAGCTGAGGTGAATATGTAGGCTGGGGGACACACACCTCATTGCTCTTCACAACTCCCTGAAAGGAGCTTGTAGTGGGGTGGGGGCTGGTCTCTTCTCAAAGGAAATAGAAAGACAGGGAATGGCCTGAAGTTGTGCCAGGGGAGGTTTAGGTTGGATGTTGGGCAAAATTCCTTCACCAAAAGGGTTCACCAGAACAGCCTGCCCAAGGAAGTGCTTGAGTAGCCATCCCTGGAGCTGTTCAAAGCACATGTAGAGAGGGAACTTCAAGAGACAGTGTAGTGGGCATGGTGATGCTGGGTGAACAGTTGGGCTCAGTGATCTTAGAGCACTTCTCTAACCTTAATGCTTCTGTACTGTTGCAGCTACAGCAGCAAAAAGTTTCCACATAGTAATGCTTAGTTCAATACATACAAATTCCCTTTAAGCAGACTTTGAACAATTAAAACTACCCTTCCCAAGTCACAGAAATAAGGTCACAGATTGAGATGTAAAAGAAGTGCCCAGCAGCTCCCCAGGCACTTACCGCTGGTTGACAAAGGGAGTGGAGAACTCTGCCAGCAGACGAAAGTTCCCGAAGTAAGCCAACAGACCTCTGCTCTGGTTAGCAAAACAAAACAGAGAGGAAAAGGATGATGACAGAGGTGTGAAGCCTTTATCTAAGCCTTCAAGCATGCACAGAATGCTACCACATCTGAGCCTCTCTGTTAAAAGTGGTAGGGAGCCGGTTGGCCAACGAGGTTCACTACACCAGCTGCAGTTGTCCTTCCAGGTGGCTCAACTCTAAGTCTTCCAAAGATCTATGGGAAGCTGCCACAGAAAGCCAGCTGGAGAGGCCTGGCACAAGCATTCATTGGTTATAATGATACTATTCCTGCCTAAGAGGATTAGAAATACTTTGGATTTCTCAGTGTTTAAAACAAGCCCAAACAGAAACTCTGCAAGTTACAGAAAGCTGTTCCCCATTGCTTTGGGAACATCTGCCCAAGTGCAGATGGATTCCCAGCTCTTGCTTGGCAGCAGACAGGCTACAGAGAGCCCTTTCTTCTTCCCACTGCTGAGGAAACCCTTTCCAGCAGCTCTCTGCCCTACCTTGCCCTGCCCCATAGGTGGGATGAAGAGCACATCTGCTCCACCTCAGTGTCCGGATAACACCACCTCGGTACAGCTACAGCCACACACCTAACTGAGCACCTCCCCCAGGGCACAGAGGACAGCCTGTCCTCTGCCTCCTCATCTGCTTGTGCTGAAACAGCATCCCATTACACCACGGCTGGGTGAGCAGCAGCTTGCAGGGGCAGAGGTAAGAAGATTTTACTTTGAGTTTTAATAGGGTCTCCTGAACACCCCTGTGTAGGGCATGCCAGGAATCCTCTTCCCAGCACCAAGCATTCTAATGCCCACTGCTTCAGGCTTGGCACTTCATATCAAACAGGAAAGCTCTGCTCTTAATCAGACTCTCTGCTGTCTTCAGAAACAATTCTTAAGCTAAGATACTTAATAGAATCATAGAATGGTAAGGCTGGAAAGGACCTCAAAGCTCATCCAGTTCCAACTCCCCTGTGCCATAGGTAGGGACACCTCCCACTAGAACAGGTTGCTCAAGGCCTCATCCAGCCTGGTCCTGAACACCTCCAGGGAGGCTGTGGAGCACAGAATCACCCAACGTGATCAAAGGTCACGTTGGGTGATTCTGTCATTTACAACCTCCCTGGACAACCTGTGCCAGTGTCTCACCAGTTACGAGTAACTTCTTCTGAAGGTACAACACACAGACACCAAAGGGCACAGCTTTATCCAGACACTAAGAACTGCCCTTAAAAGAAGTTCACACCAACGCTACACTTTCTATTTGCTCCAGAAACAACTGATGGATTCTCTGCACCAGGAAAGAGCCTTGGCAGTGGTATTTCCATTTCCCTAATATCCAGCCCCATCTCACTTTCATCCGTCATAATATTAGAATATCTAAGTATCTTCAACCCCAGACAAGAGTATTGGCAGTGTACTTAAGAGATTCACGGATTCATAGAATGGTTTGAGTTGGAAGGGACCTTAGAGATCATCCAGTCCCAAACCCCTGCCATGGCAGGGACTACTTATCATAGAATGGTTTAGGTTGGAAAGGACCTCAAAGATCATCCAGTTCCAACCCCCCTGTGCCATAGGCAGGGACACCTCCCACTAGAACAGGTTGCTCAAGGCCTCATCCAGCCTGGTCCTGAACACCTCCAGGGAGGTTGTGGAGCACAGAAGCACAGAATGTGATCAAAGATCACAACCTCCCTGGGCAACCTGTGCCAGTGTCTCACCACCCTCACTGCAAACAACTTCCTCCTAACATCCACTTTCAATCTCCCCTCTGCCAGTTCAAACCCATTGCCCCTTGGCCTGGCATTGCAAGACCTTGTCAATAGTCCCTCCCCAGCCTTCCTGGAGCCCCCTTCAGATCCTG
>WBNM01036430.1:2234-18112 GCA_013399055.1 Ramphastos sulfuratus | reverse complement strand
CTTGCCAGGCACAGAGGTGAGGCTGACTGCTCTGGAGTTCCCAGGGTCATCCTTTTTTCCCTTCTTGCAGATGGGTGTTATGTTTGCCCTTCTCCAGTCAGCAGGAACTTTACCAGTCTGCCATCACCTTTCAAACATGATGCACAGTGGTTTGGCAACTTCATCTGCCAGTTCCATCAGGACCCTGGGTGGATCTCGTCAGGCCCCATGGACTTGTGCACGTTCAGATTCCTTAGATGCTCTTGAACACGGTCTTCAATTACAGTAGGCAGATCTGCCTGCTCCCAGTCCTTACTTTTACCCTCTGGGGCTTGGACATTGTGGTTGGAGCCCTTGCTGTTGAAGACTGAGGCAAAGAAGTCATTGAGCACCTCAGCCTTGTCCATATCCTTTGTCAGCAGCTCTCCATTTCCCTTCTGTAGGAGTCTCACATTCTCCGTGGTCCTCCTTTTCTCAATAATACACCTGAAGAGGTTCTTCTTGCTTTCCTTACTGTCCCCAGCCAGATTCCGTTCCAGCTGTGCTTTGGCTCTCCTCACCTGAGCTCTGGCTGCACAGACAGTTTCTTTGTATCCATCCCAGGTCACCTGTCCTTGCTGCCCCTCTCTGTAGGCTACTTCATCCCCTTCAAAGCATCACATGGGAAACCTGGCAAGGGTCTGGCACCTGAACGCTTTCAGTATTGTAAACCTGAGACTCACACAGTAGCATGGGAAAGAACTGCAGGGAATTCAGTAATCTGTGTTTTGTAAGACTGCATTAATGACTGAATGTGCTTTTCAGAAAATATCCAGGAGCATTAGGCTGTGTGCCAGTCACGTGGGCATCCTTGAGAAGCTCCAGCAGCAGCAGGCAGCAACTAAGTCCTTATCCTAACAGCATCCTTCCCTTCCTGTCATCATCCCTACACCAGTGAGTCACCCTTTGCTCCTCCAGCAAAGGAGCCTTGGGTGAGAGGCCTCAGAGGATCACTTTGTGCCATGGCAGATTTTTTATATAAAAAGGAAAAAAAGACCCAAGAAAAACCACCCAGCTGACTGCACCATGCCCACCAGAGCCAGGGACCATTGGTTGTGCCCCTGCAAACACAACCCCAAGCAGCACACAACCACCTGAGACCCTTTCCTTCTAATTTTCCAACTAAATATTCACACTTTCTGGCTTATTTGAAACCCTTTTCTATCACCACGTGGAAAACACCTCTGTCAAAGTCTCTCTACAACAAAAACACAGGAAAGTTGTCATTTCAGCAGCTAAGTAAGTCCCACCTCTTTGTGAGGGACTGTAAGGTGGAAAAGGCATTGCACTTGTGCACAAATGACTGCTTAAGTTGTATTTTCACTACTTTCTGAATAGCTATTCCTTCCACAGAGCTAATACACCAACCAGGGAAAACTCTCATTTAAACATTAAGCAAACAAGACCTATAAAGGCATCAGCTTCAATCCCATCTGCCTGATGTGCTACTAGAAAATACAGCACTCACCAGTACAAAATAGTAAGCATACAGAGCTGCCAAGTGGTGGAGCACGAAAAATTTGTCTCCAATTGCCTTCCAGTAGTAAATAATAAGCAATAAATCTACGAGAGAACATAAATAATGGTAAATTACTGTTTATTATACTCAGAATAGGGTTTCTCAAAGTTTTAGAGATATAAATGCAAATGTATGGCACCATTAAAAACTTCCTGAGTTAGTTATCTCTGAAGAGAACATCTTCACACTAAAGCTTTTAGCAGCAGTACTCTTCCAACAGCTGCCTCAAGTTACTACTTTCAACACCAATGGAAGTAGACAGGCAATAGTTTATCTGAAGTACCTTGCAAGGAGAAAGTGGCACTGGAATACCTTAGCAAGACTTCACACTTGTGAACCCCAAACTTTGGGGTAGTAACCAAACAAATAAAGTAACCAACAAAATAAAGGAGGGGAGGGCTACAGGAAGCAGAGTCAACACACAAACACATGCAATATATGTAGGATCTGTTACAGAGAACTTCTGAATCAAGTAGATCTATTAGCACACAGGGAGCTTGGTTTCATTAGAAACTTCCCAGCTGCTGCAAAAGTGATCAGTGGCCTTGAGAAAGCTTTGAGAAAAAGGTTCCTCCTTCTCCCATAAGGGGCTGAGACTTCACAAGATTTTCTTTTCTGTGCTGGGACACACAATTTCTGCCCCTATTTTCTTGAAGGAAGTACTTGGTGACCAAGGTTCCAAATCAAACATCTTACCACTGTGCCTTTTTCCTCTGCAGTGAGTGCCTTGGTCTCTTCCTTGAACTGTGCTAAGGCAGGACTCCCTCACTTGACACAGCTGCTCCACTTTTCCTTCATAATTAAACATTAACTATACAAGAATGTGAGTGAGTGGCTGGTGTCAGGTCTCTCTTCATAGGCATTTATTAATTCATAATTAAAGTCCAATGCATAATGATTCAATATATACCAGTGGTGAATTTAAATATGGGGGGTGAAGCTCTTATGGAAAAAACAGAGACTTAAAGTAACCCAGAGCGTAACTGAGTGTGCTGATTGCCAGGTTATCAGCTCCACTGAAGTGGAAAATAATTAAGTCTACAGGCCAGTCCCTGAAGAGAGACTCCATTCTAACACGAGAAGGCTTCTCTCAAATACAAGCCACAAGTTTTTTCTTTGGTAAGTCAGCATTGTCCTCACACATCACTAAAAAAAAACCAACAAAACAAAACAAAGCTTCAGAGCATTTTGTAGCAAAATTATTTGATAGCAAATTACTAAGAACACAAAACATGTGTAGGGATGAATGTCATACCAAGACGATAAATTACAATTTCCATGGTTTGCACACAACTGAATTTTGGCTTAAAGAGAACTTAAAAGGCAGTCAGAGAGGACCCCATGACACCATTCACCTTGGCTCCTATTGAGGATTTCTGAAATTCTTCTGGCAGCATTCTGAGGTTACAGAAAGAAGCACACAAAAGAGGTACAGACAGCTTGTAGGTGCCCTGGAAAGAGTGAAGGGCACTGCTTTAGCACCTTCTCCAGTGCCTGAAGGCCAAAAGCCAGCTGGAGTCAGTGGCGTTTCTCAAACCATCAAAAAGCCATAGGGTGGCATTGCCTAGTGCCACAGAGGTCCCACATCATCTCTCACACCTGCTGGCAAGATCCTGTGATTCCACCACAACCCACAACTCCATCAGGCATTTTAAAAGCCACAGTGGAAACTGCTGTATACATCTGTGGCATCTCTAATATAAAAATAGAGGCACAGTAAGTCAATACAGACAGTGGCAAACCAGCACACGTGTTATAGACAGGTTGCATAGTTACCAGAAATGAGGTAGCCTGTGGTAATAGCAATGTTCAGTTTCACAGTTGAAGGGTCCCCCCTGCAAGCACACCAAAAACACAGTTACAGCCTTGATAGTCTGCAAAGGACATACACATTTCAAACACATCACCTCCATCAGGCACTTCATTCTTGGCCCATCAGTGAGACACTGTCAGATATGCTTAAGGAAGGTCCTAGCTGTGGGAATGGATCCCTCCTCCTCCTAGCCATAGGACATCTACTAACTATCCCTCCCTGCCCCGGGGTAGAGCCTGTCCCCAGAGCCCTGCTGAAGACTACAGCTGAAAACCTGCAAGTACCCCCAGCTGACTTCTCTGCAAACAGAAGACAAAAAAGAGCAGCCCAGGAAGTGTTTCAGCACTTTGACTGCCACTCTGCATCTCCACTTCTGTTCTTCTGCAGGGTAAAACTTTGTGAAGGATGACAGAAATACCTTGCTCAGCTTTTCATACTCATAAGAGGATGGATGCTTATAGGGATGAACAGAGTAAAAGGAGTCACAAAAGTTCTCTGTAGCCAAGGAGCCTTCAAAGGTTTTCAGTGTCACACCCCCTCCTTTCCTTTTGGTGCTAAGCATTCAGCAGGCAAGGGTCTTAGTACCAGACACACACACTTCGGTTCTAGGATGCTGAACAAACCCAAACTTGTGAATACAGCTCAGGAAAGGAAAGAATCTACATTGCAGCAAGCAATATTTGTTCTTCCCAGCACTGTCCTCTTTGAGTCCCTACTTTGAGGGGTTTGGCAAGCAGCTCTCTGCAGGAACACCGCACAGTTTTGTACACTGTGTGCTGTGTCTGACCTGTAGATGTTTTGTAAGCACAAACTGAGCTTCAATGGGAACAGAGCTACAGGTTTACAAACTGTGGACTGCTCAACACGCCCTGTGAAAGCCACAGGTGGGCTCTAGGTGGGCCTGCTTTGGCAGGAGGGCTGGACTAGATGGCACCAAGCTGGGTGGCTGTGTCCATCTGCTAGAGGGCAGGGAGGTTTTGCAGCAGGACCTGGACAGGTCAGACCCATGGGCCAAGTTCCACAAGGCCAAGTGCCAGGTCCTGCACCTGGGTCACAACAATCCCATGGGGAGCTACAGACCTGAGGGTGTGTAGTTGGAGAGCTGCAACTCAGAGGGGGACCTGGGGGTGCAGGTTGGCAGTCACTGAACAGGAGCCAGCAGTGCCCAGGTGGCCAAGCAAGCCACTGGCATCCTGGCTTGGGTTAGAAGCAGGGTGGGCAGCAGGGACAGGAGGTGCCCATCCTCCTGTGCTCAGCACTGCTGAGGCCACAGCTTGAGTGCTATGCTCAGCTCTGGGCCCCTCACTGCAGGAAGGACACTGAGGGGCTGCAGCATGTCCAGAGCAGAGCAGTGAGGCTGAAGAAGGGCCTGGAGCAGCTGGGGGTGAGGAAGGGCTGAGGGAGCTGGGGGTGTGCAGGCTGCAGCAGGAGAGGCTGAAGGCAGAGCTCATTGCTCTCTGCAGCTACCCACAGGAAGGTTGGAGCAAGGAGGGGGCAGCCTCTGCTGCTTGGTGCCAAGGGACAGGAGCAGAGGAAATGGTTGCAAGCTGCCCCAGGGTAGGCTCAGGCTGGATGCTACGAAATATTTCTTGACAGAGAGGGTTCTCAGCCATTGGAATGATCTGCCCAGGGCAGTGCTGCAGTCCCCATCCCTGGAGGAGTTTCAGCAGCCTGTGGAGCTGCTGCTTAGGGCCATGGTTTGATGTTGAGCCTGCAGTGCTGGGTGGAAGGTTGGGCTGGATGAGCTTGGAGGGCTCTGCCAGCTGGATGTGTTCTGTGATTCTGTGATCTGCAGTCTTCCAACCCCTACCATTCTGTGATTCTATGTTGTAAAGCTTTTGAGGAAACAGGAACATAACTGTGCCCAGAGCTATCTGCAGTACAAAGTCCACTTTAGTCAAATGCTTTGGGTTAGCTACTGTTCTTCGATCCTCTTGGAATGAAGCCATGAAGAGATCTCCTGTATTACCACTATCTGCTCACTACGTTTTGAGGCTTTCTCAGCATCTAAAACTAACAGCTTCCCTGAGTGAGAGAGTGGCTTACAGGACAACAGAAGGACTCGCAAAATCAGAGTTCTGCCATCAGGTGAGCAGAAATGTTACCAGCAGCCCTGGTGCTCTCTCCATCTCTTCAGACTGGGCACTGTGACTTGAGACAGGAACATTTTTCTATGGCTTCTAAACCAGGTTTCATGAGCCAGGTAGGCTGTGGGCTTGGTGCTTGAGCTACTGCTAGACAGCCTTATGAAAAGTCCCTCTGCAGCCTTCCTATAGGATCCCTTCAGGTATTGAAAGGCAGCTTTGAAGGTCCCCCCAGAGTCTGTTCTTCTCCAGGCTGAACACCCCCAGCTCCCTCAGCCTTGTGTCAGACCTTGTGAAAGTCACAGCTAGGCACAGAGCATAGACAGATGCATTCTGCCAACTTCAGCAGAAACCCTTTCCTATAGTTACAGCACAGCAACGGCAAAATCACATCCAAAGTTTTAAGTGCTCCAACACATTTCAGCATCTTCACATTCTTCTGCAGAGAAGATGCAAATGACTTGAGTGTATGAAATTAGTTCCTTGACAATGGTAAAGGTGGCTTAACTGGGTGAGACATGGAGTGGTTCATCTGCCTTTGTTCTGTCCCTAAGGATGGTCACCTTACAACAGAATTTCTCTAGACTTTGCAAACCAACACTTCAGCAGTGCATGTGGCTGACCTGCCCATTTCTGACATCCCTTCAAGGACAGTCCAAGCTACAATCTCAAAATGTTCACAATTAATAGAAAACTTAGAATTTATATGGTCTAGATAAAATGTTGTACGTTTCCTGATCTATCTCCTTGACTGGGGAGTGCAGTGGAGCTTATGTGCCTTGAAGTTTGCAGCTGTGATGCAAGGAAGAGCCACGGGTGCCAAACAGGGAGGGAAGAGCTCTCTTTTGCGATTGCTCAGGAGGTGCCTGGGGCAAATCAAGGACAGGTGAGCAGGCACAGGCACAACAAACACAAGCCCACAGGACTGACTTCCTTCAGACCGCTTTGCAGATGCTTTGCAAACACAGGATTGTGTCAAGTGCCACCCTCTGATCAGTACAAGGCCTGTAAAGCCATCGTGGATGGAAGGTCACAGCAGAGAGCCTTGCCTCTGTGAGCCTACAATGGAATTCACTTATTTACATCTGCTCCCTTTACTTATCTGATTTCTACCTCCTCCAGACTTGCTGAGGTGTTACTCACCTCAAAAACAATTTCCACACCAGCTGTAAGCCAGTCTGTAATACCTACAGACCAAAGGGGAAGGCTTATGGGAAGCCCTAGACCATAACAAAAAGCACACATACACAACACTGATGTTTCCCTGTCACTTGCTAACACTCTATGGTATCAGGCAGAGTCACAGAACGTTAGAGCTTGGAAGGGACCTCTTAGACCACTTAGTCCAACCTCCCTGCTGGAGCAGGGGCACCCAGGGCAGCTCACACAGGAACATATCCAGGTGAGTTTTAAACATTTCCAGAGGAGACTCCACAACCTCTCTGGACAGCCTGCTCCAGGGCTCTGGCACCCTCCCAGTGACAAAGTTTTCTCTTCTGTTCCCATGGCATCTCCTCTGCCCAGCTTGCCCCCAGTGCCCCTTGTCCTGTCACTGGACATCACTGAGCAGAGCCTGATTGTCCTTCTGACTCTGCACTTCACATCTTTATAACCATGAGTGAGCTCCACTCTGAGTCTCCTCTTCTCCAAGCTAAAGAGACCCTCAGCCCTTCCTCAGCAGGAAGATGTTCCAGTCTTTACTGTCCCTTGTCAGGATCTATCCCATGTAGTTTCAGGCACTACCTGACCACGTCCTCTCTCCATTGAACCCAAACCCTTAGCAGGAGCCCTGAGACCTTTCAAGACACATGGTTATCATCACTACCATGGATTTAAGCTTCACATAAACCCAGAACTTAGGAACATATGTAGAGGCTCAGAAATTGTGATTCCCCGCCCTCCCCCCACCCCATTACACAGATATCTTTAAAGCCTGTAGAAAAGCACTGGTTGGATGTTGTCACACAGTCAATGACTACACAAGCATGGTGGCAATAACTAAGGGGAAAGAGGACCTGCATCAAAAACTTCCCAGCAGTCAAATATCAAAGCATCTGTGTCATATTCTCAGACTGGCCCAGGACAGCGCAGGGAAGATGTGTGAAGGATTCCTGGGCATCCCCACGCCAAGAACTGAAGCTACACTCACACATGTTTCTTGTGTTGTTAATAAGAGACTCACACAAAGAAGTTCCTGCATCCTTCCTGTCTGTAAAGGACCAAGTCCAGCAGCCTGGGGCTGCATTTCAAAAGGGCATTGGATTCCAGACTGAGAAGCCTTGCAGCAGTCCAGCTGGCACTTACCATGTAAATTGCTGTCCCTCCTCCTCAGTCTATTCAGTTAAAATAGATGTGGGTTCAGCTATGAATCAGTAAAACAGATTGGGGGTGGGGGGAGATGCTTAAAGCTCTCCATGTTCAGCTAAGGCTTTAATTGCTGTGTACTGGGAACCAGTGTGAGGTATGAGGGAAGGCATAGACTAATGCAAGTCATTTCAGTTTTAGAGTAATCTCCTTTAACAAGCCAGCTCCTTTTTAACCCCCTTCTAACTATCCTGGCATCACTGGCAGAAGAAAGCCTAACACAAAGTTGCCTTTTACTTGGAGGCTGCATGCAAGTACTTGTAAGTGTTATGCTTGGTCCTCCTTTGCAGTTATTCACTTGCCTGAACATGAAGTCAAATCATTACAGCTGTTTTAAACACACTAAAATGATACTTCAAACGTTTTACATGTATTAGTTTAACAACTCAAAAACGATGAGTTTCCACACCTGGAGCTCACACTTTTAATGGACAAACTCCTGGAACCACCAAGAAAATCTTGGCAGAAACAATTTACAGAAACGCTTCCATGAAATGACCCCAAAGCTGTGATTTAAAACACAAATCTGTTTCTACTAGATTTAAAAATATGTAGTTTTCCTTATCCTGCCATAAGCAAATAAAACCACTGCTAGGGGTCAACTTATCAGAACAGAAAAAAACATTGAGAAGCATTAGTAGAAGTACAGCAAAAAGGCCCCCAGAGGCAGACGGCTTTTGAAGTTTAGTGGTTTTTCATAATCGAGGCCACTGAGGTTCCATCAGAAAGACAAAGTTTCCAGTGCAGCATGCAAAAACAGCTCAAAAAGTGGTCCAATTTCTGCCTAATTTAAACTTTTCCTGGACTCAGACCAGGGAAATTTTGTAAATGTGAAGACTGAATTTATTTATCATCACCAAGAGGCTTCTATTCCTGCTCTTTGTGACTTCTTTGTACTGTTTAGCACAAGGTCTACTGGAAGCAGGAGAAATGCTGCTCTCTGATGAAGCTTGCCACACAGGTACTGAGTTAGAACATGCTGCTTCTCAGCACAGTTAGCAGCTCTCAGGAGATACTCAGACTGAATTTGGTCTCACTAAAGATACTAGAGTGCAATGAAAAAAAAAAAACCAAACAACACAGCCAACATTTTTTTTTCCTTCTCAATGAACACAGAACGGCTCAGGTTGGAAGGGACCTCAGAGGTCATCTACTCCCAACCCCCCCACCATGGGCAGGGACATCTCTCAGCTAGACTCATTTGCTCAAGGCCTCATCAAGTCCAGCCTTAAATACCTCTGGGAAGATGGTGTCCACAGCCTTCCCTGGGTAACCTGTTCCACAGTCCTACCACTCATACTAAAGAACTTCTTCCTCAGCTCCAGTCTAACCCTGCTCTGCCTCAGTTCCAAACCATTCCCCCTTGGCTTGTCTCTAGATGCTCTCAGGAAAAGTCTTCTGCAGCCTTCCTCCAGAATCCCTTCAACTACTGGCAGGTACTGCAAGGTGCCCCTCGAGTCTTCTCCACCCTAGACTGAACACCACCCAGCTCCCTCAGCCTGCTCTCATGGCAGAGGTACCCCAGCCCTTGGCTCATCTGTGTGGCATCCATTTAGTCTTGTTAGAAAATGGAAACTTAATCTCATTCTACGATTCAAACAAATTCCTACCTCAGGAGCAGCATCATATAGTATCATCACCTTAGAGTAGCCTTCCAGTATCTGAAGGGGGCTACAGGAAGGCTGGGGAGGGACTATTGACAAGGTCTTGCAATGCCAGGACAAGGGGCAATGGGTTTGAAGTGGCAGAGGGGAGATTGAAAGTGGATGTTAGGAGGAAGTTGTTTGCAGTGAGGGTGGTGAGACACTGGCACAGGTTGCCCAGGGAGGTTGTGGAGCACAGAATCACCCAATGGGATCTTTGATCACGTTGGGTGATTCTGTGCTCCGCAACCTCCCTGGAGGTGTTCAAGGCCAGGTTGGTTGAGGCCTTGAGTGACCTGTACTAGTGGGAGGTGTCCCTGCCTATGGCAGGGGGTTGGAACTGGCTGATCTTTGAGGTTCCTTCCAACCTTACCATTCTATCATTCTATGATCATCAAACCCACAGTAAAGGGAACGATCACAATTAGCCATTTTACCCAAAAGTTCCAGACTGAATGGCTGGGAGACAGAAGGATGCTGCTGTTGTAGGGTGTAAATGCAGCACAGGGGTGAGATGTCTTACCAGAGCCGGTCGGCATTAACGGCGTCATCGTACAACAAAATATAGAGGCAAAAGCCACCAACTACCAAGGCATGGAGTGTGGACACTGTCCTGAAAGAGAGAGCACAGTCACAGGAGGGTCTGCTGTTCACAGCTGAAGGGATGTTCTTTCCCAGGATACCTGCAGCTCCATCCAGATACCCCTGTGGGAGGCAATCATCTCTTCATGCTACATCGAACCACATATACGATAAGAAGGAAAAGCAGACAAAGAGAAGGAACCTGACAGATTACAATGAGGGGAGGGGGATGTTAAATAGAAAATAGACTTTTCAAGTAGCCAAGGACAGGAAGGACATGGAACTGTTGGAGAGGGTCCAGAGGAGGCCACAAAGATGCTGAGAGGGCTGCAGCAGCTCTGCGCTGAGGACAGGCTGAGAGAGTTGGGGCTCTGCAGCCCGGAGAAGAGAAGGCTTCCAGGAGACCTTGGAGTGGACTTCCAGGATCTGAAGGGGGCTCCAGGAAGGCTGGGGAGGGACTATTGACAAGGTCTTGCAATGCCAGGACAAGGGGAATGGGTTTGAAGTGGCAGAGGGGAGTTTGAAACTGGATGTTAGGAGGAAGTTGTTTGCAGTGAGGGTGGTGAGACACTGGCACAGGTTGCCCAGGGAGGTTGTAGATGACAGAATCACCCAATGTGATCTTTGATCTTTGATCACATTGGGTGATTCTGTGCTCCACAGCCTCCCTGGAGGTGTTCAAGGCCAGGTTGGACGAGGCCTTGAGTGACCTGTACTAGTGGGAGGTGTCCCTGCCTATGGCAGGGGGTTGGAACTAAATGATCTTTGAGATCCCATCCAATCTTACCATTCTATGATTCTATGTAGTTCTAAGTTTTTTCTCCAATTAGTCTATAGATCAATGAATCCTCAAAGGCAGTATCACATCCAGGTCTCTAACAAATACTTTCTGTACTGACCCACATCCTGGACAATTGGCCCATGAGTCCTGCAGCAGCAGGACCCTCCTCTCAGGCACCAAATTAATAGATAAGCCTGCCAAGTTCAGGTTGCAGGGGGGAAAGGCCTTTACACAGAAAGTCCTTCCAAGATAAGTTGCAGAAAAGTTTATGCATTTAGTGCATTTGAAGCAGATTCTTATTCTCAAAGAGAAGGCTTGTGTAACAAAAGGTCACAACCAAGCATCTGAGCTGTAGCAGCTACAGGTCCACATGGGCTGGCAGCTGGCAACTTTTATACTCCTCTTATCCTACACAGAGTCACAATGCCCAGAGCTACTTTGACTGCCCTTGGGCACCTTTTTCCACAAAGACATCAGTCTCAAGAGCACAGGCTGCATGCACCTTGTAGATAAACTCTGACTGCCAATAAGCATGTGAGCACAATCCCCTACTTACAGAGGCCCCAGCAGGGCTCCTGCCAGCACACAGGCTGAGGCCACTGCTGCCCCTTGCAGTTCAGAGGTATTCTCAGAAGGCAGAACAATGCAATGGGCATGGGTCCAGCCTGTGTAGCCTTGTTCCTCCAGCCATGAATTTAACACTACTATAAACTGCATCTGATGATGTGTAGCTGCTCTCTGCTTTCCTACTTTTTCAGTGTCACTAAGAAGAATAAAACAAACCTATGTGTGAAACAGTTCTACAGACTCAGAGACTTGTTTGGGTTGGAAGGGACCTCCAAAGCTCACCCAGTCCAACCCCCTGCACTCAGCAGGGACATCCTCAACTAGAGCAGGTTGCCCACAGCCCTCTCCAGCCTCACCTTGAATAGCTCCAGGGATGGAGCCACAAACACCTCCCTGGGCAACCTGTTCCAGCAGCAGAACTTGTTCCTCACATCCAATCTAAATCTGCTCTGCTCTAGTTTGCAGCCATTACCCTCGTCCTGTCCCTGCAGGCCTTTGCAAACAGTCTCTCTGCAGCCTTTTTGTAGCCCCTTCAGGTACTGGCAGGCTGCTCTAAGGTCTGCCTGGAGCCTTCTCTTCTCCAGGCTGCACACCCCCAGCTCCCTCAGCCTGTCCTCATAGCAGAGCTGTTCCAAGCCCGTATCATTTTTGTGGCCCTCCTGGAATCACAGATACAATTTGAAAGATGGGGAAAAGTTCATTGATGTGTGATCTGGAGCAGCTTTGCAGCATATTCAGCCACTAACTCTATGCACAGAAATGTACAGCTGCTGTTAGCTATTGGGCTTGCCTTTGCACATATTGAATACATCCATTTGCAAGTTATTAATATTTTAAATGTACATAGAATTTAGACTCCTGAGAGTAATTTACTGTGTAAGATTTGAAAAAACAAACAAACAAACAAACAAATTCTTCCTTCCCGTGGAAGACTTTGCAAGGAAAGGCTAGGTTGGAATCCGCAGTCTGCTTCCAGGAGTTCTGTCACTGGCTATTGGCATTAGCAGATTCTGTACCTTGTCAGATAAAAGTCTTTATTCACTACCAGTTCAAGGAGTGCCAGCATGGTATTTCCAGCTGCTCTTTCAACAGTTGTTTCCAAAAAATTAATGAAGCTTAATATCATCTGAACAGGCAGTTGTAATAGGTTGGAAGTGACTATTTACTAACCATTACAAACATGGGCTGTTTTTCCCCCCTCTTCATCTTTAACAAAGGAACCACATTTAGCTAACAGAATTTTAATGGTATTGATAGTTTAATTAAAATGTCTGCTCTTGCCCACAGAATTCATTAATAGTTTAATTAAGAATATGTACTCTTGCACACAGAATTAGCAGAGGCAGAAATTTTGCTTCCTAGTAGTGCTGGAGACGCATATGGCACTGTGAGCTTTAGGAAGGGATAATGCCAAACAAAGTCTGTCCCAGCATACAGCTCACTATGGCACAGTTGCAATTTGCCTTGGCACTGGCTGCTTAGCCAAACCTCAGTGTTTAGAATACCAGCTACACAGTACAGCACTTGAGGGAGAGGAGAAAACAACAACAACAACGCAGATTTCTGTCTGGACTTTGCAGTTTCTCCATAGAAGAGGGGATAGAAGAAGGGGAATAGCACCAGACTCCACTCTCAGGTGGAGGCTAACTCATGCAATCAAGCTCTGTATGTGTCCTTGAAATTGCTGTCAAAGATTTGCATCTTTCAACTCCTCATTACACTGTAGAGGAAAATGTTCCACCAAGAACTGGCATACTTGTTCCTTTATTATTATTATAATTGATTTTTTTTTAATTTAAATTTTTTATTGCAGTTCATTTTATTATTGAAATTCATGTCAGGATTTTTTTTTTGGAAACTGCTTAGTAGCAGTACAAACATTTATGGTGGAAGGGGTGACAGGGACTTATCCACAGCAGTAAAGTTATGCTCCATCTGCATCAAGTGCAGCTTTTAACTCAGTTTGAGTATCTGCATACTTAAAATTCCAGAAGCAGTTACTTCATTGGTTCTCAGTTCTTGGAAGGTCAGGAGGAACAAACTAACAGCATGGAAAAGACAGTCAGCTCAATTGCTTGATTAAAACCCCCCCCAACTCTAACAATATATTTTCAGCGCCACAGCTCATTTCTGGCAGATGCCCTATTCCAGACTCAGCTGAGCTGATAAAAATGCACAACCATCCTCTGTGCCAGTTTTCTTCAGGGCTGCCAACAGAACCATTTGTGTGAGCACTCACTACATCAGCTTAATGTAGGGCAAACCAACAACCATCTATTTCTATACCACTTCAGTTAGTCAACTCATTTTACTGGGAGACAGAAACTCTCCACCTGCACAGCCGTCTGCAGGGCACCTAAGTGTCCAGCTACATTCTCTGAACACAAAAGGCACTCCTTTGACTGTCTCTTCATTTTGGGGAGGCACTGGAGCCACGAGACAGCTTTCCAAAGCACCCTGTTTGGTTAGCAGCCACCAAGCAAGCTTTGTGCAGAACCCCTAGCACGGTCAGCCTTCGCTAAGTGTACCTTTGGGTGCCACACCAGCAAGCTGTTGCTGAGCCAGGCTTTGCATTTCATGCCCTTACACTCCAGAACTGCAGAGAGCACTTGATCAGGGCTCATCTGTGTGCTAACATTTACATCCTGCTATCAACCCCAAGAGAGAAATGTGGAGAGCAGAATAAAACCACATAGATGGGGGTGGTGTGTTAAAGACTATACTCCAAAGCAGCCTCGAGATTACAGAGCAGCTCATTTCCAGCACACCAGGGGTGTTTTAAACAATTCCTGTGCCTTTATGCAAAGCACTGGAACTTGGCATTGTGTTGCCAGGCTTGGAACGAGATCTCAGAAAGCCTATTATGCAATCCAGGGGTCACTTGATGTGGCTTAAAGAAAGCTGCAAATGGTTAACAGTTTAGTTTAGTTTCCCTGCCTGCATCTCTGTTGCTGAGTGTAGCAGAGAGAGTCCTGATTTGCACTGCTACACTGCACTGTCATCCCACTCAGCTCTTCTGGCAGACAGGCAAGCACGCAAAGGCTGCACTGAAATTCAGATGGTGCCTTTAAGAATGGTGCAGGTGGGCATTTGCCAAATGGAAGGGCAAGATGATTGGAGTTGCTAATGATGCCTGGGAGAATGGAAAGGGCTTTAGAAGCATCCACCTGATGGTGCCTTTAAACAGCAGGGAGGAAGCAGAGGGCTATGACCAGGACAACTGGAGTGCAGTGACAGCCACACACTGCACAGTTTTTTGCTTCAGATTTGAGAAACACCTGAGTAATGTTTTCCAGTAGTGAGAGCCTGCTCAAGCATCAAGTTATACTGTGTCAAGTAATCTCAGCTGGAGAGCCTCACGCACTATCTATACTCTCTCAGGGCAGCATATTGCTAATACAACCTCAGCCATTGTGCCACTGGCAGTCACTGCCCTGTATTCCCTTCACAGCTTAAAAGAGAGGCAAGCTTCCAGGAACGACTCACTGGTGGAGCAGCAACATCCTGTCTGAGAAGCCAGGTGTAATGGAGGTAGACCTACCCCGGGGTGGGAGTGCAGCAGCACAAAAGGAGTGAGGAGGGCTCTTGGACTGGGTTTCCACCACTCCTTCTATGAACATGTGCCCTGTGTCTGTCACAGCTTCCTCCTCCTATTCTTGCAGTCTCTGTCCCCACACACACACAGATGAATCTGCACAACCCTGCCTCACCCCAACACTGCACTCAAGGCTCCTGAACTCCTCAGGAAACCCTAACTTCTACAGGACAGCGGAACAGAGCCATTTGGGTTGCATCCCAAAGCATGGCCAGAGATACACTAGCAAGTAGATCACAGAATAGATTGCAAAAGTTTTTATTTTCATTTGTGCTTGGTGGAAAGGCATTTTGTACCTCTTCCCTTTACTGGAAGCATCAGAGAAAAGGCATTTAAGATTAACCCACTGCAGTTCCTCTCATCAGTCACTGTCTCCTTTTTCTCACTGACTTGCCCTGGAAATGTCACTGCCTAACCAAGTGTTTCATGTACCAGTGTATGTAATGCTGGGTGTTCAGGAAGAGGCCTCCTCACTTTGCACTCACACTCTGCCAAGTGCCCAGTAAAGCTGACCCTCCAATCTTTACATCCTCTTCATTTCCTACAGTTTTAAACACACACAAAGAGGTCGTTCAGATGCTGACACTTTCAGGTAGCTCCTTAGCTGTAGCTCATTTTGAACACTCTACCTTGAGTTCCATTCAATCTTCCTTGTGGGGCTGAGGCTGTTAAACCCAGGTGTTATTCGTGCTGACACCCAAGAGCTCAGAACATGGAACAGGAGCTGAAACACAGCAAAGCTGGCAACAGCAACTCCCATAGTCAGGTTGCTGAAGGCAGCCATTGTTCTTCAGCCTGCAGAGAGAAGCAGAAGAGAGGTTCAGTCCTTTCTCCTTTTAACCATGGAAGCAGCCAGAGAAAGTGTTCTTGGCAATTATCAATGGAAATATTCACCCAAGTTTCAGCCTGTTT
>WBNM01036429.1:78646-126568 GCA_013399055.1 Ramphastos sulfuratus | reverse complement strand
TCTATGATTCTATAATTGTTTATTACTCTGGAAATTGTAAGAGTCCTCTCTAAGATTGATCCCCTCAGCCCTGTACCTGGTTTAGGATGTCTGACATGGGCTTGAGTTTAAGGTCAATTCTAGCTGCCACCAGTGACAGCTTAGTAAATGAAGTAGCCAAAGCAACCATCTCTCCTGGGAAGCAGGAAGAGAGTTTTTGTGCTCCGGCACGCTGGAGATGGCATCTCCTACCCTCACTGCTCAAACTATTCCCACTCTGGGAGCAGCTCTAAAAGTAAGGTCCCAAAACATTAAATTCAGGTTCCTAAGTTTGGTAACTTTGGCTATAGTTTTAGAAAAAATAAGTAGTCAAGAAACTCTTTATCTATAATTATTTGATGGAAAACCTTTGATCTGGCCATTGATACTGTAGGGCAGCATTCACAGAAAGAAGATGAGTTCTGAGACCTATTGAGTGTAGCAAGTGGAGTGGGTAACAGCTCCAGTAATCACTTTGCCTGCATTTATTAGAGTTTAGCACCATCTAATGTGTGATTGCTTCAATTTCAAGCACTCCACAGTGCAAGCAGGATGGAAGCAGCCTAGATGGACCTAAAATAAGCCTGTGGCATCAGTAAGCATAAAAAATTAATCCCTTGTCAGCTTAGGGGAGAAGAATTCAGGAGGAGCAGGCAACTGTGTTGTAAGCACACCTGAGACGGTTGAGAGGCAGAAGAGCCATGAGATTAAGGAGTCTACACACAGCAATGGCAACTGTCTACAGTTCAGACCTATAAGGAAAGATAATTTTTCATTTAACCAGATACAGCTGTGGAGAGTTAGCAGCTTTCTCCTGATCATTTTCACCCTAGATATTTGATGTTTGTAGGCTTACAAATGACAGATGGTCACTGCAGCCATTTCAGAAATAGCAGCTGGCAAGAGGACCTGTAAAGGATTTCAAGACTGCTCTGAGTCTGGGATCAATTCAAACTCTCAAAAAGCCTCAGGAACTGGCTTAGAAAGAGCTTTTCAGGGCTGGTGAGGTGAAAAAAAGTACTTGCAGTTTTAAATTAAAGCTGCAAGTGTAATGATTTGCAACATCCTGCAGGAGCGTGGGGCTAAGTTCCAAGTCCCCTTAGGAAAAGGATATTTTAGCATGAGTAGATCAGCTGAGCTCTAGTGATATTTCTATGTTCCTAACTTTTCTTTAGCCTCCAAAGAGCTATGTTTGGGGAAAATATTGCCCCCAATAATACTTAGGGGAAATCAAAATGAATGTGCCAATAGATAAAATATCTCCTCCCATCTCTATTAAAAAAAAAAAAAAAGCTATTAGAATTAGAATCCATGGACTATGAGGATAACTGATAACTTCAGCAAAACAAAATAAGAAGATTAGAAAGGATTTGGGTTTCTGGCATATTTATATTTAAGCACATGGAAGTGAGGGACTGAAGTACTGCCCAAGTTTGCGAAGGCTCCCTACAGAGTACTTGGTGAGAAGTAAATGCTGACGAGACACCCACAGTAGTCAGCTCTCCACCATATCTTCTTACATGAGCTCCTACCTGCAGCTGAGCATCTCACCACACCTTTCTCACAGACTACAGAAAATGAACTCTCTGTACTCATACTTTCAGCTCTTGAGTGTTTCTTAAAGCCTAGCACCTGGGTCACATATGGTGCAAACAAATGTCTTTGGCCTGGCTAGAAGCCACCCATGGCTAAGGAAGGCATTTTCGTCACATACTATATTGAAAAAGCAAAGCAGACCAAAGCTTCCATCTGCTTCTCCTCTGCAACTGGAAAAGAGCACAAAGTAGACCAAGATGACAGCTGCTTCTGAAAAGACCCTGCAAGAAGTGATGTCAGGATCAGAAAATAAGGTCTCACAATAAAAAAATTACCAAGATGTCAGGAAAATGGTAAGACCATGTCCTGTCCAGCTGATACTGATTTTTGAGAATAACTCATTCAGAAGGCTAGTCCAACAATATCCAGGAATGCTCCCAGTTTTTCTCTGAGTAGTCATCCCTCCAGACACCAGAATTCTGTTTTCAGTAGCAAAACCCATGTTAGGAAAGCACACAAAGAATTCCTGTGTCCAGAGTAATTCATCTTCACTTGTTGCCATTTCATACAGTCAGAAGGGTGGGCGACTAAAAACTGCTCAGTGCATCTCTGGACAATGTGGACATGGTGTTCCAGCCAGAGCTTCTTCCAGACAACAGGCATTCCCTAGCTCCCATTGAGAAAATATTCTCCTTGGTCTCCCCAGACTGACTCAAGTCAGCCTCGTTACGATCATTGAGTAGGGTCTGAGTTTAATTGTGAATGGAGCTAGGATAAACAAAGTATAGAAAGTCTTAGCCATGCCAGGGTCATTCTAAGACATCTTAACGAAAGGACTGTGAATAATCCCTCTGAGAACCCCATCCACCCTCAGCCAAGTGTTCTTGTAAGCAAGGTGTCTCAGACATAAAAAATGTGCTCCAAAACAATTGCAAACTACGGGCTTACAGGGCTGTGGTTTTTAGCATCTGTATTACTTGGTAAGATTCATTGACCCAAACTTGAGAGGTTTTTCTCCCCAGAATTACTACATTTAGAGTCAGCAAAAGCCTTAAAATTAGATAACTTCCTAGAGTAAGTGCTGAAAAATTGAAACATATCTATGATGGTAGTGCTAATGGTGCACTATATGGTATCATAACAAATGAAAGGGAAGTTTCATCTTGAAGTCCAAAGTCAAGTAATTTTTAGCAGTCAGAAATTAATATCTCTAGAGATAATTACCTCTGTGTGTAGCTATGGTTGCTATATTCCTACTTTTTTACATGAAGTTTGATCCATCCTATTAGTAGGTGTATTGGTTTGAGTTTAAATTTCCCAGGGGAATCAAAATATATCTAGCAGAAAACCAATACAATAATAGTAGGATACCTTCCCCTCTCCCACTCCTTTTGGGAAGGAAGGAAGAAAGGAGGAGACAGAAGGGGTAAAACCACCCAAAGAACAGTCTGGCTATGATTTGGAAGTTAAAAGAAAAACTTTAACAATAAATAAAAGGTATTTAAGGTAGGGGAGTTACAAATAGGTATAGGGAAGAGAAAACAAGATACAAAATATATATACAACCAGATGGATGGCAATGGATATCCACTGTGTAGAGACTGGCCACGTGGTAAGACTGGAGAACAGGAACGAGGGTGGTGTCAGGCACGCAGGCCATGAGGAGAGAGAGAGAGAGAGAGATCTTGACAGTTTATGATTTTTACCTAGGTTCTTGTAATGTTTTGATGCTTAAAGGCAGTTATGATTCACAGGAAAATTATAAGTGACTTTGCAAGCCACTTACAGGTGTGAGGCTTTTCTGAGACAGACTGCACTGGATCTTTAAAGCAATTGATTCTGATCACCTGACCAACATACATAAGGAAAACTTGTGCCTATATAGAGCTTGTCCTAGGTGTAACTAATTTTAAGGGACTAGTTGTAATATGTAGGAGAAGGCTTCAGCATTTTGTATTCATACTACAGAGAAAACATTATGGAGTTTCAACCTGGCTGATTTTTTTTTTTCCTTTGGTAAACAGAAGAATAAAGTATAAGAAGTTCTACTTCACAACCCCACTCCTCTCTACCTTTCTAGCCTACAACCTTTAGAAAAGGTTTGCCCATGACTAAACTGCTGTAGTTTCATCAGTCTTATCAGTCAGCTCTACTATCCTTAAAAATTAGGACTGTGGAACTTTACTCATCAAGTCAATATTACAGCTAGAACCAAATCAATTAATGGATTTAATACAAGTTAATAGAACTACAAGACCAAACACCACTGGGAAATCTCAAGCAGCACAAGATCAGTTCTTACAAATGCACCACACCAGTTCAGAGCATGTTTTGCTCACCTGCCCAAGACAGCAGGCAAATCTTTCCTTTTTTTACTGAAGTTTCACCTTTTCAAAGCTTTTAGTGAAATATTAAACAAGCTCTCAAGAACTATGTTAAAGCTAAGGTGTTATAGGGCACATCAATAGCCTGGCACATGGTTTGCATACAAGCTCTGCCTGCATTTCCCAGCTGGCAGGCTCCAAACCAACCCCAGTACAGAGGTCTGTAAAATACCTCTGTGTGTTGGTCTATATATTCCCTGACAGCATGGTCTGCAACTTTTATTTTTCTTACTATAAAAAGGGACACTAATTTTTGCACAGTGCAGGAGTATTCATGCTCCTTGCAGATCACACTATGAGTCTCCTTTTTTTTTTTTGTCTCAGCCATCACAACCCTAAAAAGCACTGCTGCAGTGATCAATAGTTCTTTCTCCAACAGCGTCCTCTGCAACCCATGGCCTTCCAACATGTTCTGCCATCATCTCCTAACAAATAAAAAAAACCTACTAGGAAAAAACATTAAGAAGACAAACAAAATCCATGTACTGAGGATTGTGATCATATAAGATATACAGGTCCTCAAACAGTTCTGTCTCCTACAGATACACAGGATCATTTGTTTCTTAGAGCTTGTTTTCCCCCATTGAGCTCCTTCCTGTTAAGTCCTCATGTGTATGACATTCTCCAAGAGTGACACAAGGTAAAGCTAATAGAGACATGATGGTCTATTAAGTCCTCTAATTAGTGTGGGATTACACAACTCATGAAAAGAGTCTGATAAAATGATGTCAAAGAGAAGAATGTCATGGAGAAACACATGACCTCCCTATATTGCTGCTTTGAAAAAAAGAGAGTGGAATAGCAGAAGAACTGGATTAATATCTCCTTACCTCAGAGTATATTACCAGCCATTCCTTCAGAATGAGATTCTTAGTCTGAACACATCTGGCCACCAAATACCATGCAGCCATTCACTCACTCCCCTTCCTTGCCTCTGGGGGATGGTAGAGCAAATTGGAGGGGCAGAGATAAGAAGATTTGTAGATCAACTACCATCGATACACAAGGTATGATGTACAGTATGGAATAGTCCACTGGTCAGTTTAGGTCCATCTGGGCATGCTCCCTCCAGCTTCTTGTGCATTTGTACTCTAGCAAGACCTGGCCAGCTGAAACATCTTCATTACCTTCAACGACTAAAAACATGTACTCATATAAATTCCCATACTGAATCCAAAACACTGCACTATTCCAGCTATTAAGAAGAATTATTAGTTCTGTTCCAAACAAAACCAGAGCAGAGTACTGTGAAGCCCTGTTGTGAAGGGGAAGGGCATGCCAAATGTAGAATTGTAGAGTGGTTTAGGTTAGAAATGGCCTCAAAGATCATCTAATTCCAACCNGTATTTGTGCTTGGGATTGTGCCAACCCAGGTGCAGGACTTTACACTTGGCCTTGTTGAATTTCATGAGGTTGGCCTGGGCCCACCTCTCCAGCCTGTCCAGGTCCCTCTGGATGGCATCCCTGCCCTCTAGCAGGGATGTGTTACATCTGTATAAGAGCAAGACTATTTCTGACTATCTTCTCTTGGAGTTTAAATGTATCCCAGACCAGCTCCCCAAAAGCTTGAAACTCAAGCTTTTTTGCAACATAAGAACCCAAGTATTATTCTTAAAGAACTTGTGTGATCTTTTGCGTAATGCTTTCATTCTTATCTTGCTTCAAAAGACAGCCTGGAATGAAGACAAATCAAAGAGATGCTTCCAATTTATGGCTGTAGATTCAATTGGATATGAAATTACACAGGCACAAAATTGTGCTTATCTTAGTCTCTGTACAAGAGAATGACATAAAATTAAGATAACAACCTTTAAAAACAGCCACTCTCAATGCAGCTCAGCCCAACTGATCTCTGCAAGGGAAAAGTTTTTGGTGGGGTTTTGTATTTGTTCTCTCTCTTTTTTGTTTTTTTTCCTTCAGAAACTATCAAATAAGGACTTGAAGTTTCTGAATAATCCTAAGGACATTGCAGCACTATGTTGCAGAACACCGATGCCTTCAATAACACCTTGGTGGGTTTGTTTACTGCTGGCAGTGTTTGGATTCTGGAAATCATGTAAGTTCTCCAGACTGCTACAGCCTGGCTTGTAGGAAGGGAAACCTGCCCACTGAGCGAAACCACCCTCTGGTCTTGTCAGGTGTAAAGTGAGTGCTGATGGGTTTGGCACTTATTTGTTTGGTATTATGGGCGACATTACCTGTAATTATGATTTATAAATTTGCCAAATATATAAATGGAAAATTACATCAAAATAAACTGACTTTAATGCTGCCTTTACTCAAATCTAGTGTCACTTTGATTTTGGGGGCTGGAAGTTTTAAGTGAAAGCAGAATGTTGGTTTTGCCTCACAGTAAGTCAAATAGTTGAAAGATGTATTTTTCCCCTCTCTTTTTTTCTCCTTGTGCTACTACTGTTAAAGGCACCACTTAATAGAGTGATTTTTTTTTCCCCACTTAATTCTGTATTCAAAACTCATCCTTCCAGTACAATGTAAACTTTCCTAGCTCAGGAAAATTACAGGTTGGAATCCTATATAAACACAAGAATTTGTAAGTCATTGATAGCTGCAGGGTTTTGTTTGTTTGGGTTTTTTAAAATGTACTTTAAAATTCAGATTTAGTAACTCCACTTCTGCACCTCCAGTAATGAGGCAGAACCAAACTGTGCCAGATGCTTTATAAAGAGAAAATAATTCCTTGTTTAAATAAGTATGAAGTGCAGTTTAGGTAAAATATTGCATCTCCTCTTCCCTGATTGTTGTCATAAGATGTTGGGAGTGGGCAGCAGAACCTGGAATAGCCCCAGAAGCCACCATCCCCTCCCTGCCAACTGCTGCAGCAAATGCTCCTTTTGTCTGAAAGAGCTCTTGTCTTTCAGTGCTGTCATTTGATCACTGCACAGCAGCACCGATGATGATGATGATGTGTTTTAAAGCATAAACCAGAGGATTATTCTGGGCTGAATATTAACATATGGCTTTTGACATCTGGTCCTCTAAGAGCGATAAACTGCCAATCAGGAGGCATACTTGGTACAAGCATATTTTTATCACTACCCTTACTAATCACCAAGATTAGTCCCTGCTTGGCAATTGTGACTGACAAACACACAGAACCTATTCAAATATCCTCATCCATATTCATTTCCATTTAAACAAATTAAATTCTCATGTAAAATAATCCTCAAATTCTCAAAAAAGCTGTTTGTTTTTCTACTTAGGTGGCATGAGTTCAAAGACATCCTGTTAAATACGCGTAATTTCTTAAGAGCAAAAATTACAGCTTTTAATGGTGTTTGCTTTCCACTTCATGAAAATCTCTTTTAATGTCACTAGGGATCTTTGGAGCCTGGACAGCAGTTTCCTTTTCCAGCCCAAGGGGGTAGAAATGTCATCATTTCCAGAGCACAGCTGCTTTGTCAAGACACATTGGCACACACTATTTGAATTACAAACACTAACTCCAGCAAGCATTTCTAAATCTCCTTCAATCAAAAAGACCCCCAACAAAACAAAACACCAAACCCCTCAAACTTAAAACAAGCAGCTATAAATGAGGAAGACTGAATAATCCATCCATACAGAAACCTTTGACTTTTGGGGAAGAAAATGAGTTTCTCAGAAAGTGACCTTCAGCAGCTAGTGAACACACATCAAAGGAGGCTGCTTTTCAGGGGTTGTTACTTGGAGGTAAGAGAGAAGGACATGAATATTAAGCAGAGATTAATCTAATAGCTATTGTATTAATAGGGGAAAAAAAAGTCTTCAAGCTAAACTGCATTATTTCAGAGAGTCAAAGGCAGATGAAATAAAAGCAAAAGAGAAAAGCAGTAAGATGGATTCAAATGAATTGCTAAGTGGGCATGGAAACCTTAGCCCTCATCACTTGAGTTAAAAATTACCAGTGAAAAAAGGCTTTAAGAAAAATGTGATGAAAACAGCGTAGGAAGGAAGAGGTGATATGAACCAATAGGAATGTGTGTGACCATATCGGAGTAACTGATTTTACCTTGCATATGGTACAGGCATATTCTTCCTGTTACATCATGAATCATACAATGGTAAAGTTGGAAGGGACCTCAAAGATCATCTAGTTCCAACACCCTGCCATAGTCACCTCCCACTAGTACAGGTCACTCAAGGCCTCGTCCAACCTGGCCTTGAACACCTCCAGGGAGGGAGCAGCCACAACCTCCCTGGGCAACCTGTGCCAGTGTCTCACCACCCTCACTGCAAACAACTTCCTCCTAACATCCAGTCTAAATCTCCCCTCTGCCAGTTCAAACCCATTGCCCCTTGTCCTGTCATTGCAAGACCTTGTCAATAGTCCCTCCCCAGCCTTCCTGTAGCCCCCTTCAGATACTGGAAGGCTACTCTAAGGTCTCCTGGAAGCCTTCTCTTCTCCAGGCTGCAGAGCCCCAACTCTCTCAGCCTGTCCTCACAGCAGAGCTGCTGCAGCCCTCTCAGCATCTTGGTGGCCTCCTCTGGACTGGCTCCAACACTTCCATGTCCTTCCTGTGCTGGGGGCTCCAGAACTGCACACAGGACTCCAGGTGGGGTCTGAGGAGAGCAGAGCAAAGGGGCAGAATCCCCTCCCTTGCCCTGCTGCCCACACTGCTCTTGCTGCAGCCCAGCACACAGTTGCTGTCTGGGCTGCACTCACACTGCAGGCTCATGTTGAGCTTTTCATCAACCCAGACCCCCAGGTCCTTTTCCTCAGGGCTGCTCTCCAGCCATTCACCACCCAGCCTGGATTTGTGCTTGGGATTGTGCCAACCCAGGTGCAGAACCTTATACTTGGCCTTGTTGAATGTCATGAGGTTGGCCTGGGCACACCTCTGCAGCCTGTCCAGGTCCCTCTGGATGGCATCCCTGCCCTCTAGCAAGTCGACTGTGCCACACAGCTTGGTGTCATTTGCAAACTTGATAAGGATGCACTCAATTCCTCTGTCCATGTCACTGACAAAGATGTTAAACAGCACTGGTCCCATCACTGACCCCTTGTCACTGGTCTCCAGGTGGACATTGTGCTGTTGATCACCACTCTGTGTGTGTGACCATCCAGCCAATTCCTTATCCAGCAGTGCTCCACCCATCAAGTCCATGTTTTTCCAGTTTGGTGACCAGGATGTCATGTGGGACAGAGTCAAATGCCTTACTTGGGTCCAGGTAGATGACATCAATTGCCCTTCCCTTGTCCACTGTTGCTGTCACAAACCTATTGTTCAAAAGATTTGAATAAAGTCTTAGTTTTTGATTAGTTTTCAGTCCTTAATAAAGGAATTATTTGCTATAGCTGGCACATTTTCCAGTCTCCTGTTAATGCAGCACCTCTGTTTGCGGCATGTGGTTTTGTTCAAGCTTTTTGTTTGGATGCAATTTTCTACTGAATTTGTTTCAAGATTTCCCTGCTACCTACAAGCAATGGCAGTTTTGGTCTAAAACTGTTTTTCTGGCTCGACTGTCACAACTCAGAAGACTATTCTTCACTAGGAACATGGATATCTGTATTGGACCTTAAATGAAATAATTTTATGGAATAAATTGTCTGGAAGAGATCTTTCTTCATACGTTTATAAGAATATAAATATTCTTGAGGAACAAAAAAAGGAATCATAAGTTTTCAGGGTCTATGTTTTCTTGCTACAGTAAACTATTAAACAGAAATGAAAGAATCCTCTAGATCAAAAAGGCAAGCCAGATGTCATTTTAACAATTTCAGGATACTACCATGACTTCATGAAAATGACTCAAATTAGGAGATTGCACTAACATGAGAACCACCTTGTGTTGTTCGCTGCCTGTTGCTTTGTCTTTGATTGCATAGGGAAGAATAACGTGTCATTTTGCAAGCAGCACATCAAAAGAAGTGAGCCTGTACACTTATGTCTTCCAGCTGTCCTCCCAAGTGCATACTTTGATGTCTGATCAAGGGTCAGTTTATGCTCCACTCTTTAATCTGGTTAAAAGCACTGAGTCTCCCTGACCTTAATTTTGCCAAATGGGTGGGAATTTCAGGTCTTCAAAACTTCTACTGTGTCACCACAAACTCAAACAGAAGGAAAGAATGGCAGAAATACTTAAATTCTTGCAAACTTTGCTTCTACAGAAAACTGGGATAAACTGCGAGTTCAAGTTAATGAGACAAATTTTCCCTAGTGGTGGCTCCTGGGAAATAATGGAATTTAGAAAACATGTTAGAAAGTAATTAAACACATACTGCACACAGTCTTTAACTTTGCTAACATTACCATCATTTACAGAGTCAGTTAAAAATTTTCTGGAACTTAGCACAAGCCAGGAGCCAGAGCACAGATAACTGTGCAAAATATTACCCTACATCCCCCCCCACTGCTAGTGGTAATGAATGCTTAAAACCCAATACCATTTCCTTGTGTTTCTCCCAGATACGCTCGAAAACAAGAGCTCTGCAGAAGAGAAGAGAAACCCCACGTTTAAGGTCATTGCTGCTTCTGATGTTCAGGAGAGCCATGAGCCTTCCTTTAGGCAGATTTCCTTGCCTTTTTCCTTAGCTGCTTGTTAATTTCTCTCTAAGAACTTCTAATGCATTTGTCTATAGGAAGCTTTGCAGGCTGCACCAGTTCACAGGGATGAAGGCAAGCTTGCAGGCTGCATTTATGGTTTATTAACTGTTTGGCAGGGCTGGGCTCAGCACAGGTCTCAGGGACGTGTAGGGGGTGGCAGTGTGGCAGCAGCACCGCGTGATGGCACAACGCACCCGCGAGTGTGGCTGCAGCCTCCTCGTAGGAGGCAAGGCAAGGAAAGCGCTTCCTTCCTTCCCAGCTTCAGAGTTCAGCTGGCTGCTGAGGGGATAAAACTAACGAGGAAAAAAAAAAAAAAAAAAAAATTCAATCTTCCTAGCTGGGAAAGGAAGAATACCACTGAGCCTGTCAGAGAGGTGGGGAGCATTGGCTGCTACATAGTGCATATCACGAGTGACCAACAGGCAATGTTCTAGAATTAAAAAGTAGTACTGCACTCAAAACTAGCAATTTTGTCCCTGCTTTTGGAAGCACAAATCTTAGGAGACTGATGTGATCTCTATCAAACCTCCGACCTGGGTGGGAATTTGCCACCCAAATGACAGTTGTTTGGTGCTTAAGGCAGGGAGTTTGGAATGACAACCAGCATTTTGAATGACAACAGTGCTATTGATGGCAGTCAAACAGACAGAGAGGAAAGAAGGCAGGGAAAGGTGGGCATTGTGAAAATATAAAAGCCAACGCCTCTTCAAGCTAACGATTAGAAAACAGCTAGTAAGAGTTACAGGACATGCAGCCAGAAAGTCTTGAAACCCTTTTGCTTTTACTCCCTTCCCCCCCCCCCCCCCCCGACCCTTGCAGAGAGGAAGGGAAAAGGCATCTGTCACCAACCGGGTTTACTTCTGGGCATAAGCCAGCAACACACCTGCCTCCCCACTAACCTTAAGCTGACCAAATCACCTTAAATTTTCCTGAACTTTTGTAGACAAGATAAGCACAAAGGTAGCCTAGCTGGCTAATTGTTAGCAAGATAAGAATTGTTAAAAGATGATTGAGGTGAAATATTTAAAGCTAAGTAAAATGCAAGATTGTTTGTTCTGCCTAGTGTAACAATTAATTCCTGGACCTTCTAAACATTTAGTGAAGCATTTCTTCTCTTCCTTCATACTTTGTTTTGTGAAGGCTCATCTTCCAGTAGGGAATGGACCTGGGAGAGTCAAAAATCAATGGCTTCATGATCGTTTCAATATAATTAAGCAGGTGCAAGAGGATGAGCCAAATTGAGGCAACCTGGAGCTCTGATGACTACTCATTGTGACTTCAGAAGCTGTCCTAGCTTCCAGGAAAAGCCAATACTATTCTTGAACTTGATGCACTACCAAAGCACCATGAAGCCTAATGTCACATCCCACAGTGACAAGGGCTCCTGTTTGCAGGGTGCCTCATTTTTCGGAGCATAGCCTTCCTTGCACATGTCTGCAGATTTACTGAGAGATGACAGGAACAGCATGCAATTTCTGCAACTGGCTCTATGATGACAGGAAAGTCAACCCTGTAGTTGCTGTTAATCTTGAAGTAAGTGCATTCACCTAACTCACTGCTTCACTACCACTTCCATATGTGTAGTGGTGCTGCGTTCTCTCTCCCTGGGAAATGAGACTTAATACTCCCTGCAACCTTTGTCTGTGTGACACTTTAGCTGCCAGGAGAGGATGGAAAACCTTTCATTCCTGTGCTTGCACCTTTCCTTGGCAAAGTGTCAATCAAATCTGGCATGTACTTCTGCTGCAGTTCCAGCATACTTCACAGGAGGCACAGAATTACAAGGTTTAGAGGATGCTTTATCACTACAGACAGTGTTTTCCTACGTTACCTCTTGAATTTCTCTCCAGTTAATATAAAAAGGAGCAGAAGCTCCTATCTGCTTCTGCTGGGCATGTAACTGATCCTCTCACCTTGCTCTCCTTAAATTCTTTGGTGACCTTGCTTTCACACAGAAGATCACAGGGGCTGTTATGTTTCTTGTTTCGAGGCTTATCTGCCTGTCTCTGTCAGGATTGAAAAGCTTTCAATCCTCTCCTTTCCTTTTTTACTAAGCCCCAATATATTTTCATTATTTTTTCTTTTTCAAATGAAAATTCCCTTTAAAGTAAATCCCTTTATTTTAATTTTAAAAAAAATAAGTAACAGGGATTATATAATGCAGGTATTAGCAGGGGACTAAACTTTGTCATCCAGAAAGTTTTAATGTGCAGTTGACAAATCTTTTTCAATCTGTATTGTAATTGGACCTTCATACTGAATCTGAAATTTGCTCCATCCAAAGTACAATGAACTCATTTCAAGTTCTGAAGCCTCCCATGTCACACTCAGGTTTTCATTTTATTGAAGAGATGAAAATTCATCTGAAACTACTCCAATTCTGCAAAGCTGCACCTGTCTCAAAGGTAATGTGACTGGCTCATACTCTGAAATAGGACATTATCCTAACATTTTTGGCTGATAGGATAACTTTAAAGAAAGTCACAGCAAAGGATAGCATGCTTCTTTTACATGGTATCCCTCTAATGTTTGTCTATATACAGAGTGAAAACTACTGCTGGTAGCAATGGAGGAGTCTAGGTAAGTAACTGGAGACCCATTGCTGAGCAACAAGTGGACACTTCAGCTATTCCCCTTCTCTATTGCTAAAAGTTTTTCATGGGTTGTCAGAAATGATGTTTTGGATTACCGTGATCTTTCAAAAAAGCAGTAAGAGCTTCTGTGTAAGACTTCTGTTGTGTTTTGTTTTCCTTTTTCCCCTCCACAGAAAGCTCTAAGAACAGTGTTTTAATGGACATGGTAAAAACAATTTTGGTTTGTCCTTCCTGATGCATGCCATACTGGGGACTTATTTCTGGAAATTGTTTTGTCAAGAGGTTCATTCTTTCTTAAAGCTAAAACTCAAATATAACTATCTGATACAATGAAAGTTCCTGAACAAATCCATGATGAGAGAGAAAACAACACTGGAGATCCAGCCCTGTTGGTACTACTCATGTTCTGGGTTTTAAGTCATGAAATAGTATATTTCAAAGCTCCTACTCTTGAGCCACTTTTTAAAGTTCATTTTTTCACAACTGTAAAGAGAAGATGTAAGAACATAACTAAACACAACCTAAAAGTTAAAAGACAAAGCAAAGTGCAAATGGAAGGAAGCTACTCATGTGGCTTTTGTATGTCTGGAACCAGCAAAACAGCTTCAAATGTGGGAACACTGTCCAAGGCACATGCTCTTGAGACAGTTGTGATTTGGAGTGGAGATCCCTCAAGGACAGGCACAGGTCGTCTTTATTTGGAAAGTGAGAGCAGTGGTGGAACACTGATCTCTTGCCAAGTGAAGGGCCAATCTAATCTGATTTCCATATCTCCAAAGATTACTCAGATTTGCTTTGGCCCCAATGTTATGGAGGGGTAATTAATGTGAGATGATATTTTCCAAAATTTATTATTGTTTATTAATATTCAACATTCAGAACTCTCGCCACCCCAACCACTAATTTTTTAATAATAAATCAGTTCTTTGAAAACTTTATATAGATAATATAGGATCTGGAAATAACTAGACATAATATAACATTAATTGAACTCAATTGGAAGAGAAGGTTCCTGTGGTCAATATACCACTTGCAGTCAATACGCTGCTTGCCCACTAGATAGACTCAAGGAGCTCCTTTCTGCTTATGGCAGAAGGGAATGGTGAATTACAAAAGGCTTTAAGTATTTACTCATGAAATATCTCCCAAATCGCAGGGCTAGCTACAGCTTCGGACAGTACCCAAATGCTTTCAGGGAATTCTGTTCTGTCTTGTCATCTGCTGAGACTTCTGATTCTTCCCAGGATGCTGGAGAAAGCAGGCAGACAATCTCTGACCTGGCCCTGATCTCCTCTAGATGATCTGTGTATCTCCAGGAGTTCCTGTCTTGGCAGGAGGCTTTCAGGTGCAGGCAGGATGTCTTGAGATGTGCAGTCTCAGCACCATGTCACGCTGGCTATGCAGGCCGATCGCGTGGAGGCATTTAGAGCCTGTTCCTGGTAAACGTGACGCAGTGGAGTTTTCAGGCAGTTCAGGATATGGTAAGGCAGTAGCAAGCAGGCAACCAGAGCATGGATACAACGGCAGAGCATATTGTGTCACCTGCTCATCTCCTTTTATCAATATACCTGAGACTAATGGGCCTTTGGACACAGAACAGCCAATCTGAATAGCAGTTAGCCAAGCTTTGCCATCTTAGGTGAAGCCATAGGCTTGCTTTACCCTTTTTAGGGCAGAACACAGGCCTTGCACAAGGCATGCACAAGCTGAGCTTGTGTACCTTGTTTACCACAGGATGCAAACAAGTCTGGGCAAGCCAGAGTCCTTAGAGTCAATGTCTCTAGGATCTTTGTCTTCTTTCCTGTGGTTGCTTCTGCCCAAAAGAGAAGGAGGGAGAGCAGAAAAACATGTCTGATCAAGCCAGGACATGTATAAGCCTATTTTGGTCTGCATGGGCCTGCCTACCACAACACCCACCAATAGAAAAAGAAAGTAGGTTTTCCACTTTCACATCTGCAGCAGCAGGACTCCAAGAACCACACAGATCCACCTCTGCATTTCCTTCCCATAAACATGGCAAAGGTTTCTTCTCTTTTTTCTATGCTTTTCCCAGAACAGACTTTCTGGGATAAAATAAAATTAATACTGTTACTGGGACATCTCTGCACTGAGTAGCAAAGAAAAGACCACATTCTTCAGGCTATGCTGCCTATCACTTCTGGAAAGCTTTAGTGGCTCTGAAATAGCAAAGAGGGAGCAAAAAAAAAAGAACCTGTCAGACAACCCAAGAAGGGAGAATAATTTGTTGATGCCTTCAAGAAAGAGGGGTGCATTTCCAATACCAAATGACCTTGTTGATGGGTTCAAAAGGACCATCCTCCCTGATGCAGCAGACATTTCCTATGTCAGCTCAACACAAGGCTTGCTAAAGGAATTGTTGAGACAAACAGCAAATAAAAATATCCAGTCTTATATTAAAATATCTCCAGAATTCCAGGGCTTGATTCGTGATATGTATTTGCCTATAATTAGTCACACTTTACTCTGACATGTCTCTATGTATGATCCTCTCCTTCCTCTGTGCACTTTTGAGTCTCTGCTTTCTGCCTGCAAGCTGGGACCACATGCCTACAGTCACTATCTTTATGCTTCCATTCCCTGACATAAAATTGTCCATTCAAGTCCTGTAGGCTAAGCAAAGGCCTGCAATATCAGTCATTAAAGTTTAACTAAGCAGATGTCACTGTTGCAGCACACAGCAATTCGGCCCCTAAGCAGAGCAGGAGCACAGTGTACAAGTAGGTCTGAAAATAGCCCCCAATTACTGGTGCACATCAAATCTCTGATGCATTGTACCTGGAAACCTTTCAGGCCATTGCTGTAACAATCTGCCTTCTTCCCACCTGCTGCGCTGTGAAGGATCTCTGTAGAGCTTTACTGGCAATGAATATTACCAAGTTGTTTTGAGCCTCAGGCCAGTGCTGTAAAGGTCAGTGCAAATATCTTCTTAGTTAGCCCTCAAAGACTTCAATAAAGCATTGCGATAATGAAGTTGCTCTCATTTGTAGCCTCTTCCCTCAGAAATTCAGGTCAACGTAGCAGACTGCCATAGGAAACGTCTCTGACACCTGACTAAACTGATGATGATTCTAAAGCAATTCCAGGTCATTCCACAGTGACTTGCATTGATAGCTTCTCAGCTCTGCTTCTCTTTCCTTCCAAAAAGAGTTTGGTGTCAGAGATTAAAACATCTGGATTTCTTGAAGGAAAAACAACCCTTCCTTTCAGCATAGGAGAAATATACAAACAGCCTTTTCTGATCTTGCTGCAAGGGAAGGCCAAGAGTAACGTCTTATGCTATATTCTTGTGCCGAACTTCAGCTCTCTCTTGAATAGCTCTGGGTGTTTTAAAGCTTCAGTGATGGAATTTCTGTATTTATGGTCCAATCAGACTATGACCCACTCGACTAAAATCCAGCATTCCAGAAAAAAAATCTGGAAAGTTAGCCACAAAACAGTTAAAGGAAACTGATGCAAAGGCTCAGATAAGTCAATACTCAAAGCTCTGAAGCGTCTCCTCACTGCCTTTTCCTGAATCTTACTGTCAGGTAATTATATAAGAACAGAAATTTCTTTCTTTGCAAAGCCTGAGGAGTGGGGAAAAGCTTTAAGGCTGTGTGACTGATGGGATGCCACACTAGAAATATTTCAAGATTTTTTTCTTAAAATTCAAACTAATTGACTTCTAGCTCAACAGACACTTAATGCTGTACATTTTAACATTGGGAACTGAAATAGAGGAACTATGTCTGTCTAGGATTGGCTCATTTGAAATAAGCAACTGATTTGTTTTTACACTGTGCAAATGGAAAAAAACCCTAAGGAAAGGCTGTCTTGCTTGGGGAAGGTTGGTATGTATTATGTGAATACTTTTCAAATGTAGCTGCAAAACTGACTCTTTTATAGCACTTCTTATTCTCATTTGTAGCTGCAAAGATTTATTGGAAGACATATCTTTTTCAAAGTATTTTACATACTAACAATTTTAATCCTTGCAAAAAAAAAAAAACAATGGTAGAAAAATGGAAATAAAAAAATTGCATCAAAAGCAGAAAACAGTGTAACGGAGAACTTATTTCAATTTTTAAAATGCTCAAGAAATGTGCAAGCAGGACAGGTAGAAATGTTACACAGTTAAACTTCTGTCAACACTGGGACAAAAAAACCCCACCAACTAAATTTTTAACTGAAAACTTTGCATCTTTCTGTAGCTCCATGTAGAATTAACTTTATCATGCCAGGTCTCCATAATACAGTATCTACTTAATGTAATTGTCTCAGTGAAGTCTATAAATAGATTAATCCATTAATCTAATAATACCCTCCTTCAGCCCCCAAAATGTGGATATCCAGTCCATAATTGTATCTAAAATAATCTAGCAGGAAACAGTAAGGTAAAGTCTGTATGCATTGGAGATGACTAAAGCTGCATGTTGGAAGCATGTTTAAATCTCCAAGTCAACATCTTTATGTCAGACTTGAATCCCTGGTGGCTAAGCCCTGCTTGGGATTTGGGCCATCAGTACTCAGATGACACCTCCGTCAAGTGGAGGCTGGAGTACAGCAACAGAAGTACAAAAGCAGATGTTTAGTTTCCTTTTCAAATTCCCTTTCTCCACCTTTGTCAAAGATTCTAAGAATCAGAAATCAAACATTTTAAAAGGTTTGTATGCATTTCAAAAATTTGCTTTTCAAAAATTCATAGGAAGATGTTTATCTCCGATAAAATTTGATAGTACTGGGGGATAAGTTTGAAGAGGACTAATTCCAAAAGTTAGTAACAACATAAATTAGGCCTAAATTTGACAGTGATGCTAAAGTAGGCTTCATTAACGTTATTGACTGTGATTAATGGAGTTAAAGCTAACGAGGGTTTTTTACTTCAATGTATACAATACTATTCACAAGATTTGCAAACAGCAGCGCGATGGTAGATTCTAACAGCACTTGATATGTGCAAAGTGATTTAAAAAACATTTGAAATATCTTTTAAGAAGATGAATGATCTAGTTCAAGTAAAAAAGTAGTAAATGAGAACAAATAAGTAAAGCTGAGTAAATAACTGAGAATGAATAATTTATTTCATACATTTGCCCTACTTTCGCTCATGGGATCCACAGCAGCAAAGAGATCTGCTCAAACCTATTTATCACACAAACTTGGTAGCTTAAAGTCTACACAGAAGTGGGGTCAGAAGCATTGAAAGCTCAGGCTCATGATGAGGGCGTGAATGGCTGAGGGAGTCAGATTGTGTTAGTTTTGTTCTCTCGTAGACAAAGATTCCAATACAAATAATTCTCATCTTGACAGAAAAACACCATGTATTATCAGTATTTATTGTCAACCCTAAAAAAAAAACCCCACAATACCCTTTGGCTGTGACTGCAGCCTACTGCTACAGGGTATTTGCAAATACATGCAGAAATACTACATTTGTCCTAGAGGCTGTACATGCTGATTTGGTCAATTCTAGGTTACCATCTAATCCTATGTCCTGATGTGCTGAAACATATCCAGTAAATCCCTTTTCTTTCCAGCTCAATCCCTCTTTTGAATTCTCAGTTCTACTCAGTTGCTGCCTGATGTATGTTTCAGTATATATGGAGCTTTCACCCATTCTTCAAGCCTCCAGCTCAAGCAGGACACTGCCAACAATGTCAGAACAACCTGTTCTGATTTTTTAATTACATCTCATTTTCTAAATCTGCTACAACTACATTAAAGGCTTTTTAGAAAAAAAGACAAATAAATATGCAGATTTATCCTTAGAACAAGTCAAGCAAACCTGAATGTCCTGGGTTAACACAGCCCCCTCTCACAAATCCCCCTCTCCCCACACAGATAGAAGGGAAACTAACACAAAACACATTCTGCATAGAGATACAGAGTTTTACTGGAAATGATACACAACACAATTACTGTAGCCTATTTGCAGAAAATCACAGCAAAATGCAGAAGCTGCAGCAGGAAGTCAACAATCTCCTCCTATCTCTGACCCGCAGCCTGTCATGTTACAATCTGAGCTTCAAGCCTCATGACACTATGCTCCAACCAGCACTTTAATTTTGAAGCTGGTGTGATGGCAGCATGGTATGGAATATAATCATCAGATTCAACTCAACTCATGACATGGAGATATACTTATGTAATGCTTAAGTGAGAGGGGAAAAAAAAACACCCACAAAACAAACAATCCTAAAACTCCACAGAGAATAACCTCTAAATCAACCCTAAATACCAACATGAACTCTAGAGACTCAAGTGCTAGCTCTCCCTCTCAAGGTGACCTTGGTGATATTCCTTGTGGCTATGTCAAATTCTGTGGATGAAATAAGGTATGGGAGCAAAACTTCAGAAAAGAGATGGCTGAGGCCTATGTGATGCTGTGAATTTTTATTTGCCACTTATGTTAGTGAATGCTGATACTTTCAGCATCTCTGAGCAATAGGCTTAGTAGAAGTACAGAGTGGGGGTAAGCAATAAAGCTCCTGTAAATACTTGTCCACATAAACCTTGTTAAAAGTGCATGCAGGCATAAAACTGGGCTTGTGTCATGAGATGTAAAAGGTGCAAGGGGAGGGTGAAAATCAGGAATGGAAAAGGCATACTGTGTTTGCTGTATGGACTCATTCACAGCCACAAATCATGATTACTCACAAATGGTCAAGTGCTCTACTTGGAGAAAAGGAACTAGAATAAATGCAAAACAGCTAATGACAACAAAATAACAAGGTCTAATTACATCAACATTTTTCTTGTTCCAGCTCAATCCATTCTAAACTACTACCTTCAAAACAAATATTATAGTAGTCAGACATGTTTTACTGTGATCTGAAGCAAGAAACTGCACCTAACTACCTGGTGTGGATACCTCCCTTACAAATCAGAATACACTGAAATCAGTGGGAGAATTCCCTTGGCTTCAACAATGGTGAGGCTGAATGCCTGTTAAAGAAATTGCTTCATTTGCTCTGCACATCTAAGCCTACCCCATCGCTTGCTCCCTATGATAGGACAAGGAGCAATGCATGTAAGCTGCAGCACGAGAGATTCCACCTCAACACAAGGGGGAAACTTTACAGTAAGGGTCACAGAACATTGGAACAGGCACCCCAGAGAGGATGTGGAGTCTCCTTCTCTGGACACTTTCAAGGCCCATCTGGATGCATTCCTCTGTGACCTGAGCTACATTGTATGGTCCTGCTCTGGCAGGGGGATTGGACTTGTTGATCTCTTTGGGTCCCTTCCAAACTCTGACATACTGTGATCTACACTGTGGAAGCATTGGTCAGTTGACCTCAGATACCAGGCTGCTTCTCTTTGTACACAACGTATTTCCTTTGTCAAAAGTGTCGTGGTAGGCCTAAAAAGGCCAGGGTGGGCTTGTACATGTCCTGGCTTGCCCAGGCATGCTCCCCCTCCTTCTGTGCTGGGGGTGGTGGCCACAGGAAAGGGGACAAAAGCCCCAGCTTCACCTAATATGGGCAAACTGCCATCCTGATTGGCTAATCGATGTCCAAAGGCCCATCAGTCTCGGGCTGAAATGGATATAAAGGATGAGCAGGTAGCACAGGCTCTCTCACTCTGCTATTGTGCCTGTGCCTGCTGAGGCTCTGATGCCTCCACGCGTTCGGCCTGCACAGCCAGTGTGACACCGTGCAGAGACTGCACACCGCAAGACATCCTGCCTGCACATGAGAGCCTGCTGCCAAGAGAGCCAGGACCAGGTCAGAGATTGTCTGCCTCCTTTCTGAAGCATCCAGGAGCCTGAGGAAACTCCAAAGCCTCCAGCAGCTTTCGGCCCGGCAGCAGCCCCACCACGTGCTTTGGGTATTGTCCCATGATATTTTTGTGAGTAAATGCTTCAAGCCTCTTGTAATCATTGATTGCCTTCTGCCATAAGCAGAAAGGAGCTTCCTGCACCCATCCAGTGGCTAAGCAGGATAACTAACTGCAAGCGGTGTAAGTGACCACACAAACTTTCTCTACCAGTAAAAATGTTTGCTTGTGCTAGTTGCCTTTAAAATGTTCCAGTTTTGCCTGTTCCCTGTATGTATACATTTCCAAACTCTGCGTTTTTGAACCTTATATATAAGTTTTGTGGGGAGATTTAATGTTAATAAACAGTTTTCATAATTATTAACAATCTCTGCCTGGATATCAAAATTGATATCATTATTGATTGTGAATCATTTCATTACAAAAAGATAGTGCAAATTTTTTTTTTTTTCAGGTCAGATCAGGTCACAGACTTCCAGAATTATTCTGATGGTCATCAGATTCCCCTAATTGCACTAGTTCTTGCCTGGAGCACAATCAGCCTGAATAACAAAGGTGGTGTGAAAAAAAAAATCTGAATTTCCTCCCCAGTGGAAAATAGAGTTTTGAATCAAATTCAGTCTTAGGGAAATGCACTTATTTTTTGTGTGAAAACCTAAAAGATTTCCTGCATGGAAATCATGGGTGAACCTTGTAGAGTAGGGTTGTCAGTTGTACTTGGTGATCTTGAGAGTCTTTTCCAACCTGAATGTTTCTGCCAATCTGTGATTTTATGAAACTTCTAAATTTCTATTTTGAGGTAGCTTTCACAGTAAACCAAAACAATAAAAAAATTTCAAAATCTTCCCACAATTCAATGAAACAATTTCCCCTGCATAATCAGTTTCACAGGTTACCCAGGAATATTACTGCTCTCAAAGAGCTCAGTGTTAGAAGGAGCTCTTCAAGGTATTAGTAATTGTGCAGGTGGGATTGATGGGTTTTACTGCTGAGGGATGGTTCAGTTTGTTGCATGTAGACACCAACTGTGTCTCAATGTAGTGTCTAGACATGCACTGGGTGTCCTGAACTCTCACTGCAGGTAGTGGGAATGTGATTCAACTGCCAAAGCCTGTCTGAACTTTACCCCTCTGGTTGCCACATTCCATTTCTGAAGGGATTGGATAGACCTATGTCATGTCTGCCAGGCTCACATGGGTATCTCAGATGCCTTGGAGCATTTGAAATAACCCTAGATGTTAGGGCTTTTAAAGTCATTGCTGCAAGTAATCAGAGAGAAGACATTAATAAACCAGATATATTACATAGATTGCTTGGTCCATATTACATACATTGCTTCAGTTTGCAAGAATAGCTAAAATGGAGTAACATACCCAATGCAAAATACTTCTTCATTCCCACCTTCAGCCTGACTCTGACCTACAGAGGTGATGAAAGAAGTATTTGGCAAGGTTGTACAAAGATCAGCATACCGAGAGGTTTACTGTGAGGTTTCTTCAGTAATTTGAGGTTGCACAGGCCCAGTCTATGATAAACCAATTACAATATGACGACACACAAAGAAAAGAAATGAAGAAATAAAGCACAGTGAAGCTAAGATGTGATTTTCCTCCCTTTTTGGTCCCCTCAGGATGCATTGACTGTTAATCCACCCAAAGCATTATTAGATCTCCATCAGGAGATGTTTGACACAGACCTGGGCCACTATTCCAAAACTGCAAAGTTTAAGAGACAGAGACTCTAGCCAGCTCTTGGGTTTACTAATGAAAGACATTTGTCGGTCAGTGTTTTAAATTTTTTTCTTTTTTGTCTCTCTGAAGTAGGAGCTCTCTACCCTCTAGTGACAGCAAAGACCTACAGCAAAATCACTCATGACTCATCCTTGCAAAACACCCATGTCACCTACAATTAAGGCTTCCCACCATATTTCTCCATCAGAAAACCTGGTGCTCCTGACACTGCCCACCCTGTCATTTTCATGGCTACTTCAACAAGGTTTAAGACTAAAATGCACCATTTCCTCTGGTGAAACTCGCAGCAAAACCAAATTGTGGGTTGTACAGATGCTTCTCAAGGAATTTACATGAACTTAATCTCTCTAAACTCTTACAAGATCCTACAAACTGCACCATGGGGGGCTTCTCTGCTGGCAGCCTTTTAGATTAAAAACGCATCTTTACAGAGAGCCTTTCATTTGAATCCTTAATCACATGAGTGAGCTTTTTTTTTTAAGTGTGTCAGACAGCATAGCAGCATCTTATCCAGTCCTAACCTTGGGGACCATGCAGCTCAGCAGAGGCACACTGCAAGAGAGCCTAAAGTGTGGTCTGTGCATCTGTGTTGTCCTTGAAGGGTGCTTTTCATGGAGTTGTGAGAAGTCAAAGGGACAGCACAGATTTCAGAAGGCAGGAAAGCACTAATTAAAGCTCTCAAAACACCCAGTATCTTGATTGAAAATCTTGTCCACTTTAGTGCCCTTTTGTCACTTAACTTCTCAACCTGCTAGAGTTGAACAGAAAAAAGTTAATACCTGTAGTAAAAAGGGTTTTCTAATTGAGTAGGAAAAATGGTTCCTTATTATGCTAAGTGAAGCCCTTCTTGTCAGGAACAAACTTTTACTATTTCTTGCAAAGGGAAAAATGCATCCTCTAGGTGAATCTCAGTATCACGATAAAGCCTTAAAAGGTTTGGTATTTATCCCTGCATGCAGATTTTCAGAGTGTCAGATAAGCATCTCCTTAATGATGCTTTTGGGTAAATACTCAGACAAGTCCACTCAGTCCACTGGACTGCATCCAAACCTTAATTTGGCACTGTGGTTGCAGCTGATACATTGAGCTGACTTTGATGGTTGATGCTGAGTTGTTGAAAATTAGACCTTCTGGGACTTAGCCAAGGTCACAGTGGAGGTCAGTGGCAGAGATAAGACAACTCAGATCCTGAAACAAATTTATCCTGGCTATTGACTGGAAAAAAAAAAATCTCCTTCATTGGGCACATAATGCTTGAAGTCTTAGGATGCACCAAAGAGAAAACTTGAAGCAAGAGATCCCTATTTGGATCTGGTCATCTCTAATGAAAAATTAGATGGGCACATATATTTAATCTTCTGTTCCCCTTTCCTCCCCTCTCCCCCTTTTTTTTTCCATCTGATTAAATGAAAGCAATGTGAGAAAACCTGCCGTAGGCCACAACATCTTTTAGGTCTGTGAAAGGAAAAAACTCTTACAGCTTTTAATGAGCTCATGAGATTTTACCCTCCGTAGCCACTAAATCCATCACTTTGCAACAATGAAGATAATTTATGATCGCCTCAATTGTTTCTTTTATTTATGGGACATTTTTAGTATGGATTTTAATCAAATAGATTAAATGTCATACTACCTATTACCTTGCTCTTAAGATATTAATCCTATAGAAAGCCATATCAAACTCTAGATTAATCATAAAAGGAAAGAAGTATGATGGCAATGCAATTGCTTTAGGATTCATGATTTTTTAACATTTAATCAGGGCAGAAGTTGAGATGTCACTGCCTCTTTTAACATACTTGTTTTTCAGAATTAGGAGTGGATATGAAAATAGAGTTGGGCCTTGATGCAATGAAGTGCTTAGCATATAGTTAACTTTAGTACGCTTTCCTTGACTTCAGTGAAACTTATGCCTGCATTTAAAAACTGCATGAGACAGGATCAAATCACTTGCTTAACTTTAAGTATCTACTTAAGTGCCTCCTGGTAGGTAGGCCTTCAGCAAGCTAAGTTACATATGACAGGTTTGCCAGCCTAATAGTATAACTTTGAAGCTGAGAAAAGGGAATAAAATGCTGCCTATATTTATATCACACTTTCTATACAAAAATGGTTTCCCAGAGCACTTTATGAACCATAAACTGAACTATGTTTCAGGAATTGATTTCAAAGCCTTTTCTACTCTAAGAGCTTAGAACTGAAGAAACACGATGAGAGTACAAAGACAAGAAGTTCAATATACAGATGCAGGACCTATTGTAAATTGAGGAGGAAATCTGAGACCACGTGAAGGTGGTGTGAATTTGTAGTTTTAATCTATCCATGCACTTTTAAAAAGATCTAGATCAAATTAGCACACTTCTCCTGCAGAAGCTATTTGCCATCACAAAAAGTAACAATCATTGCTGCATTTTTAGGAATAAAAATCTCAATGATCTCCTTATCTGAGATGTGCTTCCGTTACAAGTATCACATTCTTCTCACCAAGAAGCAAGCAAAGACTGTATTTTGTCCAAACGAGGCATGTGTAAGCCAAGTTTACAGGTATTTAATGTTTATTGTACCCATGATATATTTTCTGTATAGGTCTAGTCTTCAACACATTGCAGTTTCCCAAAGCTGGTCAAACTTTTCCAGAAGCTGTTGGATAGGACACATTTTTTTGCTAGGCATCCCCTCAATCCTACACTTTGTTTCTCCTCAGATAAGCCTTTTTCATCTGGGACAGCCTAGATTCAGGGAGAGGTGTTATCCCAGGGGCTATAGATAAACAGATTTCAATAACACCTTCAGAAAACAAGTTATCTGGTAGCTGCTTGAAGTGTAACCTAGGGATGAAAACTTTTCTGAAGGAACAGGTAGTCAAAGCAAGCTTTTTAAGTGCATAAGTTGTGCTAAATAGCTCATAAGTTTTAGAAGTCAAGTCTGACAATAACAACTTCACTTGACTAAAGTTTCAGGAACTCCTCTCCACTCTAGTGAATCTTTCAGACTTCCAAGGGAGCAGGCAGGAGGATTTGAAAGGCTTTCAGAGAAAATGAGACTGATATACCACATCTGTAAGGGTTCCCCCATCACTATTTGTTGATTGACTGTCTCTTGAGGATGACCTTGACATTTTTCTAGCCATTGTCAACATCAGTTGGGTTGAACCTGACTGGACAAGAGTAAAAAAAGTAGTAAAAAAGTGCTCCCTGTTTGCAGTTCCTTCTGTTCCTTCCTGCATAGACTGCAGGGAGGGGAAAAAAAAAAGGCTTCCTAGAACAGAGCCCTGTCTGGCTTTAACTTGGATTTCCAGCCTCATTAGAGCAGGGAACAGAGGAACAAACAGCCATGTCATCCAGGAAATGCACAAATGCCATGATCTGGCAACAATGAAATATTCTAACAGGTTTGCTGATGATATTGTCCATTTCTGATGGGAAAATATTGTTTGGGAGAAGTTATTTGCACAATAGTAGTGATTGATGCAAGGCCAATGAAAATTTGATGTGTGAAAACACAGAGAACCTCTGCCCTAGTTGAAAGTTCTGAGTCACCCAGTATTATGGGAGGGGAAAAAAACCCATTCTGCCTATGAGATTCACCCTGTCATCCTGTCCTTCACAAATTTTATAATCAGTCATCCTACCTCTTATTTTCATGGTGATAACTCCTTGATGCCTCCAGGATTATCATGGAGTGACAAAATATGCATACATAAAGAATATGGTAAAAAGTCAGGTTGGAAGCACAGCATTTGTGAGAAACACCATGATCCTCCCAGGTACAGAGGTGAGGCTGACAGGTCGGTAGTTCCCAGGGTCCTCCTTTCTGCCCTTTTCAGAGATGGGTATAATGTTTCCTTTCTTCCAGTCCCCAAGGACTTCACCCGACTGCCAGGACTTTTCAAATATCATGGAGAGTGGCTTGGCAACTATGTCAGCAAGTTCCTTCAGGACATTGGGATGTATTTCATCAGGTCTCATGGACTTGTGGATCTTCAGGTTCCTCAATTGATCACACACCCTGTCTTCACTTACAGTGGGAGGGACTTTGTCACCCTAGTCTCCAACTTGTAGGCTAACAACATGAGAGCCATGAAGAGAATGGTTGCCAGTGATGATGGAGGCAAAAAAAGTTGTTGGAAATCTCTGCCTTCTCCCCATTGGCTGACACTAGTTCCCTGCTTTTGCTCATTAGGCAGGAGATGCTTTCTTTAACCTTCCTTTTCTGGTTAATGTACCTGTAAAAGCCTACCTTGTTTTTCTTAGCATCCCTTGCCAAGTTCAGTTCCAGCTGTGCCTTGGCCTTCCTGACCTTGTCCTTACACACCCAAGCAACATTTCTACACTCTTCCCAGGATACCAGTCCCTTTTTCCATTTCCTGTGTAACCCCATCTTGCCCTTTAGTTTGACCAGCAGGCCATGGTGGTTCTGTTGTCCTCCTTGCCTGACTACTTACATGTGGGGACTGAGATCTTTTGTGCTCTATAAAGAGCATCCTTAAAGATCTGCCAGCTTTACTCTGCTCCCTTGTCCCTGAAGGCTAGTTCCCACAGGGTCCCAGTAATTAGCTCCTTGAAAAGCTAAAAGTTTGCTTTCTTCAGATTTAGAGTCTTGACTGTGGTTCTGATTGGGTTCATCTGCCTTAGGACAGTGAACTGCACTAGGTCATGTAGCTGCAGCCCAGGCTGCCTTCACCTTTGACATCCCTGATGGTTTCACTTGTGTTGGACCAACAGGTCTAACAATGCTTCCCCTTGTGTAGGGCTGTAAGTTTCTTAACTTAGGAAATTATCTATGCACTCTAGGAGCCTCCTGGATTGCCTGCAGCCAGCCATGCTACTTTCCCAATGGATGTCAGGGTGGTTAAAATCCCCTAGAAGGATGAGACCCTTTGATTGTGTTGCCTCCTCAAGCTGGAGCAAGAAGGCTTCATCAATAGTCTCTGCTTGGTCTGGTGGCCTGTAGTAGACTCCTACTACAAAGTTCCCCTTGTCCTGGTCCCTGATTTCTACCCATAAGCTTTCAACCATGGCTATTCTTTAGCAACAGTTCTTTACACTCTAACCACTTCTTTACATAGAGGGCAACACCTCCACCCCTTCTTCCTCTCCCTTGTAAACAGCTTGTAGCAGGATAGCCTCCAACTCCTCCTGTTTGTTGCCCATGCTGCATGCATTGGTGTAAAAACACCTCAGCTGGGCTACCAGCCATGTCTCCTTCTTACAGGGGCAATCCTTAGGTTCATCACTAGTACACCTATTTTTAACCCACCCCCACTCTGAGCCTAGTTTAAAGCCCTTTCAAAAAGCCCTGCCAATTCATGTGGCAGGATCTTCACCCCACTCTGAGACAGATGTACTCTATCTGTTGCTAGCAGACCTGGTGCCATATAAAGTTCCCCAAGATAAAAAAAAGTAACCAAAATTTTGTTGGTGGCACCAGTCTGAGCCCTCTGTACTGTACAATTCAGAGATGCCCAAATGCCAGATAGTTGTTCCTGTGAAATAATTTGGACAGACAGAAAGCAGTTTTAGTTGAACAGAGCTTGCAAGCTCCATAGTCAAATCTCACAGGCAATACAGCCAGGACAGAGCCTGTTGAATCCCTCCTGAATAGCTGCATTGATCCTCACATGCATCCAAGTCACACCCCATACATGCCTCCTGGTACACACTGGCACATAGTAGCACATTAACAGTAGTATATTTTTAGTTTCCTTTTCTTGCCACAGACTGAACTTATCCCTTTAGTGCTTTCATTTCCTTCCATTCAGTAACCTGTTCTAGCAGACACCAGTATCAGTGCTCTTTTCAGTACATGGATTATCCAGCACCTTCAAGGCCAGGAGGACCAATAGGAAACATTACTGAACCTGCCCAAAAGCATGAAATCACAAGCATTGCTTCTCAGCTGGGGTTCATCAGTAGTTCACACCATTCCTTGCAGCCAGGAGCTAATTAGCCAAATGTATTTAAATAAATTTTAATATTATTGGTTTCCTGTTAACACTGATGGTGGCACAGAATGCCAGCAACTAAGATACTGCAATAAGGAGCAGAAACCAAATCACTAGAAAGCTTAATTCTCAGCCTAGAATTGATTTATTTGTTGATATTACCAATATTGTCCTCCCTTCACAGTCAGAAGACAGATGACAAAACCCAGATCTGAAGCCTGAAAGGGATCTATATGCCCACAAAAAAAGTAGTGCAATGAGAAAGGTATTTTCTCAACATTGCAGACTTTAAAGATAGACAGCAACCAAAAAATAATGACAGAAATAATAGCATGATTTTCTGTAGTCAGTAATCTCAAATAATTAGTCTCTGGAAAATTACTGGAAGGCATTCTTGGTATCATTATTTGATTTCCAGTAATGCCTGGTAGCTCTCTGAATCCTTCCTCTCCAGATCAGACTCTGAACAAGCACGTAAGGAAAAAAGCTTTCTGATCTCAATGGTCTTACACTGGACAAGCTGACAGACTGGCTACAAACAGTTTTTCCTCAAAAAAAGTTCAGGCACACCACACAGTTTCAAAACAAAGTTATTTTTCTGATTACCTTAAAGCAGTAGTTCATTTCTGTTCTGCTATTAAAGTAAAAATAAAGGGGATGGGGACTGCAAGGAAGACTTAAATATTTTCAATGTTACACACACGTGATCCAAGGATAAAACTTCTACTCAAATGGATGACATTTGGGTGCCACGGCCATTGCTGAACTGGTTAATTTGGGCACTGTGCAAGTGCCCAAGCATTGAACCAGAGTCTTCCAGGGTCCCTTTCCAGCCTCACTGACCTCATTCCCATCCATGGTAAACAGCCTGTTTCCAGGCTTTAAAACAGACTTTCCCCTCTCTGAATCTTTTGGAGCTCCCATAGTTTGGCCTCTGTCTCAAGAGAGCTCAGCCTTTGATTTTTCCTATGTTTCTGGTCTCTAACAGATTAAAATCAGAGGATTTATTTTCAATGCTGCTGGTTTTGAATGGACTTGGGAGTATTTGAGCTGTTGCTGTTGCAAAGACTGTGCTTGTAAAAACACTTTTGGGAAACACAACCAATCCTTGTTCTCCAGTTAAGAAAACAATAGCTCTGCTTTAAGACTATATAATGTATAGTTTTTACACAACAAACCAAAAAGGAAGGACTGTCAATGTAACATTACTCCAGATACTGTACTTTGATGAAGTGTAAATCCAATCTGAGTAGGCTATAAATTGCATTAGAGCAGTGCTCCTCCTGACCCTGTAAGTCAGCCAAATCTTCTATTACAAAGACCCTATATCCAAGAATTTATCTCCCAACTATAAAAGTTTAGTCTAAGCCAAAAGTTAGCATAAAATACCATAACTCCAGAGTGAATATTTTTTGTGAACTTGATAACTTGTAATACACTTAAACAGCATTTTTCATAGAAAGAAGATGGAGTGTTTAAAATTCACTGCACCTCCCTCCCCCACCACCGAAAGCAGTTACCAGTAGAATCACCTTGGTAATAGGCAGAGTGAAATAGTACTTCTTGTTAATCTAATCTGCAAAGGAATTTGAGTTTTGGTGTCTGGTTTGGTAAACTGGAAGAAAAAAAAAATCAGATTGATTCTTTTCTGTATTTTTGCAAAAGACTGTCACAGTCATTACAAGCTACTTTTAAAGATTTGCGAGTTCTGAGCTACTTCTAACTTCGCTTATCAGTAAAACAAAAAAAAAAAATAGAGGCAGTAAAATAAGAAGGTTTTTTTAGGGTATTTTTAAAAACACACTGGATAAGAAAGAGGCTTTAACTGATTTCTTTTTTGCTTTCCTACTTGCAAGTTTGCATTCTTTAAGTTTTATCTCAGTTCAAACACTTAAGCTAAATGTTTCCACCCTCCTCTTGTAGTTCAATTGACCTGATCACCTAAATCCCATATTGCTGTCCCTGTGCTCTGCACAGATTATCATCACTTGAAGTACTAGCATTGAATTCCACTATTAATCCAAAAAGACCAAACACCACCCAATATCTTCTCAACAAAACCCAGCTTCTCAAGGGCATTTTCCATTTAAAAAAAAAAAATCCAAATTTGTTAAATGTATTGTTACTAAATATGGCAAAAAAAAAATCCCTAAGACCAAGGGATTTCTTTATTTCAGCACCAGACACATAGGTGATATCTCCATACAGGTGTGCCCAACGCAATTCAGAGGATACATGCTTACATCCATACACAGCCATCATTTCCAAGTGGTTAACATATTAGTTCATGGAATTTGTTACATATGTAAATCTCCTGCATCCACGCTCATTATGTACTGTGGGGGTCTCCTGGTGGTTGTTTGGGGTGTCCTTCCTCTTCCTCCCTATGTCCTTTAGCTGAACTTCTTTGTGCATGATCTCTAGGCTGTCTGATACAGTTGACAGAACAGACTGACTGCAGAGTCAGTCTAAACCAGTTTGCTCTTTTTAATCTCTTTTTTCTCAAGCCCACAGTTACACCTTCTTATTGTTTACGTGGTTAATGATTCTCAGGTTACACACTGGATATATTCTATGAGGATTACATATTCCTAAATGTTCCTAAGTTAGTACAGTACCAGCATGGTTGAGGGTGAGTCACAGTCTGCTGCCCTGTATGCAAATGTCCAGTTCCTAACAGTTTCATAACAAATAACTTCAGGCACAAAGCAGGCTGAAACTGGAGTAAATCCAGTCCAGGCCAGTCTTGGAGGCCTTATACTGGAAACGCATTATTTCAGCACTAATCACCTCAGTTGATGAATTAATTTTATAAAATTTTCACTCTAAAGCTTCTGTAATAGAAAACCTCCTTGAAAGAAGCAGTCTAGGACAAAGCTGTGATCACTCAAGTGAGAGGGCTGCTCAGGGACACCAGTTTTCCTTGTCTCTTGCTTATGCATGTAGCTCTTGTGGAGGGAGGCAAGTGCTGTGTGTACAGCTGACAAGATAATCCCCCATAAAAGCCTAAGTTGATAAATATCCCCCTCTCCCAGGAGGATGCATGGTTTCTTTGCTGTTTTGGACTAATGAGTGTTGATTGTGATACAGATCTTAACAAAACCTAGTCACCAGCCATGTGAAACTCCTGTCATTTTTTTTCATGTACACATGGCAGAATGAAAACCTTCCTGAGACCTAAGGATCCACTAGGTAAGTGGGAGGTAAGGGGAGAAGGAGCAATTAATCTCTCACTCTTTAGCACTGCCTCATTCTTTAATGTCTTAAAAATGAAAGTTTTTTAGATTATATTGTCATCCAAAATCTCAGTGTGCACATCCCTAATCTCTATGGGGAATCCTAAGGGTTTCTGCTCAGTAAAAATCTCCTAAAGTTTTAATCCCTGTAGCATGCAAAGATGTTCCACACAGTATTTCCACCTGGGCTGATGCAGCTCTGTGCAGGCTTCCAGCAGAGTAGAACAAACATGAGAAACTCTCATGAGGGATTTAAACTCCCTCCTCTGAGAGGGCTCTCGTTTGACTTTCACAAACATGCTATTCATGCTGGGGGATATAGATGGCTCAGCAGCACTGAAGAAAGTCACTGCCTCATGAGGGAGCCCAGCTGGCTCTCCTTATGTCTGAAGCATGCAGTCTGCTACAGCCTCGGATATGCTGCAAGGCTAAAGAGGACAGGTAAGCTGTTTGACACAAAGTGCGCGAAAGGAGGCAATTTCACCATTTCCTGACTCTTCAGTGTCTACAGATACTTCTTGTAGCAAATACTGTCTTAAGTCACTTTGCAAGATTAAAAAAAATAAAAGAAACAAATTTCACAGCAAGTGGCATAATTTCTCTGCAGCATAAGCTTTAAGCACACAGGAAACAAGCTGCCTCCAAAGATTAGAATACTTTGTTTCTTACTTAGAGAGCTCTTTGTTCTGGTCTTGTTCCTTCTCCTTTAATCAGAATTATTTCTGAATGTCATCACACACTTAGGAGCTAAGTTACACTGCTGAAGAGAGCACAGCGCAGCCTTATACTAGGTAGGAATAACTGTACAGAAGTCAGAAGAATGTGCCTTGCCTCCCAGGCCAGGCAGAATGACAAATGAACTCCAAGCTGCTGTTTGCATTCTGCCAACTTCGAGAGTGTCTCTGGATATGCCCTGAGATGGCCCTCATGGTCACATTTTAGAGCTCTTACTTGGGGCTTCTTGTAAAAGGGGCTGTAGCCCCTGCATCATTAGAAAAGATGGATTCACAGCAAGCATAGCCCACATCTGTCACTGGCTACCTGTTCTGCTAGCATCCCTGCTGACTGCTGGAGTAAGAGGTGAATATGAATGCTTATTGTTCTCCTTGGATGCTTACCTGAGGGATGAGGAAGCCACAGGTAGTCCCATAATTTCTTCTTGCCCATCTTGTGGAATAAACACCAATGAATATTTTTTTCTCATTGAAGGATGGGCTTTTATCCTAGCTCCATCACTCCTTAGTGGTAGCTCCTCCAGAATTCACGGTGCTAACGTGGTCATTCTTGCTTCCACTTTGTCTTGATACCAGTGAGTAGCAAAGGCAGGGCTGCTCTACAACAGGAGGCAAAGTGACGTCTGAGGAAGATCACAAGAGCAACAGGCTCTATCAACAATCCCAGATAAAGCAAGGTGATACATCAGGTCCAGGGGCACCCAAGGAATCCACGCAGGCACAAAAGGAAGCAGACACAAGGCTGCAGCACAGGTCCAAGGTCCACTCATGAAACAAGGCTGAAGACAAGGCATAGGGCATAGCCCATGTTCAAAACAATCTCTGTAGGAGAGTTCAGAGCAGACATATCTACACCATGCCTTAAGAAATGACTGAACTCTGTGGCCTAAGCTTAAATAGAGCCCTTGGGCCTAAAGGAAAGGTGTGGCCATAGATCTCAGGTGAGGCTGGTCAGAGTCATTGAGGCCCGTTAATGCCCTCACACCCAACTACATTTCCCACACTGCTGGGACTGCTCTCTCTTCTGTGTGCTGGGGTCCCACCACCATCTGGGACCTGATGGTGTTATTGAAATGCAAATAACAAAGCAGTCAATCTGTGAAGTGAATTAAATTCATGTCAGGTGCTACTTGATGGGTGCTCACACAACCTGCCAGGAGCAGTGTAGCTGCTAATTAGCACCCATGTTGGCTGTCAGGGTAAGGACATCAAATATGTGAACGGAATGTAGAGAGTAAGTTGATACAGTCTTTTCTGTGCCAGCTTTTCTGGAAGCTGGCAGATATCATCAAAGAGATGGGAACTCTCAGGGCTGTAGCATTCAAAATACAAGGGACTATGAACAAAGATTCTGTATAAAATAATATTGAAATTTACAGGCAAAGATAACTTAAGAAATAGGTGCAAACTACACAGAAATAATTAGAATTATTGAAAATTAAATAAAATTAAAATTAAAAAGAGGTAATACAAGCAAAAATGGAAACTAAATTAGGTTTGGTCGTTTACTTTGGACTCTCTATGGCTTTGCAGTCTGACTTGCTGGCAATCTAGGTGGTTTCTGAGCTTTAACTGTATTGATTTTTTTCTTAGCAGAAAAAGCCCAAGGTTATCTAAACAGTTTAGATTCTTGCTTCTTTGTGCTGAATTAATTATTTTCTTTCTGTCCAAATATATGTGTATGTGCACATGCAGCGTTGATCCATAATCTGAACAGAAATTGTCCGCAGAATCAGCTAACAATCAAGGCCAGTGAGTGCTCCAGTGATTAACAGATCAACACTCTTACAACCATCAAAGATTTCCATTAGAGCTAGTCAGAGGGGCAATGGGTCAATTACTGGTGGTGTCACTGGATGCAGCTCCTGAATTCAGCTAAATTTCTTTGTTTTGTGAGCTGTGTTCAGCCTTGCAGCACTAGCAAAAGGGACCCTTTGAAGGTATTTCCCACCAGGGTAGCTGGTACTGACTTTGCTGAAATGCTTTCAGTGCTTTCATCCCAAAAGCAGAACAAAGGAGAAATGAGAGGAGTTTCCAGGTCAGGAACATAATCATTTGCATATTAGGTCATCCCATTCATGTCAGATTCCTCTTGTACCTGAGATTTCAGAGGGAGGTAAAAATCACTACCAGGACTGGTACACACAGAAAACCTGGTTTGCCACATGCTGCACTTACATGAGACATGATTCCCCTGTAGCTCAGGCCACTATGAATCATCAGACAAACTACTTCCTCAGAGAAGTTGGATTTACTCTTCAGGGCAGAGTAAATCCATTTCTCCAGGGAGGAGATGTGCTGGAGAAGCAGAGGTTGGGACATAGCTGCAGGCAGAAAGGTCTCGGATTCCCTGAACTCTGTGCAATAGCTCTGGCCTTGCATCTCTCTTTAGTCTGGACTCTAGCCAGCTGTTGGCAAAACAGGTTTTAGAGCCAAAGGCCTCATGCTACAGAGCAGAAGGGGGATTTGGCTGACAAGCCACGTAGCCCTCAAGCTCGTAAGCAACTCTCATTTTTTGACCTAGGAGGAGGATACTGATACTCCATCCAGCTTCACTACCCACTGCAAAACCCTCTCCTCCACTCCATAATCAGCCAGGTTGTTGCAAGCCTTTTGCCAAAAGCATAAATGGAGGGGACTGGTCATGCTTGAGCACTTGCCGTGCTGCTTCATGTCCTGTGACCTGTGCCTGCCTAAACACCAGCAAGCAGCCATTCCATCTCAAGATGCCTTGGCCACCTCTCCACTGTTAGTAGAATCTGGTGTAACAGCCATGGAAAAGTCCAGCCTGTGAAGCAAGTCTCCTCCCAGATAAGGCTCTCAGAGGCAACCTTTTTATGGACTAATAAGCAGATTCTAGATTAATAACCAGAGTCCTCTAAGGCTGGAGGAAAATAACCACAGGTTGTGCAGGGCAAGTTGGGGCAGCCTTTACTCTGGCTGCTGGTGAGGAAGAATTATTCTGCTTCGTGTGTGTTATATTCAGGGAGATATTAAACCAGGTCTCTTCAAGCATTGTCACGGATGCTGCTCTGATCTGCTGCATTAAGTAATTTGTGCTTCTCCCCTAGAAAAGAATTTATTTCCTCTCTGTGCTAGTGTCAAAACTAATATTATCGAGTGTTATTGAACCATTTTACATCTGCTCTAACAGCAGCTGCTCTGCAGGAGGGTGACTTGACAAGAGGACAGGGCAGAGGAGAAAAGTCACATTAGGCATATAACAGAAGGGGCAGGAGGGAGGTATTGGACTCTGTGGGACAGCAGGAGTGGGGCACAGAAGCACAGGAATGCTCAGAAGGATATCAATACAATATAAACAGCCTTCTTCCCATATGCATGTCTGAGCAGCATAACATGCCCCACGTGGGAGGGGTCTGGTTGCTTAATTGTCACCAAGCAGGCTTGCGGGGATGAGCCAAATTAACTCTGCTCACAACCTGCCTGGGAAGCAGTCTGGCAAAGAAGAGAACAATTTGTGGATTTTCTTGATAAAAAGCAAGCTCAGGCCACCCTGATTCTGAGGCAAATACATCAAAGTTCGTGTCTGCACTTCAGCAAAATAAAGGGGTCATTGGTAGCCGGCAGCTCTGCAACCAGGTAGTCTTGCTCCTAAAGAGGGACAAAACAAACTAGGGAGCATCTCTTTGTTGAATATTAGGGTGAGAGAGGACCTGGCTGATACAAAGCAGTTCAGCTTTGCACTCTTAGTGATGTTACACATTTTTGCACCAGGAACAGTCCCCACACAGCTGTTCTCCTGCACAGGATACCTGGTGCTGTGTGCCTGACTGTGGGAACTTTGTTATTGAGTTGTTCTAGTGAATGTTAAAGGCACATGATTCTTATGTTCTTCACACATTTCAATAGTTCAGCTGGTGGACACTGGTTCACTGGAAATGAAATAGGAAAGCCATTTGATTAACGAGCCAAGGGTTAAATTGGGAATTTAAACTATATTAAAGTATATACTTACACTTTAGAGCATGAAAATAGTTTTTGGGTCTGCCCTAAAGAGCCAGCTAGGGCTGGAGCCTGGTGAGGGGGCAGACTGGTAGCAACCAATGTGATGGTCTTTGTGCACCCAGAATGTGGGCCCTGACAGGAATCGCGTTTCCCATTCTACAAAGCTTTGTGATTTCAGAAAGAACTTTTCCTTCTACATAGGGATGAAGCCAAGAAACAACAAGAAATTGGTAATATTAAACTCTGCATGTAAGTGCATTTTCCTGTTTTAGATCCCAGAGCTTCATAAGCCGGAGATAGTGATTTGTGTGCCTTTCCTTGCGATGCAGACTCCGAGCCTGTATTTTGGCGAGGATGCTGCAGAGGGTGCTGGAGATCGCCGATTCCCTTCCCATCCAGCAGCCGACAGCTCCACCGGCTACTCGAGTAGTACGTACTGAAGACGTGTTTACATCCGAAAAGATTTATTTATGTTGTAAAACTATCTGCTAGTGAATATATGAAAAGAAATATGTGAGGGAAACTATAATCATTTAATACTTATTCAATTTATTTTCTATTCATTTAGCAATGTTGGCTTTCTCATCATAATTAAAGGGAGCTGGGTGGCTTGCTAAGGCTTTTCCACATTTGTTTCTTCCTTCCATTTGAAGGTGCTTGGCAGATTTAGGTCATACATTTTCTTCCTATTGCACAGCAAGAGGAAGAGGGAAAAAAATTCCCAGCACCAATCTTTTCTAATACTTCTACATTAGTTCAATCCAGCAGAGGTTTGCTCTGCCTCAAGCTAAAGAAAATCTATTAGGCACTTTAAAAAATAAGTCAAAGGGGATGCATCCAGGATAAGGTCAGGCAAAGATGTGCACAGCAGAGAATGATAGTGCTCAATATCTTTGCTTTGGCTGTCAGGAAGAGTTCACCCCATGGGATGCCAAACTCCACTTAAACTTGCCTCCTGTCTTCAGATACCTCTGCAAGCTGGCAGTGAGTCCTTTGCACTTTTTCCTGGCACTTGCCTGAGGTAGGTGGGAAACAAAAATTCAGAGTCCAGGAATAAATGCCCTGTCCCAGCAATGCAAACTGCAAAGGGGTTGATACTGGAGCTGTGCAAAAGCTATGTTGGTTATGTCCTGTGGGCCATTTTAAAGTGTGCTTTATAATACACTCATGTTCAACAGCTAATGCTTGTTGAAATTATTACAGGTAGCTTTTTACTTAAAAAGCAGGATGTGCAGATCATCAGGGTACATGTTTAATTTTAAGCAGATGATTTATGGTTAAGATGGGTGATTAGAGACCTGTATCTTTGCACTCACTGATACAATTTTTTTGTTGGAGGTCTAAGATAGTGGCAAAGTCACCAAATCTTTCTACTGCACTCGGAGAGCGCTGCATCCAGAACAGTTTTAGAAATTAGGGTAATTCACAGCCACTAGGGAAGGTCCCATCTATGGTTGGTTGCTGATGGTAGCAGGGTGTGAGAGTGACAGCTCAGTTAGGCATCTCATGTAAGAGGGACCAATCCAGAAAGTGCTGCTGAACTGCTTTCCACTTGCCTTTTTTTTTAATCAAGCAGTTGATGCAGCTGTGGCTTCTGCATCAGCCTCAGCACGTGTCTTTGTTACTGTCACAGACAGGTACCAGCAGTGGCTTTTGTCTCACTTTTGGTAGATCCCCCAAGAAGAGAAACAGTCCTTTTGACTGTCTAGGGAGTGAAGACAAGGAAGAAAGGGGAAATGTACCTTTCTCTGTGATACACTCCGATCCAGATCCACAGCAGTTTGGGGCAAGCCCCCAGCTTTGACAAACAATACTTTTGCTCCTGCTCCTTTCCTCTGGCCATCATTTCTCCCTCCAAATCTTGAAGCCCTCACGCATCTACCTTGTTGGATCTTTAATCTCTGTATTTCTGGTGCTGCCCACACAATTCTAAAGCATTACAGCCAGAAAGGAAGAGGTGGGTAAACTTATCGCCTTTTGAAATCCTGGTCTATGAAATTGTTTTACATAACAGCATGCCAGGAGACAAAATGACTCCAAAGCAGAATATGTTTTTGAGGTGATTTCACTTTCCCCAGTTCAGCAGCTCTGGAGGGCTGGAGTGAGAGGATGCTGCAGCAGGGAGGATAAACCTGAGTGACATGGTGATGCCTGGCATTTTACAATCAGCATCAGTTTGGACACAAGCTTGGAGCATACAGTGAAGTCTACATAGCCACTGTGGTCTGATAAATTAAAGGCAGTGTCCAAGAATACCCTAAATGGTGGTGGCTGAGGTGTCTGGCACTAATAATTTAAAATATCACAGACTGGGATTTCAAACCCCTGAATCTCTGAAGTCCTCAAATCACCAGGAACAGTTTGCAGTGGCTGTTGGTTGGCCAGCCTTGACAGCTGCCTCTAAACACCCTGCCAGTCTCCTGCCATCATGAGTGTCAACAGCCACAGCTTGGGGTCCTTTGGACAGCCACTCTGAGATGTACACAGGGTCCATTTTTTCATGCTGCCCGACTGCAGCTGCACTGCCACTGCCCTGCTGTCATTATTTCAGCTGCCGAGCTCCGCTAATTGTTCTCCAGAGGAGTCCGATGGCAAGGGGGTGTGCTTTGCTAAGATAACGGCAGTTACACTAGCTGGGAGCAAATGACAAGGGCTATCAATCCTCATGCTTCAGGGCACAAACTGAATACCATTTCGGCCTACGAGTAAGTCTATGCAAACTGTTCTCAGCAAAAAGAAAGGCATGCAAAAATCACTTGCTTCCTTACACCTTCTCAAGTTCAGAATGGGCCTCTTGAGATGTTTGCAGTTTTGGGGCACTGGAAAGAAGTTAAGTTGAATTCTATCATAGCAGAATTCAAGTCTCTGTTTTCCCTGTGTTTCCCATGCTGCAGCTTCAGCGATGGGTGTGGAACGAGTTTTGGTTTGTAAACCTGGCCTTATCTGGGAGTGAAATAGAAATGTCTATGCAGATAGCAGTGGAAGAGTCAAAACATTCACTGACAGTATTTCTGCCCCTCTCACCTTCGACCTGGCTCATAAAATAAAAACATTCCATTGAATTATGTCTACAGAAGAGAGTATCTTAGTTGCCTCTTCTTCCACCCACCAGTTTTTATTGTTTTATGCTGACATCTCCCAGCATCTAATTCCAGTGTTGCTTGATCGTTAGATCAACTACAGAGAAATCCCAGTACCTTTAAAAAATCCTTTCTTTGGAGACAACTGTATCTGATTCTCTAATAAGGATTCTATTAAGGGAAACCTCTGCTGTGCTTTGTTAAGGAATTGATGCAATTTGATTTTTTATTACATGAACAGAATAACATGGATAGTAGTTGTCTCTGATACAAAGAGGCAGTGCAAAAAGTATTGTGCTTCCTCATGCAAGCCAAGACAAAGTAATTAACTTTATACTAAAAAAAGTATCTCTGTGGAGATCTGTTCTGCATAATTCAACACCTTGTGCCAATTAAAAGAGAACTTCTTTGGAAAATAGTTTAGGTCATAATTCTGTATGTCTTTAGATTTGCGTGTGACTATACACAGCTTTATGAATGCTTTGATTGGTGTAATTTTTCTTGTAGAGTTTATATATGTATTTTCTTTCTTTGTAAATTGAGGCTGGGTCAGGCCTAAATGTGGGAATTGATGTCTCTGACAAAGACAGAAGAACTCCTGCTCAATATAAGAAAACTCAAAGCCAGGATCCTCCCATTCTGCTGTCCTCCTACCCCACTTTCACTTTGCAGTCCCTCAACACTGATCTGGATTTTGGGTGACAGGACCAGGGTGGGTAAATTGGCACAGGGATTCTAGTGATTCACCTGGATCTTCATTCGCACCTTTTTCTGAGTTGCAAAGAAAACTTCAGGAGAAATTTGGAAATATCAAAGTGAGCTGAGGACCAGTTAGAAACTGGCTGAAGACCACTGAAGACAGCATTGGCCTCTTCTCTGGTGACCACACAGTTGCCCTGCTTTATTACGTCTGGTAATATGGTTCCTGTAGGCTCATTGGGGCAGCAGGCAATGGGGTGAGTCCTGCACCACGGTCCCCTGTGGGGAACAGAGCCTGGATTGGTGAGAAAAGCATCAAGAGAAATGTTCAGAGTAGGTGGAAGTTGCCCGTCACTACAGAAAGCCCATCCTAATGCAGCTGAGAGCTCACACTGCTCCCCTGTGAGATAACAAACCATTAGTGTTAGTTCTCTAATTTAATTTGTGGGAGGGCTCAAACTAGCTAAAAAAACATACAGTCAGAACAAGGTGTTTCTTGTTATCTAGAGACACAGTGAATCAGAATGTTTACTTAATTGATGTGGCTGGGTGACGTTTGAGCACATAAACTTAGTCTCTGCCTGGCAGAGTTCAACCTGAACCTGGCTTTTGTTACCTGAAAGGGAGGAGAATGAACATCAGAACACTGAGCAAGTGCCCTGCCACCTCTTGCACTAAATCCGTAAGCAGTGGGAATCTCCCAGATTTGCTGAGTCACCACACATTGATGGGTTTTAGATGGATCACTCATTTTATTTAGCAGTTCTCATCACCTCTCCCTTCATTAGGGGTATTATCCTGAGGTTAGCAGAGCAAACAACCAAACTTTTAAGAGCAGCTTGAGCAGAGAAGGTGGCAGCAAATTAATTTCTCCAGCAAAGGCTCAGCCCTGCAGTGTAGTTACAGATAGTTGCATTCCAGCTGTCATCTGAGGAAAAAAACTCTGCATCAAAGCTGCAGCAACCTTGGACCCAGACAGCTAACAGAATTCAGAAAGGTATTGTCAGATATTGTCAAAGCCTGTGGAAAAGACTAAATATTCATGGACCAAAAGAACCTGATTTTCATGCAAAATGAAGGTGCTGAAAAGCAGAGTAATCTGTGGTAACCCAATACTAGGTCTTGTGGAGCTGCAGCAAAACTCAGGACCTAGCTGAAGAAGAAACTTCTTCACTGAAAGGTTTCTCAAACACTGGAACAGGCTCCTCAGAGAGGTGGTTGAATCCCCGTCCCTGAAGGTGTTTCAAAGATGTGGAANGCAAGCCTATGAGTGAAGTAGACATCACCATTGTTTCCTTTTCACAGCCTATAATATAATTTTCTCTATTAAAATATTCCAATTAGCCTTAAACCAGCACACAGATAAAGGTCAAAATGAGAAGCAAAGACAGTTTCTTCTCTCAATAGCCTGTCTACTTACCTGGGCTGATAAGATGCACATGAAAGTGACTCAGTTAAGAGGATAATAATAAACAATCCTCCAAAGCAGACAAACTGGGCCACTGAGCCAGTCAAGAGTCTCATTCCCATTTTGTATTCTCAGCTATGCAAGTGCTGTGAAGTCACTTATGGTGGTAGAACAGCAGCCAATGTGTGTTACCTGACAGTTCTTGTTGCAGTTTTGAATTGACTCGATTGATATCTGGAGCATGCCCTACTGAGTTCAGTGTGGTGGCTGTGTGCCACAGATGGGAGCTCTGAAACTCAGAATTTTAACCCAGTATTCAGAGTTTCAATACTTAGACATTTCTCCCCTCTTCTACCTATACNCAAAACTCAGGACCTAGCTGAAGAAGAAACTTCTTCACTGAAAGGTTTCTCAAACACTGGAACAGGCTCCTCAGAGAGGTGGTTGAATCCCCGTCCCTGAAGGTGTTTCAAAGATGTGGAATTGTGATGCTGAGGGACATGGTTTAGCAGCAGCCTTGGTGGAGTTAGAGAATGGTCAGACTTGATGATCTTTAAGGTCATTTCCAATCAAAATGATTCTATGATTCCTCAGAAGATGCAGTGAGGATGACTGTGGTAAAGACAATCCAATATTGGTAACAATGAAAAGAACACTTGGCCTGGATGGGTTAGACCACGTTGGTGGATTAGGTGGCATTAAATAAGATAAATACTGTAAAAAGTAAGTCTAAGTTTTTAAAGGAGAAATTGCNTGTATTCTCAGCTATGCAAGTGCTGTGAAGTCACTTATGGTGGTAGAACAGCAGCCAATGTGTGTTACCTGACAGTTCTTGTTGCAGTTTTGAATTGACTCGATTGATATCTGGAGCATGCCCTACTGAGTTCAGTGTGGTGGCTGTGTGCCACAGATGGGAGCTCTGAAACTCAGAATTTTAACCCAGTATTCAGAGTTTCAATACTTAGACATTTCTCCCCTCTTCTACCTATACAATCTATATCTAATCTATATCTATATCTAATCTATATCTGTATCCATATCTATATTCATATCTGCTCGCTCCTATGTCTGTCTAGATATAGATAGACTACGGTTAAGAATTTTCCTACCATTAATTCTTCTAGTATCATAATACTGCCAAACAGTCCTAATTCTATAAGATCCAAACTGTACACCACTTTCCATGACAGTTAGCTACAGTTTGGGTATTTCTCAGGCACTCGAGTTTCACTCAGTAAATTTTACATCTAGCCCATGACCACTGATGAGTCCAGAGGTGCATATTTATGGTTTACTTTCAAATAGCTTTAAAGATGTTAAATGGGGCAAAGGCCAGCACATGCCTTTGCCAGCATTTTCTGAGCAGTTATCATTGTATCCAGAATGCTCAGAACACAATATGTATATATACACACATTCTTGCTTTAAATAAATGACTCTGATCTAAAGAAATTATATATTTAGACAAGCAAGACATGCAGTAGGTGGAACAAAATTAGTGTCATCTTCACTCTAAGCAGGAGAAAAGAAGGAAAGATCTGAAGCGCAAGTATTAAATAAAATCAGAAGAGTTTTTTATAGCACAACAATGAAGTTGCTTTCAAGATTCTAGTGTAATAAAAATAGCACAGCACCATAAGAGTAGAGCCATGTATATTTGTGTTAGGGTTACCTGTCATAATAGATCTTATGTCAGTCCAGAAAGGGCAATATACTAGCCAGCTACAGAGAACTTTTACACTCATACGATTTATAAAATGGTATTGATTTAACTCTTGTGGTAGAAAATCATGTCCCCTGCAAGTGAAACAACGAGCTGGTAAAAATATTCTGACTAGACCAAAGAGTGGTCTGTAGGAGAGCTTGAAATTAAATTTAGCACTTACATAGATGCAACAAAGGTGGTATTTTAGCATTTCCATTTCTTTTCCCCCCTAGATCTTAATATTTAGGAAGGAATAGGAAAGGAAAGGAAAGGAAAGGAAAGGAAAGGAAAGGAAAGGAAAGGAAAGGAAAGGAAAGGAAAGGAAAGGAAAGGAAAGGAAAGGAAAGGAAAGGAGAAAGGAAAAAGGAAAGGAAAGGAGAAAGGAAAAAGAAAGGAGAAAGAAAGGAGAAAGGAGAAAGGAGAAAGGAGAAAGGAGAAAGGAAAAAGGTAAGGAAAGGAGAAAGGAAAAAAGAAAGGAAAAAGGAAAGAAAAGGAGAAAGGAAGGGAAAGGAAAGGAAAGGGAAGGGGAAAGAGGAAAGGAGAAGAGGAGAAAGAGGAAAGGAGATGAAAGGAAAGAAAGGGAAAGAATTCCTCTGTTTTCCAAACCAGTCTGTCAGTCCCTATTAAACAAGAGGATCAAATTCTGGTTACAGCTATAGCGTGTGAGTCAGTAAAACTAAGTGTTGCCTCTGGCTCTGCAACAGACTATTTGCACTTAGAATTTCTACTATATTTGTTAAACAACTCTGCATTTTAAATTTATTTATTTATTTTAATATAGAATAATCATTGTGCTACAGTCTGTAGTGAAAATTAAGACAAAGGTATTTGTTCCTCACAATGCTGGAATTTGGATTGCTTTATCTGTACCAGCATAGTAAGTTGGTCCATAAGCATCCTGGCTAATGAAGGAAATCTGTTGTAGATTTGTGGCTTATATCCCTAGAGCTCTACCACAGCAGTAGTTTAAGTGCTGAGACCATATACTTTTTTTTTAAAAATGAAATTCATTGGACCATCTGTGAGGTTTCTTTTGCTATGTCAAAATTGCCTAAAATTCTTTATAGAATCAAAGTTATAAGAGGGGAAGGACACTCTGTAGGACATATAGATAGCATGATCACATTGCCTTTTCCTCCTTTGAGATCTAAGCAAAGGCAGAACAACATATGCATGCAAATAGATACAGAAAGGCTGAATCTTGAAGCCAGATCCATGGGATTACAAGCTTAGATATTCAATGGGCACAATCCTTCACTGTTGTGAAGGTCAGCCAAAGTGCCCATGAAGGTCCTTCAGCCTTAACAATATCAAATAACATGTCAAACCTAGCAATAATCTATCAAAAACTCTTTCACCTGAATAGGAATCTAACCATTGAATTGATTGCCTTTGGATGCCAGCTTCATGACCTCCTCTTGCAAGAACATGCAAGAGTTCTGTGTAGCACAGGGATATTTACAGGGACACATATTAAAGTTATGTTAATTATCCAAAGCGTCTGCAGATCCTAGGAAGGAAACTATTGAAGAAATGTAAAGCATCATTTTTCTACCGAGCATTAGGAAACTGCTGGGGTTTCTTGTCAAACAGGAATAGCAAGGTTTTGATTCTGAACTTTCTGAAGTAGTCTTTAATAAGCAAATACGTTAAAATGCAAAGGCTATTGACTTACGACCATTTGTAATCCGCTCTCTGTCTGGGGAGAGCTGTAAGCTTCTTTATGCAAATGATGTGAAGAATAGTCTAAAGCCATAGATGGAATGCAGCAGGGTAAGCTTTTTAATACGAGAAGCACCAATGAGCTTTTGAAACACATTTTCAATCCTTTTTTTTTCCCCCTTTCTTTCTTTTTTTTTTTTCCCCCCCTAAAAAAAATGGATTAGGTGTCTTTTGTTATTTTTAAGCCTTTTCTAGAGATCAGCTGGTGGCACTGATAAATTATCCATGGAGCTAGACAATCTTTGCTAATTCTAAGCATCCTTTTCCATCAGAGAGATTGGTCTGAATGGAATGCCTTACCTCCCATTGACATGATTTTATGAAAGATTTCCATAAGGTAACACATCTTCTTTGCTTACAATGCATTGCTTTAACATAGCCCCCTATGGTGATGGAAAAAAACATAGCCAGGGATGTCAGACTAGGGATGTAATGCAGTGAAAAAACCCAACACATGACCTCCTACTCAATAGGCACCCTGCCATGGTCCCCTCCCCACACTCATTTATATGGGAGTCTGCATATTTTGAGCGCTACTACTGAGACAGATCTGGGTCTACCTCCTGCTCTGTTACAGGAGTCAGATGGATTACCTCAGGTATTGCACCTTAGCAAGCAAATTTAGCAGAGAGCATTAAAAGATTATCAGACCATCACAATTATTTTAAGCGTGTTAGAATGAATTTTGACATCCCAATTAAAATATACCTCTTCCTTTATAAAGGGTGCCAATTTCTACTGCAAAACTGGTATTGTTAGAGGAGACTGTAATGCCAGATTATTCATAAATTCTGTCTTTGTGCGATACAACTTGCAAACACAGTGCAGGAAACCCCACAGTAGTTAATTATGGAGGAGGCTTCTCACAAAAGTAGCTTTAACCTCTGCTAGTTAGAGGCTGCATTAAAGCCTGAGGCATACAGGTTTATATCCTTTTCAAGACTTTCATGTTTTAAAAAATCCTTCTCAGAGGATTTTCTGGATACTAGAGATTTTCTTACCCAATGAATGTCCATTCTTTTCCCTGATACAGTAACATGTTTCACTTCTGGGAAGAAGCTTCCCAGGATACCTATGCATCAATAAGAGAATTCCTTCCTTTGTGTAAACAGTTGATAAAATTGCCCTGCTTCCAGAGAAATGAAGCATGAATATATATATATATATGGAGTATATATAGAGCTCTCCTGAAAGTTTTGTTTTAAAAGGTGCCAGAACATTAAAGATAGCTAGCTTTCATTTAATCTTACATGCTTCAGAAAATGTGATCTGTTATATGACTGATCAATGAGTTGGTTTTTTTTTTTTTTTAATGGTAAAAGGCCCTAGATTATTTTGGCTAATGCTGTTACTATTCAATATCTCCCTCAGGGAAAGTCTTGAGCTCTGAACAAGCTTAGATTTTAGTTTTTCTTTTAGGGAATTTAGCTGAGCTGGAAAAGTAAAGATAGGTATTGACTCAGGAAGTAATTTTGCAATATTGTACAGCAGAAAGGGTAAATCATATATCCAAAGGTTGTGCTATGATAATTCAGATTTTACTTTGGATGTTCATCAGCCTGTTTCCAGCCCAGTTATATCTTGGTTTAATTAGCTCAGCAATCACAGTTACACAGGAGCCTTTTTGTCATTATAACCAAGCTTTCAATCTAGAAGTTTTGCTCCACAAAAGATGTTGATCTAGGGCAAGCTGTGAGGAAGGGCAGCAGCTCTGTTTCTTACTTTTCTTAGTAGAGAAATGTAGGGGGAAAAAATCTATGCAAAAGGTTGGTAAAAGTGCAAGCATTAACATGCAATGATCCCTCTATCTATAGGCTAGAAGTAAGGAATGCCTTTTTGAGAACAGGATACCAGTTCCTAGATCTGTCTTCCTGATTTTTTTTCATACTTAATGTTTTCCATAATTCTTGAAACTAAGCAAGCAAATGCATAGGTGCTGCATGATCTCATGGCAATGTGAAATTGCAAATATATAGGTAATCTAGCAAATAGAGGAAGCAGCTAACCCTGGAAGGATTTGATATTAGAGCAAAACCGCAGTAGCAAATTGCACCTGGATTTTCTTCTGTTATTCTGAACCCTTTAACCTGAAGGGCTACAATCCAGCAGTCTGATAAAGCACAGTATGCAGAACTTTAATGCCACTGTTACTCTCTTATCCACAAGGTGCATTGCCAATGTAAAACAACATTATGAGTGCTAATTACTTTTGTTAAGGCTTATATTTTCATGGTAACTTAATACAGCTAATATCCAGGGTAATTCACCATGTTTCAAATACTTAGGACCAGATTTGACATTTTTCTTTATAGTGCTAAAACTACTGGAATTATATAAGGCCAAATAATACCCACTGTGGCATTTAGACTCTTCTTCAAATGGCTTGCACAGGATCTCTTTGAAGTCTGTAATAGAAATAGTATCCAAGTGAGCTGCAAGTTTTGCTCCCTGGTGCATGCAGATCTCTCTAAGAGCTGGCACAATATTATTATTATTTTTTAAAAATGATTTATTACAATTGTGATGAGTAGAAGATGGGATTTTTCCTCTCTTTACAGTAGCATTCTTGACATTTCAGGGAACAATAGATTGACATCTCCCAAGTAATGAAATCACAGTATCACAGTATAAGCAAGGTTGGAAGAGACCTCAAAGATCATCAAGTCCAACCCATTACCACAGACCTCAAGACTAGACCATGGCACCAAGTGCCACGTCCAAACGTGCCTTGAACACCTCCAGGGACGGTGACTCCACCACCTCCCTGGGCAGCCCATTCCAGTGGGGAATGACTCTCTCAGTGAAGAACTTTCTCCTCACC
>WBNM01036429.1:0-78469 GCA_013399055.1 Ramphastos sulfuratus | reverse complement strand
GGTTGGGAGCCCCTCCTGGGGTCTCTGATTTCTGGGAGGGGTGTTGTGTTTCTGTATTACCTTTACCTTGTATATTTCTGTAAATATTCCTGTATATAGTGTATATATCTGCTTGTATATTGTGCTGAGCTGTAAATAGAGCTTCATCTAAACTTCCAGCCGACTGAGTTTTAGCCTGGGTCATTTTACAAAGTGTGGGGGGGTGGGTAACTCCTAAACCCACATCACGTGCTTACCAGGACAGTGCCCAGGTGTTGCACTTCAGACCCATCATGTTTCTCCTCTTCTCTCATGGTTAAGCTCCCAATTGGGACTTCATTTGCCAAAGTGACGGGATCCACTGCGGGATGCAGCTCACCCTGGAAGCCACATGGGTCTAGTAATGTGGTGTTACCTCCCTTCTTGAGTTAAAGGGATACCAGGAAAGTGAATATAAAATGGCCAGAGTTTAAAAAATAACCTGGTTTAGTCAGAAGGAAAAGAGAGCGAAAGTAGAGGCACAAGAACAGTCACTGTATTTCATTTCAACCTTTTCTCTATGTGAGTATAAAGTAAGAAGTATCAAGCTGACATGGTCATTGGGAATGTATTTCAGTTAGACCTCAAGGGACAAAAATTTGTTATAGCAGAAACAAATAGGGGAGTTTTCTTAGTTCTTATCACTAGCATCTCTTAAGAAGAGATTGATTGAATATAGGCTGGTTTAAAGTAAAAAATGTACTAAACCTGCTTTAGAATGGGAAAACAGACTTCTTGGGGTCCCTTACTATGATTATTTTGAGAAAAATGGACAATTTCCTGTCCCCTCATTATTTTTGTCTTAATGAAAAATGGAAACTTTTGAAGAATTCTGCAGTTTTCCGATGGGATTGGCTGTTCATTTTGGGCTATTTGATATTTTTCAAGGTCAATTTGAGGGCCAATTGGACAAAATTAGTACTACAAAGGATTTATTTCAAAGTAACTTAGACCCTAAATCAGCTCAGACCTCAATTCTTAATATACTCAAGAAATTACTTCTCATGGTGTCTTTAATCTAAATACCATTGAAGATGTAGTACTACACAAAGATGCTCTGAAGTTACAGCATCAGCCTTTGGTGAGGGTGAACCTAACTCGACCCTGGTTACTGTGCTAAAATACTAACACTGGGATAAAGGAAAGGTGTAGAATTCCACCAGAAATAGATCTTCAGACAAAGAAACATTTCAAAACCACTGGATAAGTAACAAATATTGCCTTCTTCATTATGCATTGAGCATAAATATTGTGCTAAAATCTCTAGCTCCAATCCAAGAAGCAGTATCTTACAGAGTTTGAGAGCTTCTGAAATGAAAGAGATCAAACAGACATGTTTGTGCTCTGATCCATCTCCAAGATCAGCAGTTTTATTAACTCATTTCCAGTAAGGACATTTAGTGAAGTTTTATAGAAAGTCCATATGGAATTGTATGGACTTTACAAATGAGGAAAAAAGGCGAGGAAGAGACAATGAGGAGAGCAATGAGTTGAGAGAAGGCAGAAGAATAGTTCAAGGAAGAATTTGTTGTATTTTATCTGACTGCACAGATGTATAACTACCTTGGAAATACCTGGGCAAACAGACATGGGAAAGAAAATAGAAAAGAAAAGAGGAGTTGGTTTCTAGCCTGTTTGTGTGACAGAAACATTTCCATTATGTAGCCCACTTGAGCAGACCTCTTTATGAAATGTATGTACATTGGTAACACTTTATATTTAGTTTAATAATTTATCAGTGGTTAATATTTTAAAAGAGTAAAGTAGAAAATCAGATAAAATTTTTATACCTGCTATTAAAAGTTGAATGGAGCATTGAGAGACAATCCAAGCAATCATCTCCCTGAGTGTATCTACTGAATTAGCCTAGCTTCAAGTAAAAAGAAAAGCTTCATTTATTTTGCACTGGGTGTGAGCGGATGTGTGTTGGTCTCACAGCAGCAGTCATAAACTTTCAGCTGGTGACCAGATCCTGCCAGGTCATTAATAAAGAGACCCCAGAATCTGTCATGTGATCATCTTTTCTTAGTATATTTAATGGCTCTTTTTGTTGTTGTGGTACCTTATGTATCCAAAGTGCCATTTTTCAGCTAGTGCTATTGCTGAATCATGCTGCTTAAGCCTCTGCTGCTACCACCTGAACTGATTTGTAGCATTTTGCTGCTTCAGTGTATCATGGGATAGTTGAGTGAAAAATCTCTTACCTATCTGGTTATCACCTTAAATGGAAACTGATGCTCCTGCCATTAAAAAATGGTAATAGAAAAATAAACTAAAATCAAAGAACAGAAAACAGAAGCCCCACAAACCACTTAAAATGTTAACTCAAGCAATATTAAAAGTAGATTTTAAGAATCGCAGAATCACAGAATGTTAGAGGTTGGAAGAGACCTCCAGACATTATCAAGTCCAACCCTCCTGCCAAAGCAGGATCACCTAAGGTAGTCTGCACAGGAATGCACCCAGATGACTTTTGAGTCTCCACAGGAGGAGAATCCACAACCTATCTGGGCAGTCTGTTCCAGTGCTCTGTCACCCTACTGTAAAAAAGCTTCTCCTCATGTTGAGGTGAAACCTTTTATGTGCAAGTTTGTATCCATTGTTCCTTGTCTTACTACTGTGCACTACTGAAAAGAGATTGACCCTACCCACTTGGCACCCACCCCTCAGATATTTATAGACATTGATCAGATCTCCTTGCAGTCTTCTTCAGATTAAACAGCCCCAGGCTTCTCAGGCTCTCTTCATAGGGAAGATGCTCAAGATCCCTAATCATCCTCATGGCTCTCCATTAGACTCTCTTCAGCAGATCCCTGTCTCTCTCAAACTGGGAGCCCAAAACTGGACACAGTATTGCAGGTATGGTCTCAGCAGGGCAGAGTAGAGAGAGAGAAGAACCTCCCTAGACCTGCTGGCCACACTTCTCTTGATGCACCCCAGGATGCCATTGGCCATCCTGGCCCCAAGTGCACATTGCCGTCCCATGGAGAACTTGCTGAAAGACCTCATACTTTGTATATATGTATCTATAATTTGTATTTGTTCTTCTTTTTCATTTTTATTTTTATTTCTTAGTTTTTAACTTTATTTCCTCATTTTTTTTTCCTCTTAGGCAGGTGTGACTTGCTGTTCTTCAACCAACATAGTGAGCCAGTGAAGATGTCTGGTTACTACTCCAAGCAGAAATGACAAAGGGTTGGTCATGAAAAGGGTGGTTTCAATGCAAACACTACAGTCCAGTTTTCATTATTATTTTTATCTCCCTTCTCCCCCATCTCCTTCCTTTCCTCTCCATCTCCTATTTCCCTCATCTTCGTATTTCCTCTCCATCCCCTTCCTTTTCCCCTCATCTTCCTCCTTTCATCTCCATCCTTTTCCTCTCTATCTCCCTCTTTTCAGCACCATATCCACTCCTTCCAATCCCCACACAGTATTTACCCCTGAAACCCAGAGCACCTGGGTTCTCTTGGAGTCTCCTCCCACCCCAGGTGTGACCACTTTGCCCTCCCTGCTCACTCTCCATTTTAAGCCACTTAGGAAAGGCAGAAGCCCCAAGCTTGCCCAACTGGGCAGAGGGATCTACTTCCCATCATCACTGGTGAGTCCTCATGGAGCACACTGGGTGAATGGTGAAGGGAATCCAATCAAAGGCCGGGGGGCCTGGTGGCCCCCCGGTTAGGTAGGTAGGCGACTACTATGAACCAAAATAAATTTTATTGTCTTTTGGTTATTCCATAAAGGTGACAAGAGTAATATAATAACCAATACAGTGTTTTACAGCAGGTTTAATGCAGTCTAAGTCCAATAGGGAGTTTTATTCTGCTTCTGTTAAAAAGTTTCTTAAATTTTGTTTTTCAAGGGAAATGCACTTCCTTTTTTCCACTGTTTTACATCTTAATGCACTGTGTCACACACAAGGTGGGGAGAGGTTTGCTTAATAAGTCTGTAGAGTCTTACTACAATAAATCAAAGTAAACTTTATGATTTTGGTGAGAATAGAATCTAGATGAAGACAAAAAGCTGCTGCACATACCTGTGGCTGAAGTGGAGTGTGGGTTTGTAAACTAGTAAGCAACCCACAGCCATGGTTGAATTGTTTGCCTTAGGAAGCAACAACAAGTGAAGTAACTAATGAAGGTATTTTGCAGAGTCACAGAGTTAACCAGGTTGGAAAAGACTTTTGAGATTGAGTCCAACCTATCACCCAACACCTTCTGATTAACTAAACCATGGCACTAAGTGCGTCATCCAGTCTCCTTTTAAGCACCTCCAGGGACAGTGACTCCACCTTCTTCCTAGGGTCTGTTCCAAGGGCCAAGCACTCTTTCTGTGAAGAACTTCTTCCTAACATCCAGCCTAAACATGCCCTGGTTGAGCAGCTTGAGGCTGTGTCCTCTTGTTCTGTTACTGGTTGCCTGGGAGAAGAGACCAACCTCACCTGGCTACAACCTCCTTTCAGGCAGTTGTAGAGAGCAATAAGGTCTCCTCTGAGCCTCCTCTTCTCCAGGCTGAACAACTCCAGCTCCCTCAATGTCTTTCTTAAATCCAAGGGCCCAGAACTGCATACAATTGTATGTGAAAAAGCTACACCAAACTAAGAAGTGTTTAGCTGTGGTTTCCAACTGTAGTGCCTTTGTACTGTGTAGGGCTTTCGAGAACCTCTCTGTAGTGTGCTGAGGCAAGCTTATGATGATCAGGATGGACATATACATGACATTCACACTATCTGACTTTAGGCTTACTTTCTGTGTAGTCAGTGGAGCCTTGCATTGTATCATTCAGCACACATAAGTTAGCTTTCTGCTTCTTTCCACTAGCGCCAGAAGGAATTGTGATCTGTCACTTGTACATGAAAGTTAGGTGGTGTGACTGTGGCCTGCTGTGTAATATAACATGTTCATGGTGGAAAAATAGTTTTTCCTTCCATCCAAAGGAGGTTTTTTTTGATATTAATTTCTGGAGTCAAAACTGCCACTTGTGGCTTTTTCTAAATGGCAGGTAAGCAAATACATGGCCTTGTTACATCACATGAGAGTATCCTCACTTACTGCCATTGCAGGGAGAAGAGAAGAAACCAAACTTTATATATCCTAAGTTTTTGAGAACCCTTTGGTCTCCCAACATCCATATGCACAAAGGAAACACACCCTGCAAGAATTTCAAAGGAGACAGATGAATCACTGTCACATTGATAGCAACAAATTTCCTTTATCCCTGACCATTCTAATAATACACATGCTGCATTCCATAAAGAAATTATCTATAATCCTTTTATGTTAATGGGTCTGTTTCTATTGACTGCAGCAAGTTTTGTATTAGACTATGAAGGTTTTATTTCTGCATGCTGCTTGCTTAACTGATCAAACAGCATTTATTATTACATGCCTGTGAGGGAAAATGTGCCATCTTCACACTAGAACATTTACTAATTTCAATCTCTCACATTTAATTATTTACTAGTGATGTATTTTAATAGTCAGAGAACAAGGCTGCTGAAGAGCTCCACCTGAAATGTCACATGGATAATATTTACTTAAAAGGATTAGATTTCGTAAACTTCAGAAGAGCAGTCAAAGCTGACATCTATCAGAAATAAAACAAGAATTAAGTACATAAAACTCTTATTGATTAAATGTTAGTCACAAATTTACATTGTTCATGTATTTAAATTTTTAAAAAAATAATAATCTAGCTTATTAATTGCAATACCAATGATGCCATCAACAATATCAATGATTTGAGTGAACTTTCTTCCTGAAGCTTTAAGGATATCTTCCAGTCTACTTACTTTAAATATCCATGCATTAAGGCTAAGGGGAAAAAAGACATTATCATACTCTTAGGATTAGGAAATTTTTCACAAAATTCACATTTCACATTTTGCAAATCCCCAAATGGTAAAGTGAAGTGAGGTTACATCGGTGTGATTAAGAAATGGGATTAGCACCTGGGACAGTGTTTAGTTAGAACAACCTAGAACAGCATTTTTTTATTCCCCAGAAAGGAAAATAGCATCTGTGTGTATATGTGGTGCCTACAGCCAGCTAGTATCTATCAATTTCACCAGCCTCAGTCCCTAGAGTAGGAAACTCAATGATTTCTCCCATCACTGATGTATCAAACCGTGTGAAAGTAAAATGTAAGGAAGTTGAAGGTTTTGTCAGCTGTAAAAGGTGGATTCAGCTCCGTGGAGAAAAGCTACTCAAGAAAGATGTCAGCCCCAGCAGAGGACCTTTGCAACCTCTCTGTACAGATACCTTCAACCAAGAGGTCCCCAAAGATCTGATGAGGAGAAGGCATGGTAGAGGGGTCACCCCCAGTGTGGAGAGCAGGGGGTTGCAAAAGATCTTTTGCTGCTAACTCCTGTCACACCACACAGCTCATGGAGATCCAGGTTTGTCCTTGCCTGGAGGCTTTACAGCAGTGAATAAAATGTGTAATTAACCTCAGCAGCTCTGCCTGAGGACTCAAGTTTCACTGTAACTGGTGATGTTTGGCATCGGTGCAAGATCCTTTCCCTCCTCCTCATGTGTCAGCAACCACCTTAGGGTGGGCAGGTCAGCCTTGCCCCAGAGACCAGACAGAAGGAGAAAGCCAGGCTCAGTAAAGAGTCCTCCTCAGGGATTTTTTTTGAGTTCAAAGTACTGCCTTCTGCCTGCTGAGTACATTCAAGTTCCTGACACACACAGTTTAACATGTTTGTAGTTAAAGATTTATTTTATCTCTTGATAAGATTCCCAGTTCAATTCTCCATTTAGACATTTTTCATAATTAATGTTTTTGCTGCTGGGTTTTATTATTTTTTTTTAAAGAATCTCCCCAACCATTGACATAAATGTAGCAAAGTATAAATTGTATGTAGCAAATTGTCCTAAGACAGAAGACTCCTTCTGAAGGAATGACCTCTCTTCAGTAAATAACATTTTCTTTCCTTCCTTTAGCACTAATTCACTGTTCATGTAGCAACATCTTGAAATTTTAAGACATAAATTTCTACACTCCTTAGGGAGCAGCTAAGTCTGATGAAAAGTCAGACTGTTGACCATTGTTGTACATATTGATTACTATTCTTTGAAGTGAAGAGTACCCTCACTTAATTATGCTACCTACAGTGGTAATGAAGGCCAAGACTATTCAATGTGTAAATGTATAACAGCTGACACTGGAGCATATTGAATCACACAGTTTTGAAAAGAAGAGACCAGCAAACTTTCTCCCTTCCTGATGATTTTGTCTCACTACTTCTTGCCTATGACTCTTCTGTGTTACTGATTCTCAGGCAGGTGCTTGAAAAAACTGACTTTATTCTCATTTATACACTAAAGCTCTGTATCACTGCCAGAAGCATGTAAATCACAGCAAGATCCATCTTCAGCTACTTGTTTTGATGCAAATTGCTCCACAATAAGCAAGGAATGAACTACAGGATACAAAGCGGCCTTCAAAGAGTGTTCTCCAAGACAGATTTTGAATGTTACATTATCCAGAAAACATATGCTCCTTTCACCAAAATCCCAGCTGTGACAACTAGTTCAGTAGCTTGGAAAACAAGATAGGTAGTTTCTGTGCTATTGGTATCCTTAGGTATTTAGAAGCTGGCGAAGAAATCTGCAAGCGGTGTTTTATGTTGGCATCATCTTCCCTTCAAGCTGTACAAGTGTCTATGAACACTTGCTTTCACTGTGTTGCCAGGGTTGGGTGTGACAATGAGGGGAATTATGCTTAGACCATGGAACTTTAATTTATTCTCCTTTTATCACTCATTTGGAGGAGGAGAGTGGAAAAAGGTGCTCCAGTAGATGATGGTTTCATCAGGGTTTTGAATACATAGAATCATCCTTTATATAGTATTCTGGTAGCAATTTGGCTGCAGTTTCATCCTCTGTGTAATTTGGAAGAGATTGCTAGGATGCATTGCTCAGAGCCAAATTTAGTCCTTGGTGTGTTCACAGCTTTGTCTGTGGAAATAAAAAGGAATCATTTTGTTGTGAAAGGCCAAAATAGGACTGAGATATGTCCTGGCTTGTCCAGGGGTGATCCTCTGCTCTCCCTCCTCTTTCTTGAGTGGGGGGCAACACAAGAAAAGAACAAAAGGCCTGAAGCCTACTCTTGTGGTAAACAAAGTGCAACATTTGTCTGGGTTTTCCTAAACGTGGGTAAACCAAACAAGCCTCGGGCTTCATCTAATATGGTTAATTTTGGCAAAGTGCCATTTTGATTGGCTGTTCTCTGGCCCAGTGGAGCCATCAGACTCAGGCAATGGATAAATGAGCAAAGTCATAAACAACTTTGCTTCACCATGTTATTTTGCCTTGCCTTATTTTGCTTTACTATGCTGTACTTCACCTTGCTTTGCCTTGGGGACCAGGAAGCTTTGCTGTTTCAAACCAGCTTTGCTGTGTAGTGACAAGCTTTGATGCTTCACGCTTGTCTACCTGGAAACTACCGTGCCTCAGTTTACCAGGGAGAGGCATTAACTCTCTTCACACCATAGGCAAGAATCATTGCTGAAAGCTACCTGAAACCCACGGCCAGCCTCAGCACGAACTGAAAACAATAAGCTGCTTCTAGCTGGAGGGCCCACTTAGACCTCACTGCAACCTACGTGGTGAGGAAGGGCAGGTTACTGGCAGCGTGGCAGCACACTGTGCTTGTCTGCACACCTGTGAACCTCCATGCCAAGTCCAGAGTGCTGGAAAGGACACTATCCACCCAAAAAGGCACCAAGACAAGGTCAAAGACTCTGCAAATCTCAGCATCCTGCCAGAATCCAGGGGAAACTCCAAAAGCCTCCAGCAGGTACCATACCACCAACAGCACCCCTCCAAGTGTTTGGGTACTGTCTGGGACTATAATGTAGCCCTGGAAATTCAGAGATACTATTTTGTGAGTAAATATTCCAAAAAACCTCTTTGTAATTAAAGTTCTTCATTTTGTTTCTGTTTGCTCTGTACTGTGCCTTCTGCCTTGGCAGAAAGGAGCCTCTCGAGTTCCCCTAGAGGGCAAACAGTGTATTGCACTGCAAGAACCTCCAAAAGCTCAAATCTGTGTTTGCACTTTTTCTTTTACTTAACTGTTTAAATGCTGCGTTCCCTGTGTAAATACCCACAAGTGCAAGTTTGTACCTTAAAAATGAGTTTTCTCGTGAGATTTAATATTAATAAATTTCATAGTTTTATTAATTTTTTTTGCTTGGTTCTTAATATTAATAAGCATGATTCATATGTTGACATGCATATAGACAACAGAAGTAAATGCTAGCTGTAAGCTAAAGGAAAAGGAGAAAAAGGACTTCTCCAAAACTGACAGAAAACAGCAGTGAAAGGGAAGCTTTGTCTTCTCCAGCTGTTACAGGGCAGCCAGGAGGCACAGATGAGATCTTACAAGTTTCTCCATCACACACAAAAACTGCTGCAGTCAGCACACGTTCAGTTAATTTCAGGATTTTCAATGCACAAATAAACTCTTTCTGTCCTAGGCTCACAAATACAACATCACTCTCCTTACCTCCTCACTGCACTGCCTTTTCCCTGCCTCCCTTTGCACAATACTAAGTGCTCCTTGTTAGCATCCTTCCCTCAGGCATTATAATGGCAATTATTTTTGCTGCTGACCTTGCATCATCTGGCATTCCTTCTGGCTCTTCACAGCCCTTTGCACTTTATAGGAAGGAATTATTAGAGTTATGCATTATTAGAAATTAATGGCAATATTCTTAACCCATGTCACCATTAAACATAAAGACTAAAATTCAAAGACTATTCTGTCTGGCTAATAGTAAACATGGTGCTTACATTTATGTATAAAATAAGTTCTGAACAGGGGTAAAAATATTAGACATGAATGCCCTAACACTGTGAAAACCCCAGTCAGCAAGTGCAGGAATGACAGGAAGAGCTCAGGACAAGTCACCTTTTTCTGAAGTTGACACAGTCTGAAGTGTCTTAAGCAATGTGTTTGACCCACTACCTACAACTGTGACTATGAGTCTTGCAGTGCAATCAGACAAAACAACCCCACTACTAGAATATTCTCTGGGAAAAAACCTTCAACCTTTTAGTCCAGAACTGCAGGAACCCTAATTATTGGAGCAATCAGATTAAAGTACAAGTATCAGGTAGAATGAAGTTTTGCATTTTTTTTTTTTTCTGAACGTTTGGCTCTTATGGAACCAACTTGGCAGGTCTCTCAGCTTGGATTTGCTCATGTTTGGTTTGCCTGGAGGTATAAAACAGTTATGTGGTTAACCACTAAGCCCTTGCTTGGCCAGACCTGGTTCGCTAAGGTCCTAAATCAGATTCTGCTGCCAACTTTTTCTTCCCCCTCTCCACTTTTTGACACATTGAGGTAGTGCAGCTATTTAATATTAAACTTCAAAGCAAGCAATTTGTATTCATCTCTCAAAGGAGAAGGAAGAATAAGCAAATGCTCTATTACGATTGTGTGCATTTATATTTGATAAAAATGGTTGCAATTTATATGCAAATTAAGTGTGACTCAGCCTCTTGGCAATTTGTCAGTGGGACCCTCAGCATCACAAACCATTTATGCCTTTACCTGAGCAGCCCTAGGTCCATATGGAGGCATTTCAGTGAAAGGGGCGGGGGGGGGGGCGGTAGCAAATTCTGCTTTAAGAAGTTGTAAACACCTTCAAGCAAGGTACCAGCCTGGCCAACCACCTCCCCCACCGCTTACTGCATCATCCTTGCTCATTCCTAGACATGTTTTCTCTTATACAGTGGTAAATATGTCTAGACTTTAAAGCACAGATCTCCAAGGCTTTTTTGGCTATAATTAATGATGATCTTGTGATTGAAAGGTAAGTACATAAGATCTATCTAGTATTACTACAAACTTCTACAGCCTTGAAAGTTGGTACCAAAAGCATGAACACCATTTACTGGAAACTGCAGCTTGGCCACTATATTGATTTTCTTGTTCTGTCTTCATTTTTTCCTACTTCTTCCTTTATCTATTCGACTACATCTCTTATCTACCCTATTACTTACCTTATCCCTCCCATTTTCCTATCACCATTCCCCCCCAAAAAAAAAAAAAAAAAAAGAAAAAGTGGTTTGTGTCTTTTGTCCCTGACCTTCCTGCTATCTTAGCTGGACACTTCATAATTTGGAGGATGAACCATTTCTTGTGTCTGCACCACACATCCATTGCTTCTTCGTCCATCACTTGGGAAAGATAAATTTAGAACTAGAAGGATATTGCATACTCATGGTTCTAGTGGGCATCAATGTATGGAGACCATGAAGAGTAGCAGACTACACTATCGACAGAACAGAGACTTGTGCTAGACAGACAACCCACTCATGGGCTCAGGAAAGTTTCTCAAGAGATGTCACAGATTAAAAAGCAGTCAAGGCAGCCAAAAAAGAAAGAGGGGAGACAGACAAGGCCAACACCAGGGAAGCCCTAAAGTGAGAGTCAGCAATCCAATACTGTCAGTAACAAATCCCATCTAAACAATAAAAATAAAAAGAAAACAACAAACAAGCAAAAAAAAAATTCCACAAACAAAAAACCCCACACAAACCCTAAAACCCAACAACAAAAACAAACCCAACCAACCAATCAAAAAAAAAAAAAAAAACCAACCCCGAAAAACCTAAATCAAAACAAAAAATCCCCTCTCACAACCCACCAAAAAAAAAAAACAAACCAAAAACCCAAACCACCTGGATGTAGAGGGTGCAGTAATAACAGAGCTCTTCTCCAGACTAGATTTAATTTTGTTAAAAGATGACTGGAATTAACTCTGCTTAGGTGATGCATTTGTAAATGATAGTATAGACACTCTGCAAATATTTATTCCAGGAAATGAATGCTTGTAGCTTGCTGAACTGGCTAGCTAACAAAAGTTAACTGGCATCAATTACAGCAGTGACATGCTGTGATGCAGGGAACCCAAACCACCCATGACTTGGTTTGCTGTTTGTGATTGTCAATGGATTAAAAAGTAAGTTCTTGTAGAGGATGGAAAAACACCCATGTACTTCAGGCCAGCTATTTGGTGGCCTTTGTGTTCCCAATAGCTTGCAGGCACAGGTAGGAGGAATCTTTGCTTTGTAGAGATGAGGAAATCAGAGGAGGAAATTAGTTTTTATTATCGGCATTATCATGCCAAAAAAAAGGGTCACTGAAAAAGCCGGTGGGCTTTTTGCAGATCGCTTTATCTTCCCAAGGAAGAAAAAGGGCTATTAATGAAAGAGAAATTAAAAAATAAATCAACATGCATAGGGAACCTTATAAAAAATATAATTATAGCATGTCATTTATGATGGGAATGAAAGTTTGCAGCTGTAGAATTCAGTAGCACCGGTGCGAACATTTCAAAGTCAGCTGCAAGGAATTATTTATTGGGTTGTTTCATTTGAATTAAAGTCACTTTAAAGTTCTAGAAAGAGTGTTCAAGCCTACATTTTTCATCCAGCGTTTTGCAGTTCTGGGTGACATTTGCCTTCTCTTCTCCCTGTCTCTTCATCCTCCCAGAAATGGGAGACTAATCCTGTATAGAACCACTATAGATATAATTGAACCCCAGAGTGCCAGAGCAGTACTGCTTTGACGTGAATTCCGTATAAAAGTGCTTCTGTTACTCTACATTTATGCTGCCTGTGGATTTTAGTAGTGATTTATAATATTGATTGATTACTATATATCTCCCTTGCTATTCTGCTTTGCATTCCACCTCAGCAAAGCTGAATTATTCACTGACAAGACTTGTAGTCTTAAAGGTATATCCCGAAGCCACATTGTTTTATTAGGCATGTGTTCTGGTAACACATTGTTTTTAGAAATGGCATTTTTCCTAGGATCCAAGCACTCAAAGTTATGAACCTCTGGATAAAGTGAAAAAAACAAACAAAACAAAACAACAAACTAAACCAAAACAAAAAGCCGCAAAAAATCCACATAAAAATGTAGTTAAACTGATTTTTTTTTTCCCCTCTCGAGTTAATAATTCTTTTAAAAGAAAATGCTCAGGTGTACCTTAAAAGGAGCTGCTTCTATCCTGAAACTTTTCTCTGTAATTTTACAAATCAAATTTTCTTTTCTCTGGGAAAAAAACTTTGATTTTACACATTTTCATATTTTGATTTGTCGTTTTTTCCCCAGCTGAAAAAAAAAATGATTTATGAGTAGCTTCAGCATTTTAGGCATATTTTGACAATTTAGTCTGAAGCAATTGAAGCTATTAGAAATAATTTAAGAATTTCTTATAGATAATATGCTGTATTTTTCAAAAAGGTACATCGTAGGGATTTGCTCTGTACTTGTGAAATCACCTGGGCTCATTAGTGGTGTTCACTTGTTCTACAAAACCTGCATAAATTAAATAAATGCATGTACTACTGCTACCCATGCTGATGGCAACATATATTGCAGACTTGACCCAAAGCCCACCAGAACCAAAAGCTTCCACCAAGCTGAGTAACATCAGATCAGGCTGATAATAATTGCTCACTCTTGTGTAATGGCATCAAGAAAGGTGAATGTATGGACTGTTTGGCATCAGTAATAACAAAATGCTTTTCAGCATTCTGCTCATCTTTCTCTTGCATTTTATCCCCTTTGAGTCCATTCCTCTTTCCACTGTAGAAAGTTCCTGGTCTGAGGTGAGTAATAATGAACAGACAAGCTGCTTCTTGAAGTAAGGAAACTCTCATTTCTAACCTATGGGTTGCATGGGGACAGTTGCAAAACAGCCTTTGGCTTCAGCAGAGTTAGGGTTTTAATCTTCAATGCTAAACAAGTTCTTTCTTCTGCTGAGTTCCCAGGGACAAGGACTGTGTTTGTGAGACAGAGAAGCCTGAGACTTTGGTGTTGCCAAACTGTAAGAATAAAAAATAATTTGTGGCCAAAGCAGCAAATGAATTTCCTTTAACTTGCCTGTGTGCAAATGAACTGGGTGCTGCAAAGGAACTTTTGCTTGGAGAGGCAGGAGAGCTCTGGGGTATTGTCATTTCTGTTGAAACTCAATCAAACACTGCAATGATATTTAGCTTCTAAATATTTCAAGTACTCCTGAAAAGCAATGCGCCATAAGGCTAGAACATGAGTGTATAAGATATGCCATAATGATATGATAGGGTAAGAATTATTTCATTGTATACTTTATCCCTGAAAAAGCAGGTAAGCATCTCTGAAGCAGGCATTTTGCACAAATGAGTGATTAAGAAGAAATGACTGGTATAATTACGGTGTGAGCTTTGCACTATTAAGCCAGACAGCCAGCTGACCTTGTGCACCAGGGGCAGTTTCTAAGCTAGTTCTACCAAAGTGGAAACTGAACTAGTCTAATTTTGTTTGACTTGTGCAATCTGGTGCGCATGTAATTTGGCCAGAGCTAATTTGCTGGTGAACAGCTTTTAACATTTCACATTAGATCAAAATGAGATATGCTCGAGAGGTTTTGGATGATTATTCACTAAACAAACAAGCAAACAAATCTGTAACATCTAGAGCTGAACTGTTGCAGAGAAAATTAAATTTAAGAGAAAAAAGAGAACTAGAGGGAAGACAAAAATGCTGGTGCAGTGAAACAAATATATAGAGCATATGAGTATAGGCAATTTCATGTATTTTTAATTGATCTTCCATACAGCTGGGCAGGCAGACCTGTACTATAATTTTCTTAGTTCATATTCTTTATGGTGAGCCCCATCATTTTTTCCAAGAGTTTGAGACAACTGGAAGGGAATTTGGGAAGCATCTACCTGACATAAAAACACCTGTTGCATTGACTTAAGTGGTGCTATCTTCCTGACTGTCTTGTGACTTTTAAAATTTCATATATTATGGTAATTTATTATATAATTTGAAGTTATCAGAAGTACCACAGACTCAAAAATCACCTGTATATTTGTCATTGATCTCCCATTCCCGCTGTGTTCAACATGTCCACTCAAGTTTTCTGCAATTCCTCTTATGACTCTGTCATCTCATTGTAGGAATTATTTCAATCAATGATCATTTTTGGCAAAGCCTCTCATCAGTCTCACCACAATGCTGTCTCCTGTGGCTGTCTGATCTCAGCCTCAGTTTATTTTTCTAAATTCAGCCCTCCTTTTTTTTTTTTTTTTTTTTTAAATTATGTAGAAATACCTATTCCCAAAGTCTCAAATGTCTTTTTGACCACATTTCAGGCATTCTGATCATCTTAATCCTCTTTATACTCTCAATTGTTTTCAGCAGTGCCTCTATAAAGATATGTTTTTCAAGTCTTTCAAGACTTCTCCAGTCACTTGTGGAGCCCTTCCCCCACGCTCCAGTGTCAGAGACCTCCCACTCACTGAAACTTGTTCAACTGACATTTTCATGGAAAACATTCTGATCTCTTTTCACTCCTAGCCTGTCTGCAACCATACCAGTTGGTCTCTGTCAAATGCCTCAGGATAAAACAAAATGATCAAGCCTACATTTTTCCTGCAAACCTTCTTTCACTCTCTATGACATCAAAGAATAAATGTTGCTGGACAGTTTCTACTTCAGTTTTCCAACAACCAAACTTTAGATCAAAGAGTATGTGCATATGTACATGTATGCACACTTGAGCTTTCCTTTACATGAGAAAGAACTAGACAATAGTATCTCTGAAGCAACCAAGATACTATTTTTTGCATCTGTTTTCGAATTTACCAACTCTTGAAAATACAAGAGAAATTCAAAAGGAAGAGACAGATCAAAAGCTCAGGGGAATATAACTGATTACATAAACAATTTAGACTTCTCTCTTCCCTTTGATTTTTTGCAAGCCCATTTTTACCTGTGTTTTATTACAAAAGCCTTTCCTATTACTCGACTATTTGTAAAGCTTAGATTCAATATATGAAATCTGCAGCCTCTCTTTATGGATAACATCATTGACAGCTCAATAAATTCTTCCCCTTTTGTGGGAAAATGAAATGAGGCAAACTTTGGAGTTAATGAAGAAAACAGAATGGATATTGAACAATGAACTGCTTTTATGAAGTAAAAGTTTTTCTTGCAGGAAGGAGAATAGTGTACACACACTTCTTGACTTATTTTAAATGGTCATAGGAGTTTTTGGAGGACTTCTATAAGCTGTTATTCAGAGTCTTAGTAGCAGTAATTTAATATACTTTTATGAGGTCAGGCTGCCTATGCTGAAGCAGTGATGCCTGATTGGATCATTATAGTTTACTGTTACACTAAGGAAGGGCTTTATATTTACGTGTGTATACATATATATATATATATATACACACATGCACACATGATTTTCCAGCCATGTAATAGCACCAGGTTATCTGTGCTTGAATAATTACAGTGAGCCTTGGGTCAATGAGATCTGTATAAAAGTCACAATGGCAGGATGATTACATTATCTCTAAATTGTTTCTTATAGATAGGCATAATTTGGCTGCATGTCTGCTAGAAAAGATGAACCCACAAAGCTGCCACCAAGTCTTTTGTTTGTTGCTGGTGTGGAAAATAGTGGGCCTAGGAATGCTGAGTAATTTTTAAGACTTGGCTTTTCTCCCAACATGTTACCTCTGCTCCATTGCACACTTGCAGTTTAAGAGCAACTCGATTTTATTTTTCAGTTTTCCCTTTGGACTGGTGATTTTGCTGCTCAGCCCTCATGACCTTTAACAGGTGAGCCTTGCAAGATTCAGCGCAGTATCTGTGACAGCTTTTAGAAAGCACTGCAAGCACATGTGAACTGAGATACCAATGACATCCTCTTCCGATGGTATTGATGCGTCCTTCCAGGATCTGAGCTTTCAGCAGAACTTGGACTACAGTACAGTTGTGATTTTCTCCAGGCATTCTCTGAAATTTGGAAAAGTCCTTAGGAAAGAGTAGGTATGTCATGGAAATGCTAAAACTATTGTGTTTGAGTATAAGGAATGCTTTAAAGACTAGACATTGACTGCCATTTCCCTTCCCAATCCCAGATAACTGCTCTCAAACAAGTAAAATCAATTGAGGTTTTGAGGTCATGCTAGTCTCACCACCTGAGCCTTGGTCAGGGGCTGTGGTGTGTTGTGGTAGACCTAAAAAGGCCAAGGGGGGCTCGTACATGTCCTGGCTTGCCCAGGCATGCTCCCCTGCTCCCCCTCCTTCTGTGCTGGGGGTGGTGGCCACAGGAAAAGGGACAAAAGCCCCAGCTTCACCTAATATGGGCAAACTGGGCAAACTGCCATCCTGGTTGGCTAATCGATGTCCAAAGGCCCATCAGTCTCGGACTGAAATGGATATAAAGCATTAGCAGGTAGCACAAGCTCTCTCTCTCTGCTATTGTATCCGTGCCTGCTTGATCCTGAGATGAGGCTCTGATGCCTCCACGCGTTCAGCCTGCACGGCCAGCGTGACACCGTGCCCAGACTGCACATCGCAGGACGTCCTGCTGCGTGAGAGCCTGCTGCCAAGAGAGCCAGGACCAGGTCAGAGGTTATCTGCCTCCTTTCTGAAGCGTCCAGGAGCCTGAGGAAGCTCCAAAGCCTCTAGCAGTTTTCAGCCCGGCAGCAGCCCCGCCACACGCTTTGGGTATTGTCCCATAATATTTTGTGAGTAAATACCAAAGCCTCTTGTAATTATTAATTGCCTTCTGCCATAAGCAGAAAGTTGCTCCTTGTGTCCATCTAGTGAGCAAGCGGCGTACTGGCTGCAAAGCCTTCTCTTCCAGTTTAAATCTAGTTCAATTAATGTATATATTTAATAGTTATTTCTAGATCCTATTATAACCTGTATATAGTTTCCATAATGCTGCAAAGAGCCTCTTATTAAATGGTCATCGGGGTGATGCGAGTTCTGAATATTTAATATTAATAAACTGTATATTAATAATTTTAAAATATCATCTCGCAGTAATTAATTACCCCCTTCCACAACATGGTGAAAAAGGCAGTTTCTTTTTGTTTCTTGGTTCTACCTTTTCTTGCACAAAGTCATGGTCACAGTACATAGTGCAGCTGTAGTTGTGAAGTGGGGTGTGTTTGATGCTCTCAATCTCTCTTAATAGCTAAAGAAAAACTTCAAGTAATAGAAAGCTGTGCAACCCTTTCCCCAGACTACATACAAAGGCTATACTGTCTTTGCAGCAAGACAATTTTCTACTCACTAGCTAGAAAATCCTCAATCTTAAATGGCTTTGCACTGATAGAGCCCTGTAAAGAGATACTGTGGCAGACTAGAAATTAGGGTGCCAAGGTGCCACAGGAAGCTCCTCAGGATGTCAAACAAATGCTTCTTGTCTGAGACTCCCCCTAACTCCCTGGCCCCAAACCTGTCATACTATGATTCCTTGAGCATACATGTTGCCAATTTATCTATTGATGTGTCCAATTATACAGCGTGGTGCAGCATTATCAGGACACCTCTGACACCTCTCGTGTCCTGCATAGTTTTTTCAAGATTATGACCCAGGCTATAAATCTTTTATTGGATGTTTACTCATGTCTATACCATCATTAGATGTAACATCCATTCCCAAGCACTGGAGGCAGCATTAACCAGGGCTGAATGAAACAGGCTCAGAAAGTGCTTAAGGTTTTGGCATGATCTTTGGACCCCCCCCCAGCCCTGAAAGGGATTGAGAAGTCCCTCAGATACCTATTCCATTGTCTCCTGGAACTATGAACTTACCACCCATTTCTGTATGCATCCCTGCATAGACCTGAAAAATAAGTGCATAGGCATTTTTGATAGTGAGTGTGATCTCAACAGGTAGTGAGGGCACACTATTGGCATGGATTACGTGGTTCAATTTAGTCATTCATTGAGCAGAGGTAGTATTTTCAGTAAAAGGTACAAGCAGAAGTGTGTGGTTAGTCTGCATATGAAGTGGCTGAAATTGTTGGTTGTTTTCACTCCTTGCTTCTAGGACAAAGCAATTCAGAAAAAGAATACCAAAGCTGAAAGCCTTAGGAGTGTAAAGAGCCTGCGGCTTTATACCTGCATTTAAAATTTGCTATAGGCACAATTTTAGAGGAGATTGCTGAGGGCTATTTGCCATATAAGTATGTAGAGAGAGAGAGAGAGAGAAGGAAAGAAAGGGAGAAGAAGTGCAGTTGACCACATACCCTTTGCCAACAGGAGCATTTTTGGGGTCAATTCCTGAAGCAAAAGCTAAGTTCCAAAGTATTTCAGTTATTCTTAAGTGACCCAGTACGGTGAGTTGCCATCCCAGAAGTATCTATCTTTGACAATTCAGTCAAAATCTACAGAGAAAGGAGTTTCTCTATTGACTGGCGATTCAAGATAATTTTTTAAAAAGATTTTCAGTAACTTTCAACTTTATTTTTTCTCATTTTCTGGTTATGATTTTAATATGGGTCAGTCCTGTGAGAGGATGTTTAACTGAAAATAGCAGTGAGATAATGAAAGAGGCCATTTGTCACATCTCTTGTCATATGGTGCTGCTTCCCTTGATGTGCTTTCCTGGAGAAGCTGCCCTTCTTTCATGCTCTTCCAGCTCTGCCCATGCTGCAAAGAACAAGGCCATTTTATGTTGTCAAGAAGCAGAACAACCTCTTGCTGCTGCTTGAAGTCATGCCCAAACCTGACCAGCATATCACACTATGAGTTGCTTGTATGTAGGAGCTTGCTGTCACAACTGGCAATGAATCTGTGGGGTGAGTTACTAAAACTTGAATGACTCTGGCTGTGGTATTCCCCCAGATATTCTGTTTTCTCCCCAAAACTGCAGGTTGTCCTGGTAGTGGAATCTAAATGTAATTGCTTTTCATGACACCAGATGAAGGAATATTGTTGTGTGGCAACTAAGTGCTGGACAAAGGAAGGTCAAAGACAGGTTTTGCATTGCATTATTTATATCAGTGCTTGCCAAAAAAAAAACCCAAAAAAAAACCCTTGTGAGCTGAGAAAGGTGAATGAGATTAAAGACATGTGTTAAAGATTATTAAAATCAATCAGTAGGAATCCATTGACTCCTGTGAACTCCAGAACAGGTCTGAACAGCCATCATGTGGTCACTTTGTGTGGATTCTCTTTTCCTTTTTTTAAAAACCCCATCATGTCAAATACAACACTTGTGGAAGAAATAACAGAGATCTTAACAATTCTTTTCTGCATCTCCTGGATTCCCCTCCTCCCCTTTTCTTGTTTATTGATTTTTTTCTCAATGTGTCCAAAAGAACACAGATTTCATCAGGAAGTTTAATCAGTTGGAAAAACCAACAGGCATCCAAAAGGGGAAAGATTTCCTTTGTGCAATACAGTTGTCTAATTAAGTGTGTGGTGGAATGGTAAAAACAGTAATCTTGGGAACATATTGTTAGGGGCGCAGAAGACCTGAGCATGGTTGTCTTTATTTCCCTATAGGTTCCCTATAGCTTAACTATACCACTGTCTGGTGCCAGTGCTGCTTAGCTGAAAACCCTCTGTTCTTATCAGGAAGGGTTCATATCATAATTAGGAATGACTACAATCCTAGGGCACCAAGAAGAATTGTGCTTGTTAGAGGTGCTGAACTTTTGGCAATAAACTAGATGAAATTCTCTTTCTTGACATGGGGTAGCAGAAACAAATAATAAGACTGACCCCTTGCTCTTAGACAGAAATCTTCATAATGAAATTTTGAAGTGTTTTGAAAAGAAATCTGACTTATCCACTGGAAAGCCAATGCAGAGAGCAATGATATGACTGGGCCTGAGTCTAGCTGATAACCTGACTCAGCAGGACTGAGGTTATAACTCAGATCTTCTCAGTTGCAGGGCAGAAGCCTTTAGGCCACTTTGCAATGAAAGTGAAACAACATAGAGGGATCACGTGGAGATGAAGAAATTACTTCTTGGTGTCTCAGGATTGCTTATATGAGTGTGTGTATATATATAGTGTGTATATATATACACACAAGCTATCACCTAGGAATAACACTGAAGAAATAATTTTCAGACATGTATGTTCCTTATAACCGTTCTTGGATAGAATTGTCTCTATGTGAGCCGCACTGCTGTGCTCATGAAAGGTCCCGGGTCCACATCCCACTGAATTCACTAAGATTTTTAGAATTGACTATGCTGTTGGCTGTTCAATGAATTTAATAAAACACATGAGATAGTCTGAAAAATTATAGGGAAAGCACATTTCATTCTCTCTTTAGGACCAGAGACTGTCAATTGCTGTCTCCAATACAGAAGGAGCTAAGAGAAAGCACTGTATGTTGAAAGCATACAAGGCATCCTTCTTTTCCTGAAGAGCTGAATATAGAAAAAGTAGCAGTAGTCAATGGGTTAATGAATCACAGAATAATTCCTGACACTTCCACTGACAGAACAAATGAAGATTAAATTCCTTTGGAAAATCATGATTTTCATTAAATTTATGAACTTCAAGACTGATAAATTTTAATCTCTAATATCTTTACATTATTCCAAACCTCTTTGATGGGATAGAGCCCTTACGAGTAGTCAATGAAGTGATTATATTAGATAAATTAGGAATAGGACAATGATCTCCTGCACACCATCCATAGCAGGGCTCTTGTGGACTAGATTATCCTTTGGATGCACAAATGGGGTCAGTAGCACGTAAATTAAATGACAGGCTGCCAGAGGAGTTAATAACTGTAACTCCCAGCTCAGATGCAGAATTCTCTAAAGGAGTAGCCTGGTGCACTCATTAGTTACTTGACTTCTTTCCAAAATCCTCAACAGTGACAGTGTAACCACATGGTCAAAAGAAGGGCAAAAGTGAGAGATGGGAGATTCGTATAGCTCACTTCAGCAGTCACATTTCTCTGATGGAGTAAAAAAATCCTGAAAAATAATTACTAACTGCAAATATCTCTGGCCTTTTACAACTGCTGAATCCAGGCGTTGCTGCCTCAGCAGATGAGGAAGCCTTTGCACCTCCTAAAAAGTGTGGTACGGGCAGCTCCCTGTACAGAGTCTTTCTCAGGATGAGACTATAGAAAGTTATTTACAAAGCTTCCCTGGAAACTCAGGGCAAAGGATGTGTAAATGGAGAGAAAGAATCCATTATTTTTCTGATCTGACTTAATTATTGCTATCAACCTTCCCATTTCCCACAATCAGTTTCTGTAAAAAAAGAAAAAAAAAAAAAGACTCCTTATCTAATTTTTTTCCCCCCTCTTTGGTATTATTTTGGCCTAAACAAAAACAAAGGATCATTTTACTTACTTTTAGTGTGCCTGCAATGAAGCTAGTTGAAGACTTTATAAGATAAAACTCTTGGACTGCTAGCTGCAACTTTTAATTGTTTATTCCATCCTTTTCATGAACACTATTTTTACATGGACTTCCTAGAAAAAAAGCTACGCTTTTGGGAATCACCCTCAAGTTTCTTTGGACTAGCTGAGCAGAGAGACATGCACAAAGGTCAGCCAAACCTAAGTAATTGGGGAAGCAGTGACCTCAGGCAAGGGATAGTATGGAGCTGCACAAACCATGCTATAAATGCAAAGGGAAATGACTCTGCAGTTATGTGAGAGACTTGGAAATGAAAAGACACTTTCTAATCCAGAGCTCTAGGTGTGCTTTTCAGTCCTCAAATGATCTGAGATGATGAAAAATTTTCCATTAAAAAGCAGCTCAGGAAAACAACCTATAACACGGAGAGAAAGGGTGACAGCAGCAAAGACAGCATCGTGCTATATGGCAACATGTGACATTTGGGACATTAAGCCCCAAGCACACCATAAGCCTTATCTCGAGACAACAATACACCGAGGCAGCATGTCTGTTATTGGCAGGGCTATGAGAATTTCCTTTCATAGTTGCAGAGCTTTTGAAGCAGCAAAGTAATGTGAATTTGCTGGTGGATTGCAGAGTCAGAAAGAATCCCGTTCTGTATCAAATAAGGCTTCCTGCAACACCTTGGAATTTCTCTAACGGTGCCTTATTTAATCACTGCCCAAAGCCAACTTCAATTGCTTCAAGAGGGAATTGCCTGCTGGATCAAAGCAGTGGTTCACCTAATCCTGTGTCCTGCCTCTAACAGTGACTGTCTGTCTACTTCAGAGAAAAGAGGGGAGAAACTCTTCAGCAGGCAACTGTAAGATACTTTCCTTGGAAAGCTGGTAAGATCACAACTAGAGTCAGTGTGACTGATGGTGAGGTGACAATAAATACAGTTAAAAAGACATCAGGAATATCAACATAAAGGGAAGAACCTTAATTTAGAGATGATGTGAGAGGATGTAGGAGGAAAGACAGATAATGAAGAAACACATGGGGAGGGATATGCTACCAGGGGTCATTTTAGTAGTGTGAATACTCCCTTCAGCATTGTTATCAGAACAACAGATGGTAAACCATCAACAAAACATGAAGAAATCAAATAACCTTCACATCTCAATTGAGGTTGTATCTGTAGTAGCTGGCTTTTAACAAGTGGTGGAAATTAACAGCGCCAGAGTGTAGTGGTGTATATTTTCTTCTCTTTAACCTTTCTATAGATTGTTATAACAGGTAAATTAATTTCACTTGAGGAAGTATCACTACCTGGAGCAGATAGAAAGATCAATGCACTGAACTAAGGTGGAACTACTGGAGAGGAGCAGCCAAAGAAATCCCCACATGAGTTTAGCTTTGTAGGTAAACCATACTAATTAGTGAGACTGGAAATGTCAGCACATTGTTTGGATCCCTTCTTGAGCCCCTCGTCTCTGACTAGCAGAGGTTGAAGACGGAGCAGTCTTGGTTGCTGTGAGAAACTCAGGAGTCAATGCACAGCCTGGATCCACTTCAAATGTCCAGATGAGATCTCACGTGTCTTGCCCTATCTGGGATCATGGCGATCTCCCTACATTTCTACCACGTTGGCACATAATTGAAACATGTTCCCCAAAAGAAGCATTTTTCATACTTGGATCAACACCAGTTACCTTTTTGATAACGTGAAAGGATAAGAATAATCTATAAACCCCCCTAAGTAATTAGTTATAACTTTTTTTGCTCTACTATCTTTTTATAGTAGGAATGTCAAAAATACACGTACTTTAAATTGGAGTTGACAGGATTCATGTTTACATCTGATTTTAATTTTGGCTGTATTTTGAGGTACCCTGAGGGTATTTTTACAGAAAACATTGCGACTGATAATTTCATATGACTGAAAGGCACCTCTAAGGTCATCTGGTTCTTCCCTCTCCCAAAGCCATGACCTATGCCTATGATGTTTCTGTCAGCTGCCTCTTAAAACCTTCAATAAATAGTACTCTCTGCCCTTCCCTGATGAATTCACTCCAAGGCAGTATGCTCCCTACATCTATGAATATTTCCTTAACATCTGAAATCCCTCCAAAGGTGTTGTGACTAATGGTTCCTTCTGGCTAGACACTACTGAAGACACAGGGAGGTAGATGGAATTGGGTGGTCTGGAGATGGCTCTGTACAGCCAAAATTATCTTATAAAACAGATTAAAAAATCAAAGAGATTGATGGAGTTTTAAATGGAAATTTACATGCATAGAAACTGTACAGTCTGGACAGAAAGGAGAAGTTTAGATTCAATGTCTTCTGTGATTTTGTAAATAAAAATGCCCCCAAATTCAGCCTTTCTCTGTGTAGATCCTAAGCATTTCCCCTTGCGCATACCATAATTTTCTCCACTGGCTGTCGATGCTTCTAGATAAGCTGGTTTCCATATGATGTGGGAAATACTGTACCCACACTTCCCTCTTGTTGTTTCAAAGAAGTGTGATAGTACTGCTGCTACTGCTAGTGAAAATCAGCTGCAGTACCAAGGAGCATCTCTGAAGCTGGCTTGGAGAGTAAAGCATCTCCTTCAACACATGGTCAGCTACTGTTACTGGAGGCGAAAAAACCAGGGAGAAATGCATGGTTTGGTTATGTCCTCCAGCCTTCAGAAATAAGTATTTGTACATTCATTTCAGCCTCTCCCCATTTCTCCTCTGCAATTGAATAGTTCACATACATTCCAGGTTTATGCTAAAAACTGAATTGGGGAAAGGTTTTTCACTTTAAAGAGTTCAAGAATGACATTGGAATAGGTGGCTTCTTCCAATCTGTGCTTTTCACATTGTTTAAGTCAGTGATACTCAAACACAGCACTAAATAAACGACAGTGCCGTCACATCCCATTCCATTTTGTAAGCCCTGAATCTAACTGCATTTCTGAATCTGATTGGGAACCTTTCAAACACATCTACAGCAGTTACTGCATCATTTGTTGGCATTATTAAAAGAATCTTCTCAAAATAGAAAAGCAAGCAATGGGGCATCGTGTTTCATAGAACTGATCTTTATCTCAGAGATTTTTACAATCCAATTTCCTTCATGCATTCTCTGCTCCACTGGGGCCTTTTATGTGAGGCATTCACTAGAATAACAGTGCATTTCCATTTGTATCTCTTTTGTTGCACATAAAAGCTCAATTAGTATTCCGATTCACTGTCAGCCTGTACCTATTTAATGAACTTTTATCCACTTCCATGTTCCTTAAGTTTAATTAACTAAAACGGAGCTAGTAGTTTAGCATTTATTATGCTTTTGGAATTAAAGTATTCTTTCCTTGAAACTTTTTAACAAAAGTCAGTAAGCAAAAATCTCTGACTTCAGTTTGAATAGTTTAGTACTTTATTATTGCTTTTCAGTTTAGTGTTGGACACAGTAAAGCATTATGCCTTAGTTTCAAGTTGTCCTAAAACTGGATTTTAATTCATGTATTTCTCTTGGTGCTGAATCCCAAGGAGAATTCCATTCAGAGATTTCAACTGTTTTACAGGAATGGTAACAGAAAAATTGTTTCTGATAAGTCAGTGGGGGATTTGTAGGAACCTCTTTCAAGTGCAATGACTGAATCTTATGTCACTATTCTTCCTTCAAGCTCAGGAAAAAAAGATGAACATCCAAATAGGTATTTCTTACTCTCAGCCTATACACACAACTTTTTGTACAGCAAAGGGAAGTTTGTAAATTTTTTCAGAAAGTATCTTGTGAGACAGGTTTCCATATGATGATATTTTTTAAAAGATCTTGCCAAGGTCTCTGGATTTATATGCTGCTTCAACTCACCATGGCCTTTTGCAAAGTTCAAGCTGGTACATGGACACCTCGGGTGAGACACTGTTTCTCTGTAGGCTCATTTCTGTCTATCATGGTGCAGTATTTTGACTGACAGTGGTCTCTACTTTTTAGATGAATCAGCTTTTCTTCTACTTGGATCTTCTTTAAGTACTTCTTAAGATTGAACTATGTGCCCTCTGCTGTGCATTCACATTTGCCTTTAAGTGCATTAGACAATTTAAATGCCTAGCCCGATACAACGGTTTCCATTAACTCCCTGCACAATCACTGTATATAGAGAGACTCCTTCAGAGAGTTAGTCAGAGGGGCAGCATAGGTTAGACATTGTGACTTTCTTCCTGGAGAAGGGATCATCTCTCCATGGTTAGAACACAAAGGCTTGGCCACCCAATTAAAAAGACAGGATCTAGGTAGATATTTTTTGGAGCTGCATAACATACATTGAAGCTTGCAAGGATCAGGAAAGGAATTAAAGATCAACTATTGCAACTTTTTTGAATCTCATTGATAGAGATGTTTGAGCAACAGAGAGGGGGACTAATGAGACTGGTATAAAAGCACAGATGTTGTTTTGTCACTCCTATATGGCAATGATTTTCCAATTTGTTTAGTGTTTCCATTTTGGCATCTTGGATTTGCAACATAAGCTGTCCCTTGGTTTGCTCTTCTCTCTGATTTAAATCAGTTTCTTACAGTATAATGTCCCTGCATATGTTCATATTATATGTTTATAATTTTTGTCACTTGCATACTTTATTGTTTTCCTTTCTATTCCCCCAAAAGGGAGAAGGTGTTCATAAGAGGTGCCCAGGTGCTGCTATCACAAGAGAAGGAAATGGTGATATGTCTATTGGATTCACTGTCTGGAACCTGTATGACATGTACTGGAAAGACTATTTGCTGCTCACTGTGTGCCTGGTTCCTCCCTGCAGTGGTAGCTGCAGTTAATTGGTAGTTCTCCTCTATAGATAGGTTGAGATTTCCAAAGCTGCTCAGTAGAAAAAATTAGGTGCCTGAATTCCAGCAGTTTTCAATTCTGAAAAAAAATATGGAAGTTATTTTTTTAATTTACTTGCTTTAAAAGCATATGACACTGTGCTTGCATTTCTTCCCTTGAAGGACCTCAGCAGCCAGCATATTACAGAAAAATCTGAGAAAAAAGAAGGAAGATATTTACACTTCTGGCAGTAAAAGAGAAGATGCATTTTGTTGTGATTTATAGAAACCAACATTAATCTCTATTGCTTTATCCTATACTCACAATAAACAGCTTTGGAGATTGATTAAAGACTCTGTCTGCAGCTTTCACTCAATTTCAACAGCTCTTTTTGCTTCATAAACTCAAAAGCAATAGAGATTATGCCTTAAACAAAGCCCATGATATCCATCTGTAGGAGCATTTACTATTTTCAGTGCTTTGCATTAAAAGTTATGCATGTGTATGTGTGCATGTGTAATTCCAGGCTTTTATTATAGTCTATTCCACAACCGTTGGAACAACACAATTGGCCAAATACTCAGTTCTCGTCTTTCCTTCTCCTTCCCTATTCCTTTGCCCCAAGCTTAATTGTCAATAATGGACATATTACCTATTGCAGGTGGTTTTTAAAATCCCACATGAATGAAGAAGTAGCTCTCTCCAGCTCCAGCAACATTTCCTTCACCTCCAGAGGCAGAAGAGAATAATTTTATTACTTTGGTACTTATTATACCAACATCCCTAATTACATTATCACTTTTAGAATTTTTGCTTCCATGTCCTTCTCTGGTTCTCTATTACTGACTCCATCCTTAGTGTCCTTCTTTATCTTTAGATCTTTTAAAAGAGGTACTTCACTACTCATTTTGAGAATTAAGTCACTTTCAGTTTCTGTTTTCTTCAGCCACACCACCTATTTCTGGGCTTCTGCTCTTCATTCAGTCCCATGTATGTCCTGTGTTCTTGTCTTTTCTTGGTTGAATTTAACCTGGTTTTGAACTCCAGCATTTTGTTCATAGAATCATAAAATGCACTGGGTTGGAATGGACCTTTAAAGGTCATCTAGTCCAATACCCCTGCAGTAAACAGGGACATCTGCAACTAAATCATCAGAGCCCCATCAGTCCTGACTTTGAATCTCTCCAGGGATGGGGCATAAACCACCTTCCTGGTTCCACCATTCTCTCAGTAAAGAACTTCTTCCTAGTGTCCAATCTGTATCTAAATCTAGTTTAAAATCATTACCCCTTATCCTAGTGCTGCATGCCTTTGTAAGTAGTACCTTCTCACCTCTCTTGTAGGCTGCCTTCAGATACCCTAATGTCACTATAAGGTCTTCTCAGAGCCTTCTCTTTTCCAGGCTGAATAACCCCTACTCTCTTAGCCTGTCTTTGCAGAAGAGGTGCTCCAGCCCTCTGATCATTTTTGTGGACCTCCTCTGGATCCTCTCCATCAGCTCCATGTCTTTCTTGTATTGAGGGCTCCAAAGCTAGATGCAATGCTGCAGGTGAAGTCCTGCCGAAGCAGAGCAACAAAATCACTTCTCTCTATCTATTGGCTGTGCTTCTTTTGGTTTAGGCCAGGATGCAATTGGTCTTCTGGGCTGTGAGTTTGCATTGTTGGCTCATGCCCAGCTTCCTGTCCACCAGTAACCCCAAGTTCTTTTCAGGAGGGCTGCTCTCTATAATATCATCCCCTGACCTGTATTGATTGTGAGGATCGTGGCTCATCAGGTACTTGGCCTTGTTGAACCTCATGATGTTTACGTGGGCCACTTCATGAGCTTGCCCAGGTCCCTCTGTGTAGCCTCCTGTCCATCTGTCCATCTGGCATATCGACTGCACTACTCAGCATGGTGTCATGTGCAGACTTGCTGTGGGTGCACTTGATGCCACTGTCTGTATAATTGATGAAGATATTAAAGAGCACTGCTCTCAGCACAGACTCCTGAGGGACACCACTTGTCACCCATCTCCATCTGGACATTCAGACATTGACCACTACCCTCTGAATGTGATCATCCAGGCAATTCCTTATCCACTGGAAAGTCCACCAACCAAATCCATGTCTCTCTAACTTAGAAAGAAGGATGTTGTTGGTATGTTGATGTTGTCTCCTTCTCTGGAGACTTTCAAAACTTGTCTGGATTCATTCCTGTGGGGGCTGCCCTAGGTGATCCTGCTTTGGCAGGGTGGCTGGACTTAATCTCTCAAGATCCCTTCAAACCCCTAACATTCTGTGATTCTGTGAACTGTGTCAAAGGCTTTGCAGAAGCCCAGATTGATGACTCTCATCGGCCTTCTCTTGTCCACTGATGTCACTCCATTCTAGAAAACCACTGGGTTGCTCAGGAAGGAGTTGCCCTTAGTAAAGCCATGCTGTCCTTTTTTGTTATCACAAATACTGGCTGCCAAGTTTCTCTGCTTCTACACAATAAAGTTTTTCAGCTTTAGTCCTATCTTTTAATCTCCTATCCAGGCTTATCAACATTGCTCTCCTGTTCTCCAGTGCAATCTTGTCACATGCACCTACCTGGATAACTACAATCCCTTTATTTCTGGCCTTTCACCTGCAGTTCTTTTGTCTCTCTAATGAATAGTTACTATGAAGCATATGCGTTTGTTGGTTGCACTGTTAATCTGTTCACATCTTCCTGTGCTTACCTGTCAAACTCCTACTAACTCAATTCATTGACTGTGTCTCTGTCCCGGTGTCATGAAAGTGTTTAATGACTGTGCACTATTGATTCATAAATCTGTGCCTGTAATTATGTGACAAGGTGCTCCCATCCCAACCATGACTGCCACGCTAGTCTCATGAAATCCTGCAAGGCTTTTGAAACACCCCTAGAGCCCCTGGGATGAACAGCCCTCTTCCTGTGCTAATATATGTTTAGCATACATTTAATTTCTTCTCTTAAATTTGTTTCCATCTTTTACCTACCCCAAACTAGCCAAGCTAGTTAGAGAAATTTAAAACCAGATTACACAGCTGCCCTTACTGGAGAATTATTAAAATGTTTCCTTTCTACTGTGTTGTTAGCCACTGTTCACACGGCACTTACTGCCTTGCAGACTCTTGAGGGCTGATTATGGCTGTCTGGACTTGCTTAGAGTAGATTCGAGTACTGATAAAAATAATTTAATAAGCAGAACAAAACAGTGAGTAAACTTCAGACCTGAAGAATAGTAAATCTAAAACAGTTTCAAAATCAGCCATAATGTTTGAAAAATAAGAGTTTCTACTTCACATCTGCAACTTATTTCCTTAAAAATGATCAAAAAACTAACACTTAAATATTTCAGACTGTCAGAAAAGTTGGGTGGCAAATTTGGCAAGTTCATGGTTGGAACTTCTCTCTAGGGGAGAATTACATATCTTGAACTTTGTTCACCTAGTAATTTTAAACAGAAACTTGGAGTGAGAAGTTTATGGCCCTGTTGAAAGAAAGTTTGCATGTCACTTGAGGGGTAAATTGAAAACATTTGCTACTGTTTGAACTGACTTTTGAATATAGTGTCTACTGCTGTTCTTCTTCACCTGCTTTCTTACCAAAGGGCAGTATACATCACAAAAATCTTTTCTGTTGCACGTCTGCTGACTGACTTCCCTCTTAGAAAAATGGCACGGGCAAGCTGATGCAACTCTTAGAGCAGCTGCACCAACTTCAATGCATAATGTAAATCCACAGAAGAAGAACTATATCACCACTATTGACGTCGCACATGGATTTTGGGTAGATGTACCAAATGCTATAACCATTATACTGAGATAATCTGAACCAGAAAAGCTACTTTAGTCTAGAGACTCTCCACTCTGAATCTTTAGAAAATCTTTAGAAAGCAGTGATAGTGTAACAGCAGGAGTAATGCTGCAAAAATCTAGTAAGTATATTCAGGATGTGGCCTTCAATGAACGGAAAGCATTGGAAGACTGAAGTACAGACAACTTTTCTCTCATGATGGGATTGCTTGATAAATCAGAACCATATATGGATGGATGGATGGATGGATGGATGGATGAATGGATGGATAATTCATCTATCAGTATGGGTTGCAGCAGAGACATCCAGAAGGCTATGTTGTACAGACTTTCTGTACCCAAGCTAGAAGGACTCCATTGACTTTTGATACCTGTAGGGTCCATAAAGCTGGATGCTAGCAAAAATCTTGATCACATCTGTGAAGCTGCTATATTAAAAAAAGGTAGTCAAGAAGTAGCATGTTTCTATCTAGTAAATATTGAAACCATAGACAACTTCTAATAAGAAAAAGACAGTTCAAATCAGGCATTTGTGACATATGAAGACATGCTGTAGTTAGAAGTAGCAGGAGGGGGAATTCCCAGCACTGTGGGCTCATATTGGAAGAAAGCCTTTTCCATTGCGTCTTTCAAAGCAGTTTATTCTATTAGATGTGATCTGTGTTCTTGGATGTGAGCAAGAATATAATATGCTGCAGAGACAGAATATGTGATTAAAAAAGGCGAGTATACACCACCTCCCTCCCAGAACACACTCAGCCAAAGGAAGCTGAAGGCAGTTTGCATATGAGCTTTCCAGGGACACAAGCAACAGCTTGCACAGATGAGCACAGCGCCTGCATCCTGCTCATACCTGCAAAAGGACATTTGTTAATTAAATAAACCCCCATTGCACAGAGCTCAGTTTGATTATTATCAATGTGCTAATTTTGTCATTAGGAAAAACAAACAGCACATCTTTGCCACCTGCCAGATTTTCTGCATTCAGACTGGTCCTTTCTAACTGGACTGGCTCTCTGGCAGGTGGACTCCCACTTGGCTCTTCCTCCCACAGATTACTCTGCTCCAAAAGTGAATCAGGGTCACACAGCTGCTGCAAATTGAGTTACAGTTATCCAATAAAGCCCTAGTTAAAGGGTAACCATCTAGAAAGATGCTGGTGAGGTTGATGAATTTGGATGAACTTGCATGTGTGGGGAAGAGCATGGAAAATGTCCAGGTTTTGCAGTTTATGATGAAAGAGTGTAGACCAGACTCCTCAACTGGGATAAATCTGTCCTGCCTTATTATTTTGGTGGTGCTTTGGAAGAGATATCCCTCAGAGACTTCAGTCCTGCCACAAAATGAAGTGTAGCTCAGCAGATAAAACTTGAGCTAAGACCTCCAGAGATTTGGAGTCTGTTTCTGGATCTAGCACTAACCTGTTAGGTGGTCCCAGCCTGGCCAGCGCATGTTTATAATTTGTGCTGAGGCGCCAGGCCCATTTGGCTAGGCACCATATAGGCATCTGATTAAATGACTTCCCTGCCCAAATGTGCAGAGGGGAAATGAACTAGCAGAGATCTCTGTGCTGCTGTGTTTTGTGAGCTCTGTGAGTCAGACTTTGTGCAGTGCAGAAAGCCTGGCTGTGCTATTTGTGGTGCAGTACATCCTGTCCTACACCTGATCTGGATTACCCTCAGGCACTAGACACTTGATTTTCGAGACAGCTGCATCTTTCCCATTGAGTGTACTACTTGGGAGTCACATGAAGGGCTAAAGTAACATATTCCATGTAGCACCTGAAGGAATATGCTTCTTCCCTTGGTAAATGCAAATAATTAACATTAATTAGGGCTGTGCACATGCATTAAGAGCAGACTCCAGCACTCTGGGGAAATTTTATTTTCAATTAAGTGAAAAAAAAAAACCCAACTTTAAAGGCTGGTGGCTCTGAAAACAAAGGACATTTTTGTACCAAGATATCTGACTCTGTTTTAACCAAGTCTGCTCAGAAGTTAAAAGTAAGAGCATCATATCTAGACATTTATGCCCACTGAGTCAGATTTTTCAACAGCATTAATTCACCTTGGTGTAGCTTACAGCTAGGTTGCATTTTAAAACATCTGGTAGTGTTTCTGCATGTTGCTGCACTGTAGCACGAAGTTGCACTGGATTACTCACTGGGAGTTTGGAAATTCCTCAGTACTTGGTAGTGGCATGAAGATACAGCCCAGGACACTGATTTTTTTCCACTGGTTCGCAAACTGGAGGGAGATGAACTCTTCCAGCTACAGAAACTGAATTATATTACACTTGTGTTCCTAGAAGCTCTTCCTAGAAGAGCAGTATATACTTCATACATTAATTGCCATACTTCGAAATCACTCCCCACTCCCCCGCCCCCCCTCAAATTTAGAGTCCTGCATTTAGAAACTAGGAAATACCAGAGCAAGGCAGCCTTGGAACTTTAATTCAGATTGTGGCATTTTTGCATTTTGATAGGCTCTTGTCCATAGTCATTCTCTTACTTCTCTGAGCACTTGTCTGATAGGCAAGTAGGATAGAAGAGGCTCAGAGGACACGCAGGCGTTTGATATTCCTTATTAGCTTTGTCATTCAGCTTGTGGACCTATACATTGTTTACCATGGTTTCACTGACATTCTTAAGGCAGAATCTTCCTCTTCCTTATGGGTTCTTTCATGATGCTCTTGCTGTGCAAGCTTCCTTCCAGACAGTCTGGTATTCCCAAATGTGGTGAGGTACTTAGACTCTTTCTTTATAGTGTATCATGAATATAATTTGTCTTCCTCATAAAGCACATCGAGATTGTGCTACTCAGTGATGGGACCTGGTCCATTTCAGCAAAGGCCTGTCCATCCCATGGCCTGTTCCCAGGGATAGTTAACAGGGTTATACTGCTTGGCAGAGAGTGAGAAGTAGTTGTCCAATGAAACTTTGAAAAGCCTATTGGTCAGAAGCAAAGCAGATCTTTTCCCAGTAGAGACAAGGCTTCCTTTCGTGAGTGGAGAGAATTTAGCAACAAATTAACCAGAGATTGTAATCTGTTGTCAGCATCATTTAAGATAATGTTTGGAGAGAGGATTTCCAGATGCCTGGGCTAGTCTCTGTTTAAGGTGGTGCCCTTCATTTGTCTTCTTCTTGTATTGTAACATTGCATCTTCATCATTGAATTGTGGTACATAAAGAGGCTTAGCAAGAAAAGAGTCACTTGTTAATGCCAGGACACATTTTAAACAAGACTGGCTAATTTAGAAGGAAAGTACCTCATACAGAACATCTTTGCACTGGCAAAGGGAAGAATTCAGTTTTTTTCTGCATTCAGTTACTGGAGATCAGAGGAAATTTATAATACGAGAGCATGGCTGGCATCATTGCTCATGCTGCAGTGGTGGTGCCAGAGAGGTGGATTGTCCAGCCTCCTTGGCTGGTGGTGATTCTGCAATGCCAGCTTTCACTGAGCCATTTCACCTTGGCACACTGCAGTCCTGCACTTTGCAAGCCAGCAATCGGCTACCTCCACAGATGGGCAGCGGTGGTGGTGGGCCAGGGGATACACATGCACATCTAATTGCCTTCCCTCCCACCATGGTGCAAAACCTGGCAAACATCATTGTCAGTAATGAAAGCTGTTGCTGCTAAAGATTTTTTCTCATTATTTGCAGTTCCTCTTGTTGGTAAGGTTATTTCCAAGTCAAGCAGTTATTCAACAATGTGTGTTTATGCAGATCATTTAAAACAGTAGCTTGTCACATGCTTTATATTCATGGAAACTTCAGAGAGCACTTTTTAAAGCCCATGCAATCTGGATTTAATTTGCATTTTAATTAATATTTCAAATGAATTCCTTAGCCTCGCTTATTTATTTGTTTGAGCCTTTGAGAGCAAAGACCTTATCAAAGTCCCAAAATTAGGAGGACTGCGATTTCTTTGAGCATAGTTTTTATTTGGCCATACTGTCCAATGTACCTCTGGCTAATTTTCAGTATTGAATTAGCTGCTCTGTAGCTGCCTGAAGATTTCAAGGCAAATAATCAGGAAATGAGCTATTAGGGAAATTAACTTTATTACCCCCATATTAGTCAGAGAAACTGAGGCAGGAGGCAAAGCATAAACTATTTTAAAATCAGCAGCTGTCTGGCAGCAAAGCTGGAATGAAGACATCCATCGGTTCAGCACCGCTGAGCACATCCCTGGCAGCAAGCCAGTCCCTCTTGGCTGGGAAGAATGGGGTGTGATGAGAACAGATAAAGCTCCACTGGTGGTGCGGTGGGCAGTCTGGGGGTGCAGCAGGGTGCCTTCTTGTGCAGAGGGTTGTCTTAGCACTTGAAGCTACTGCCAAACATGAGCAACCTGAAAACTTTCCCTGTGACATTTGGGATTACGACTTAAATGAACATGTTTTACCGACCTGCCTGGATGAGGCTTTGAGCAGCCTGGTCTAGTAGGAGGTGCCTCTGCCCATGGTAGGGGCAGGGTGGGAACTAGATGATGCTTCCAACTCAAGCCACTCCATATTTCACATTCTTTTACTTTTTTACATCTGTAAAGGGTTAACCCTCCCTGGAAGTGGTCCAAACGTGACCCCAGGTGTAGTGGTTAGCCCACTCCCACTTCCTGTCTAGGGGCCCTGTAAAAACAGAGGAACTGCCTGTTTCTTTCTCTCTCTGCCTGCCTACCTGATGGAACCACCTTATTCCTGCTGGCCCCCCTACCACATGGTGGAAACATCAGTGCTTTTTTTTTTTTTTTTTAAACTTCCAAATCAAAGCAAGACTATTCTTTGGGTGCTTTTTACCCCTTTTACTCTCTCTGTACATCTAATTTCTTTCTTTCCATAAGTGGGGGAGAGGGGAAGGCTTCTTGTTGTTATTGTACTGGTTCTGTTAGCTATATTTTGAGTTTCTGGGAAGATTAAAGTATAACTAATACAACATCTTTGCCTTTTCAAACTTGAATCTAGTTATGAAGGACATCATGCAAACTTTTATCCATTTTCAAAATGAGTTCATAATCTTCTGCACCAATTCTTAGGCATCATACTTCAGAAAGTGCCAAATCGTAAATGTGTAACTGTTAGAATAATCCACCATAAATTAGATGAGAAGAAGTATATTCAAGCACCATAGACTATGTTTGCAAAGGCAATAAAACTCACCTCAGATAAAACATTTTCCCTGGGCAAAACAAAAACAAACCAATCAACTAATTAAACCACCTCCCTAAATGTTAGTTTCATTTAAATCAAGTTATTTTCCAGAAGATTTTAACTTGTTCATCTATTTTTCAATAGCTGCAAAATCAAGCTTGCCACTTGGCATTCAGTATTATCTGTTAAAATTTTCTAACAGCATTTGCAGGTAGCTAACTTTGGTAAGCGCATCCCATAAATGCTGTCAAAGTTTACTCTTGGGAACAGTGAGGCAGAACAGGACTCCCAACTCCTTTTTTAGAATTAATGCTACCAACAAAGCACAAAATTCAGACATCTGTAATTGTAAGAGATACTGATTTATAAGATAACTTAGAAAGGGATTGTGCCTTCAGGAGATTTCCATCTGAAATCAATTCAGTTTTGCTATATGCATGCATGCATGCATGGGTTCTTTCTCCCTTTCTTTTCCAGCCCTCAAGTCAGGACTGTAACTAATACCAGCTAATACCCACCCATCGGAATCTTAAGGAAATCCACCTTGACAAAAAGTGGAATTAGGCAAAATGAGGAAACATTTGAGCTGCTGCCTTTAAGCAACAGGCAAAATGTTTCCCATAGTTACTGATAGCAAAACACTGGACAGGACAGGGTGAGGGTTGGAATCAGTACAGCTTGTGATGATGCTTGGAGGCATTCCCAGCATGAAAGCAGTTCACTTCAACCGCATACTAAATAACAAGAATTAGGAGGCAATGGAGTGGGATTCAGAGTGTCTAGACAGAGGAAGATTACCCTTTCCACCAACTTTCCCTCTAATCCTGAAGATTTTAGCATCTCTCTGTCCCTCCTTCCTGCAGCTGTAAAATGGGGATTTGAAAAAGCAACCATTCTTACTAGTTTCTAGTCATCCCTTCAGCACATTTCAGCTCCCAACACCTTCATCCTCCAATCATGTGGAGGTGGTAGAATTGGACTCCAAACATAGCCATTAGAAGACACTTCCAAATTAAGCCACTTTCAAACTCTGTGGCAACCACAAGCATGGTAAAGAACACAAATTTGCGCATACACAAAAAGGCAAACGGAAAATCTTTGTGGTTTGGTTGTGCAAAACAGAATTAAATGGTTTACATCTTACTCTTTCTATGTTTTAAAAATAATCAAATTATTATCTGATGCTGAAATTGCACTAATAGATTCTTGGCAGGCAGTTATATTTTCCCAGGCATGATTTTTTTTTCCCTTCCATGTTTCTCCAATATGTCACTTATTTTTCATATTCATTTATACTTATATGTAAAAAAAGTGCCATAAATTAATTCTGTGTGCAGTTAATGTTTCTGGTGAAAGATGGCTGAATGAAAACATTGTCTTTGTGTGTTTAAGTAAAGAATTATAGCAGCATCTATTCCTGAAAGATGGAGGAGGAATTTTCTCTCTGAAAAAACCATGAAGAATTGCAGTTACTAATCCAGAGAACAGGCAAACATCTACCTACTGACTTTCATGGGAACAGAGTCAAGCCCCACGCCTCTCTTTTTAATTGAAAGACTGGTTCTAAAGTTTAATTATTGTGTGCAATAGTAATCATTACAGTAGCAAGGAGCAATCAACCAGGACCGAAGTAGGCTATTTACATGCTTTTCTTTGCAAAACTGTTTTTTATTTTTTTTTTTTCCAGTGCAAAAGGTGAAAACTGAAGGAGAACCACTACATGGATTTGGGGATATTTTTCAGAGTACTCCCTCAGAGTTTGATACACTGTTAGAGAGACTGATCATTGAAGAAGTAACTATTCGACACTAGTATTAGTGGCTGGTTGAAAGCTGGAAATGATGTTTTGGGAGGCAATGAGGGACTAGGTAGGAGAGAGTAAGTGGGGAAAGACTTTCAACATAGAGAATGGTAGCTTCCTGTGACAGAGGAGAGGGAACAAGAAAGCAGCTATATAGGGTAAATTTGTCCTTCATGGAAGTGTTTCTGAATAAACACTTCCTCAATTCTCACAGGTCAAAGATCCATGAGGACACACATGAGTTCTTCATGTGAGAAAAGAGTACTGGGAGCCTCCTGGGATCTGGGGGCATAAGAGTAATTTTTGTTTGTTTGTTGTAATGTGTGTTGGTCAGCCTCTAGATATTTTGCATTCAGGTTGCATGTAGGTAGAGATTCTGGTTAAAGACCTACAAGAAATGCTGTCTGAATGTGATCTAGATTGTTCTAATAGGACTGATAAATGTGTCACAGAATGGTAGTTTAATTTGTTTTAGACTGCATGATCATCCTGAAATGTGGTGCGGGCCTAGAAGACAGTAAAGCACAGTGTTTAGAGAAAGAAGGCAAGGAGGTCATAATCTCCTCCTAAGGAGAGAAGACAAACAGCTTTTAAAGCTGGAGTGTGGCAAATGAGAAGGACGGTGTGATTGTTTAAGTTGTATATATTGCCATGAGTTTCAAAGTGATAAAGTGTCAAAGATGAGTTTTAAATGAAGAATAATGATGATACACACCACCCTCCCCTAATTGCAAATGGTGTCCAGGCCCTTAATATGGCAGTAGCATAGCTGGAGAGTAATTTCTTTCCTTCTAGTTTCTGGCTACTTTTAAATCTTTACACAATGAAAAATAAAGCACAATAAAAACCTGAGTGACTTCTGTGTTTGGAAATTTATTCTCACTGAAGCACAGCAGCATCTAGAAATCCTTTGTGAATCCAACCTCACCTCAATAGACATGGTATATTGAGTTAATCTTGGGTTTTCAGAGACCTGGAATTATTTTTTGGGTGAATGTTGCAATGAAATTACTGGATGATATTTTCTGTTAGTTTTTCATTTCTCAGCTTGGGAGGAATGTTCATTCTGTTTTTCTCTTTTCACAGTTTTACCAATAAGTTTTGTAAAGCCTTGCTATTTGTGGGTGCAGTATCACACAAGTGAATTTTGGCAACTGCACAGATATTTGTAAAACAGTCAAATTGTGAAAATTAGAGGATATATTTAAAGACATCATCACCCAGGCTAAGGCAATTTCCATCTCGTAAAGAACAATAATCATAATCAAATTGGTAATATTGAGGCAAGTAACATTAGGAGTTATGAAAGAAAATGGGGAAAAGTTGGGTTTTTTTTTCAGCAAACAGACTAAAAAAGACAAGAGGAAAGTAGAAATGAGAGGTCTTCCTTTTCTTTTCTTTCTTCTGCATTGTCCCTGTTCGACTGATGGATGCTTACTAGTACAAACAAACATGATGATGCAATCTTTGCAAAGTTGTTGCACGTAAGAACAATTAAAGGTAATTCAAACAGTAAAATAAGTAATTAATGTCATTTGCAAAGTGCTTAAGCAGTGTGCCTATGCAAATCAACCATCTTCTCAGCAAATGACTTCTGCAATTGCACATGTTTCTCCCAGACTTTTGTCAATTAATGCTTAGCTGTAATAGGTCCCCTTGGTATATGGGCTTTATAGCACAGAAGGATTCAAATATTCTTCCATTTTGTGCTGCACCAGCTTTGAAAGTTTAACATTCTGGTTTTGTTTCCTTTTAAATGTCCAAATTCCCTCCTCAAGATGCCTCTCTATATAGTATGGATGATATATTGTCCATGCCAATCTAATTTTTTTTGTGTGAGCAAGTTGACTTTCAGAATTGCAGATGCCTAATAGCTTACAAATTAAACTAAACAAATTTTGTAGCAGGTGCCACTAACAATGTTGACCTTGTGCAGCCATACGTGGGTGGTGGTTTTTTTCTTTTTTTTTTTAATGGTGGTAGCTGAAAGACAAACTTAGGGGATCATAGAATGGTAAGGTTGGAAGGGACCTCAAGGATCATCTAGTTCCAACCCCCCACCATAGGCAGAGACACCTCCCACTAGTACAGGTCACTCAAGGCCTCGTCCAACCTGGCCTTGAACACCTCCAGGGAGGGAGCAGCCACAACCTCCCTGGGCAACCTGTTCCAGTGCCTCACCACCCTCACTGTAAAGAACTTCCTCCTAACATCGAGTTTAAATCTCCCTTCTTCCAGTTTAAACCCATTGCCCCTTGTCTTGTTATTGCAAGACCTTGCAAATAATCCCTCCCCAGCCTTCCTGTAGGTCCCCTTCAGATACTGGAAGGCTACTATAAGGTCTACTCTAAACCTTCTCTTCTCCAGGCTGAAGAGCCCCAACTCTTGTAGCCTGTCCTCAGAGGCTGCTCCAGCCCTTTGATCATCTTCGTGGCCCAGGTCTTTGCCACAAAAAGAAAACAGTCGAGAGAGCTTTTTCTTCAGGGCTAAAAACTACATGTCACAAGAAGACAGGAAGGGAGTGAAGATTAAATAATGAGTTGAGGAATAGTCACTTCACAGCTCAAGTGTTTTCCTGTCTTCTGTCTGTTCTGTGGGCTGGGGAAAAGCATGCAGTCTATGGATTTGTTGTCTTCGATTCAGTCCAACATAGGTAGTTAGTTTATCACTGTGACTATGACTATTATTGCTACTATTAATTTATGTGGTGGCTAATGAGAAAAGAGGAGCTATTCTGTTTTCTATTCAATGAAAGCATGACAACATTTTCTCATACAGGAGGCTGTCCAAAGATTTGTTCCTTTAATTTCACTCATTTTGCCTCTGAAATGCAGGCTTCTCATTATTATCCTTAAAGGGAATAATGCCAGGAAGGATTCAGTTTGAAGATAGCCTGCTTTATTGGCAAGGCAGCTAAACCTGACAGTGAAGGCTGTCAAGAGGAGAGTGGTGCAGTTTTACCGAGTAGGAGGGGATGAGGGGATGACAGGGGCAGTCCACTGTGCATAATGTTGGCTGAGAAAGGCTGTGAGAGAGAGATGCTCATGTAGCAGAGAGAATTCGTGGTAGAGAGAGGAGAGGAGATCAACAGGGAGGTGAAGGACAGGGAGTAGGGATGTGGGCGGGGATGGCAACACAGCAAGGGCAGTTATGAAAGAGAGAAAGCTGTTCTGAGTCTGCGAGAGACATTATTCCAGCACATTTTGATTCTCTACTGTGTTAGAAATTACTGAAAACTTCTTGTGTGGTGTTTCCTTCAGACTAACAGCAAAAGTCGTAGCCAGCTTCATTTGCTTGCAGCAATTGTACCATCTATTCTATTCCAAATTCCTTGTTATCATATCTAACACAAAAGCTGATAGAGTTGGGTGCTGAGAGAGAGAGGGGAGGCAAAAATGCAGCTGTGAAAAGCATGAGAGATAAAAGGATGATAGGCCAGTGAGGGCAGAAGGATGCTGGAAAAAGAATACTTAAGGCCTTGAGGAAGAGTGACCGTTACCACAAAACACTGACAGGCAATCTTTCTGGGTAAAGAGTTATAAATAACAGTCCATCTCAATCATTTTAATCTTCATAGAGGAAGAGAGAAATTAATCCATTTGGTCAAAAAGTAAGGTATTTTGCTGTTCTTAGTTGACTCTTCATTGAAAGATAGAATAGAAAGGAATAAAGAAATAGTATTTCAGAAAATCATCAAAATTCTAAATTGTGCAAAGTGTTAAATATCTCATGTTTGTATGCATTTCAATAAAATGTCAGCAGAGTTTTGGTACAATGTGTATGAGCTTCATGACTGCACTACCTGAGCGAACAAGGCTCTTACCCCTGTAACTCTTCTCATTTATAGCAGGGCGACTGAGGTACAGAGATACAACTTCTTCAGATCTTAGCTTTCCCTGTAAACAGCAGGTGTTAAAATTCTGCAACACATTGAGGAGTCTGGTGTTAAATGATTTATTGAAGATTACACAACAGAAACCCATAGGGAAACAGACTTCAAGCTAGAAGTCCCAGGGTTCTACCTTAAACACTAGAGCACTCAACTCTTCTCCTGAAGCTGAAGATTCAAGTGTTGTGCCTGCTCTCATTTTAGATTTTTCAACAAACATAATTTCTGAAATGTAATTACGGGGGATGAACTTCTGCTCTGTAGCATGAGTGGAATCCAATATCCTTTGATAGGATTGCTCATCTGTAACTGATGTCAAAATGTGGGCTCTCAGAAATATATTTTACTCTGCCTTAATTAAAATGTACCTTCCATTAATGGCATAGAATTAATTTTACACAAAATATCCAATGAGTATATTTACTCATCTTAGCGAAAAAAAAAAATGGATCAAGCAGTCAGTAATGGTGATATAAATCTGCAGTAATGCTGAAATGTATTATTGAGACCTTAAAATTTTTCTTATAATGAAAAATATACATAACAATTACTGGCATTTTCTATTAAATAGAAGAGCGAATGAACTGAGAAACAGCTCAAGCAAAAAGTAAATGTTCAGCATGCAGTTAAAATGTGTAGGTATTTGTTCATTCTCACATACATTATGAAATATCCATGCCTAAGAAACACAGGCACAATTCAGAAACTGAGGCATTGTCAGACAAGGTCCAGTAGTTCCAGCAAGAAGAAAATTGAAAAATTGTATGGAAAGAACCAGATTATAACTGTTCGAAAGCCATGGCCAGGAACAACACTAGCCAAGTGATACAATGCAAAGGAATTACCAGGAGAAAAGATAATTCATTGACAGTACTTTGGTGGTATTGCATTAGCAATTTCCACTCTGACCTGTTTTGTGATTTTTTTGGAAAACAATGCTGTTACATCTAGAATGCCTTCCCCCCGTCCCCCGCTCTAATTTCCCTTTAAGTGTGAAATGAAGCATTTCTTTTGGATGTTTGCGTTGGAATCAGATTGGTAAGAGGCAAGACCCAAGATCTAGACTCTGGAACAATTCATCGGTTCACAGTGTGTTAAGCGCTTGGAAGTTGGCATATAGCTCCTGAAGGACAGGCTTCGTGCCAATGGGCTTAAATATTACCATGTATTTCCATTTGAGAAATAGCAACTGATAATATATATGCCAGAGGGTAGAGGCCTCATTCATATATCTTAGTTGGATTAGAAAGCTTTTGAATTTTCATCAGGCTTCCAGCCATTACGCTTGTTACAGTCTCCCCAACAACCTTCAGAGACGCTATTTCTCCTCTCCAGGTATTATCTTGAAATCATGAATAAGCAAGAAAACTATATGGGGAAAATCTACTTCCTCCTCTCTGGGTATTTTGTACAGCCAGATGCCCACTTATGACTTTTGGAGCACAGCATCTTGTTACTTCCCAACACTGAAGTCTTTTGCAGAACTGGAGGTATCTTTCATTATGTAAGGATGATGAAAACAGCTCTGCCAGTTGCTAGCTCTGTTAGCTTGAGGGAGCCAGAGTGAATGGGAATGCAGCTTCATTTGGTCTAGTCTTGAGGTCTGTGGTAATGGGTTGGACTTGATGATCTTTGAGGTCTCTTCCAACCTTGGTGATACTGTGTGTGTGCATGTGTGTGTGTGAGGTGAAGCTAAGATACTGGATAGTAAACTGTCTGTAACTGAGGAGGGGACAAAATCCATTTCCTCAGTAGACAGTGGGATCCCATTTCTGGAAAAGAACATTGTGATTTCTCATCTACTTTCCTGCCCCAGAACATACCAGGTTTTATGGACTGATGGTAAAAAACAGGGTAAATACAGATGATCTGAAGTCAGCATGTGGTCATTACCGTATTGTTTTGTGTCTGTTTAACAGAACCTGGTTCATTGGTTTGTGTTAGCGAGGATTTACATCCAGACACCAGCACAAACTGTGTAGTTCCATAACTAGTGAAAAAAAACTGGGTTTCTCTTGAGGACATTTCACTCAAGGAGCCTAAATAGACAGCTCATTGCTATGTGGATGAAGACTTTCTCTCCAGGAGCAAGATGTGAGAACTGCTGTCTCCTCACAGCCACTCTGAGATAGGCGCTAGGATATCCACAAACGCCCATCAGATGCACCTTCCCATGGGACATGGGGAAATAAACAGATGACTGTGGTGGCTTTCAGCGGGGACAAGACATACTCCTTGGTGGCTGCTCAGTCTTCTGGGTTTTTTCTGCTCTCTTAGTCTTGTGTGAGAAGTTGAGGACCTGAAGATGGATCAGCGTGCAGTGCTAGAAATATATGAGGTGCCAGAACCAGGTCAGAAGAAGCTAGACCATCAGGGGAGCTTAAACTCTTTAAGAAGAAGTGTTAAGCCCACAGACTTCTCTGGCTTCCTGTGTAAAACTGAGCAAAATAAATGCTAATAATAACACCAGTAAACTCTCCATACTGAGAGCTTTTCCTGGTTTACAATCTTACCAAGCAGAAATGCCCTTAAAGCCTCTTGGCTGAGATTTATATAATCTTGGATTCTCACGTAAATTTGCACTTGGTGACCCGGTAGCAATCAAGGAAAAGAGGTACTAACTGCAAAAAGATCCTGCTTTGCTTTGTTTAAATGTTCAACTTGTGCTGTGAAATTGCATTTGTAAGAAAGGAATAAACTCTGAAGCCCTTCAGCAGAAATGGATTTCACGTATTTAGTGGATGCCTGAAGGCAATTTCTTTTCTTAATGGGATCTGAGCACAGCTTTAATTTTTCACATTTTATAAGGCTTTCCCTTGAAATTACTTTTTATGTGGTTCCTCTGTTAATGGATCCTCCACACTGAGACGTGAGTATGAGAAAAATATCTTTAGAGAAGGGAAAAGTAGGATCATACTGGGAAAAAGTCACATAATAAATTGGAGATTACAGGCAATAAAACCGTCTTCCATATTTTTCTTTGATAAATACTGGTCCCATCTCCTTTTGATTTTGAGGATATTAAAACACTGAGCCAAATCTATGTTTTTTTAAAAGAATATTTTCCTAGCTTAGCTGGATAGAGAGTCACAGGAACTATTTGCTCACAATATTTAACTGTCTTTGGGAGCGACAGCAGTTCTGATGTGCTATGAGGTTATGCTCCTAGGCAGGAACAGTGACCCCACCTGTAAAAAAAACCCCAATATGTATAGACCCTTTGCTTAAAATAAGACACAAGCAGATGAACCAGTCTTTCAGAGAGTTTTAAGGTGTTGACTTTCTAACAGCAGAGTAATTATGGTGGGTAGCAAAGGCAAAGAAGGATAATTTTTGTTTTCTGTGAGGTCGTGTACAATGGTTGAATTTCATTTACCTTCTGGAAAAACTCCCTAGTTATTATTGAAGTCATTAGTCTTTTCTGATATTGCCACTGGCATTTTACAACACTGGTGACATTTGATCTTGGAAGGCTTGTTTCTTTTAATGCTGCTGAGAGATAATTCTATAAATAATAAGACTATAGATAGCTCTATTATAACAATGAGGGACTTTTTTGAGATGTCTAGTATGACCAAGATATCTTTTATTTGTCTTATGATTCTAATTTTCTTTTTAAAAACAAGAATGTGCAGAAGAAGAGTCCCATTATTGATCTGGAATCCAAAAGAGTTAGTTTCTAGTCACTGTAATTGACAAAAGCTTTTACAGCTCATTAACTGCAAGATTACGTGGCACAATTCATTAAAATTCTGTTTCACTGAATGCATTTGTAAACACCTTTTGAGAAGTTTATCATTCTTTGCATAATGCTGAGCTTTCTTTCAGCAGATACATTTCTTGGCTGCTGTTTACTGATATAAGAGTCTGGAGAAAGTTATGGTAAGGAAGTACTATCTTCTCACAGCAAAGGAAAAAAAAAAAAAAGAGAATTGTGTTGACCCTGAAGCATAACAACTGTTAATTAAACATTGCTATGCTATTTCATTTAGACCACAGTATTTATTAAACCTTTCATATCATTTAGTTTGGTGCACACTTTTGCAAGAGGAGATGGAATTTTAGCACAAATCTGAAACAGGATTTATAGGATAAACCATACTTATTTTCAGTTTCTCTGCTGCAGAGGAAGAGATCACTGCATTTCAGCCAACAAAACCACAAATAATCTTTCCTTCCCTCTTACCAAATGCGTTTCAAATCTCTTTCACCAAGAAGTATTTATCTAGGAAAATATCTAGACCATTCCTTGCAGCTCTGTGAGTAGATAAGTGTTGTGCTCACAACATGAGCTAGGTGAGTGCAAAAAATGATGAGAGATGTAATACAGTGTGAGAATAGAGTACGTTCAAGAGTAGATAGGTCTCCCACTCCCGTTCTCATTTTAGCATTAAGGGCCTCAAATCATCACTGCTGAAAATGTACCACATTTAATCATAATTACAGCTTAAATCTTCCAGGTACTAGCAGAGCAGATGCTTATATGCCTGCTATGTTTTATGAATCTGAATGAATATGGCCTGTCAAAACACGGAGTAGATGAGGTTCCAGAAAAAAGAGATGGAAAGGTGTATTTTGTGCATTTTCTAATGCTGGCAAGACACTATAGGTGGGTCCCATCTGGCCAAGAGTATGTGCATATAGTGGAGCTAGTCAACTTTAAGACCCTTTTTGCCTCTGCACAGACAAAAGCAATCATAATCACCTGAGGCAAGTGGGAATTTTATTTATCAAACATCTAGGATAAATGTACCCTTCATTAAACATGTTGACTATATTTTCCTTGACTACAAAATTAGACTAGTGTGCTTGTTTCAGAAACTATTATCTACTGTATGGACTAAGCTGTCAGACAGTCCTCTTCAGTCTGATCACCTTAGCCAGTCTCCAGTCCCTCCTCTGTGCCTGCCTGGATACTTCTACCATCATTATTATTCTTTATCACCCTTTGCTTTAATGTCTCTGGGATGACAAGATCAGATTTGTCCCCATAGGAGACCTGATTCACTGTGTCATTGTCCTGTTTTCATGGGAGCAGAACGCCACTGAATTTGTGGCCTTAAAATTGCCTAAACAGTGAGGGAAAGACCTAATGTGGTGAATCAAAGAAAACAGACTTGTGCAACTTCACTAGAACTGTTGAAGCAACTATGATAAGACACCAGAGGACAAAGCAATACCTGCTTCCTGTTTATTCCTGCTACCTGTGGTTGGGACTTGATGATGCTTTTATGTTGACAGTTTTATTGTTGACAGCCCTATGGCTGACAAGGCCAGTTTAGCTAATTGATATAAAAGTTATGCTTTTGTCACATACCTATAGAATTTCTTTGATCCAGTACTTGAAAAAGTATCAGTTGGGCTGTTGCCTGTACTCAGCTGTGGTACCAAGGCAGGTATTGAAATAGAAGTGTCTTTTTAGTGTGGTTAGCATTACCTTAGCACAAGTAACAAGATTTTGTTTTGTTCTGGTACATTTTGTGTTTTGCAAGTATCACGGAGTTACACTCTTACCAAAAAAAACCAAACCAAAACAAAATCCTTCCCAACAAACAAAAGAACCACAAACAAACAAAAACCCAACACACTCAACTCCCCAAAACAAAACAGAAAAACTACCAAAAATGAAACAAACCAAGCCAAACCAACAAAAAAAAACCAAAAAACCCCTCAAAAACTCCAACCCTCCCCCAAGCCCAAGCTACACCCCCCTCCCCCAAACCAACCCAAACCCGAAAACCCCAAACAAAACCAAAAGACTGAATTTTCTATTCTGATGCAATGAGAATTTTTTTCCCCTTTCTTTCTTTCTCCTAAGATAAAGTGTGTCTTTGTACTCTGGGCAAGGGCCATCTTTGCATTTGTAATGTTAGTCTTTGAAGTGACTAAACATGTATGTGTGTGTTTGCATGCACACATGCATGCTTGTGTATATATTTAAGTATATAGTCTCCATTAATTAATATGATTGAATGTGCCTATCTGTTACACACCGAAACTTACAAGCCCCAATCTTCCAAAAAGAAGATGTAGATGCTTCGATTTTCTTAACTTGATGGCCAAATTTGCAAACAGACATCACTGAATTGGTAGAATTGGAAGGACTGTCAGAACATGAGAGCACAGCTGCCTAGAAAACTGAAAATCCTTATGAAGAATGGCAAATCAAAGTACATGAGTGACAAACTAAAGAAGAGCTCATCTCTTGGTCCCTTTTTTAATCCTGACTGCATGTTCTTTTCTTTCATGTTTGTCTGACTTGTTCCACAGGTTGATGGAACTGTTATAATTAACTTGACTGAAGGAGTTTACTTTCAACAGGTTAAAATAACCTTTCTTCCATTATACAGCTCTCCTTCTCCTCTAAGAAAAGGATGAGTGGTTCAGGAAGACAAGAATTACTTGAAGAATGCAAAAACAGCTAAATTGTAGTGATCAGGTGGACCTTACCCTTGGGCTTTTTGCTCTCATAGAATCTATGGAGACAGCCTGATCGAAAACTAGCGCACCTGTGACTTTCATCCTGCCCATTTACAGAAAGCAAGTGATTATGAAGGAGGAAGAGGGGCAAGAAGCTTTACTCTTTCTTCTCTCTTACTGACTGAAATCGCAGGACAATAATGGGAGTGTGGACATGCCAAAGTTTGAATTCATACAGACTGGTGCTGAATATTAAGTAAAAAAGAAGAATTTAGATGCTTAATCCCTTTGACAGTACTTTTCAGTATCTGTATTGAAAGTTACTATGTGCTGCATTAAAGGGAAACATGCAGGAAAACAGGTATTGAAGATTCTGTGTAGATCTTGTCTGATAACCATGTGAAGACAGGATCCAGTCCAACCTGTGTATTTATGCCATTCAGTACAACAACAGACTTGCACAGTTAGACTGAAAGAATGATTATCAAGATTATGTGGGTACAGTTATCTAAGGTTTTCCTTGAGAAATTCTGCTTTTGTTCCACACAGGAAAAGCATATTTAAAGCAGCCTGCAAGCTAACAAGGTACTGCTTTAGAGATAAAAATCCCAAGTTTCAAGCTATAAGTCTGAATCATGCAGAGAAGGAATTTGAACTGAGATATTTTACAACTCAACAGAATATCCTATTTATCATGCTATGCTGGCTGGGCTTCCTATACAAAGAACATTGCAAAGGTTTTATTAGGTGCTGAGGCAGAAGTAGTACTGTAATACCCAAAAAAAAAAAAAAAAAAGTCACAAACCAGAAAAATCTCTACCAACATGAATGTAAAGGCTTTATCTTATCAAATACTTGGAAAAAAACCCAGATTCTAGTGATAATCAAGAGTATGAACTCTGAGCTTTGTTTCCCAGGAGCAAGAAGACAGAGATCTAGAATTCCCTGTAGAAAACACTTTGAGATTTGACTCTTTCTCCCAATGTTTTAAGCTAAAGCATCTGAAGAAGTTCTAATATACCTTCTCATCAGTATTTTCTTTTGCTTGTAAATGGTGTGCTATTGAAACTGCTCAGGCCTGCACATTATGGAAGAAAAGAGACGGTGAAAACCTTCACACTACAAAACACTAACATGACATTTATAAGTTTTTTTTTATTTTAAGTGTATGTGTTTCAAGCTTCAAGGAATGCTTTGTTTTCATTTTGATGAAAGTGAAAATGACAGAAAAAACCCAATTTGCAGGGAGCCTTACACATATGCATTCCTGACACCTACTTACCAGCTTGGCACTGATTAAAATGAGGAAGCTGAGAGTCGTCAATGGAAGCCAAGACTTATCATTATGAAAATAAAAATACTTCTAGTGAAACGTTATCCCTCTATGATTCCTTGTTTACTGGGAGCTGAAGAGATGGTTGATAGAGCTGCCTGAAATTAAGCTAGTCGGCCATTCACACTAGCTTGAGATTTCATGACTTCCACTTCAGTTCCCTGTCAATTCCTGCTTGAACCTTGAAAACTGTCAAGCTTTGCAGAAACATAGCTCAGAGGTAGAACCCTTGATGCTTGTAACTTTCAGCTTGTCAAAGTAAATATTGTTTTTATTGTATTTATTTTCTGAAATATGAGAAGACAACGTTCCTTCTCAAGGGGATATAAAGCAATTGGACAATTGTTTGAGAGATGTGCCTTTTGAAGGTAGACGACTTTTACTTGTGCTTCTGTGTCCTTTCTTTGCCTAAATTGTAGGGACTGATTCTTCTCTCCAAGGGTTTTACTCACATATGTCTCCACCACTGTAGACGAGGTGCTGCTTTTAGCATCATCATGAGCTAAATGCACCCAGAGGCTTTTCCCACTTGATTGGTAAAGGCAGTTTTTAAGTACACCGCACTTCTTTGGTTGTGTTTTCTTGCTTTCAAAAGCAAGCTTTGCTTCTTTTTATAAAAAAAAATTATTTAACATTCAAGCAAGCTGGGAGTTCATTTAGTTTGATTACATTCGAAACCTTCAACAAGATCACTGGCCAGCTGAAGGGATGTGGTGCATTTTGGACGTCTCTGCCTCTTCCTGAAGTTTTCTAAAGTTGAGTTCACACACAGAAGGGCCCAAGCCTGTGTTGCCACCTCCCACCTCCTTTCTTTCTCTGTATGTCACAGAATCATTGAATCACAGAATTGCATCTGTTGGAAAAGACCTCTAACAATATCAAGTCCACCAGCCAACCTAACACCACCATGGCCATTAAACCACATCCCAAAGTGCCATGTCCACATGTTTCTTGAACATCTCCGGGGACGGTGACTCCACCAACCCCACCACTCCCTGGGTACCCTGTTCCAATCCCTGACCTCTCTTTCTGTAAAGACATTTTTAAATAATATCCAGCCTAAACCTTCCCTGGCACAGTTTCAGGCCACTTCCCGTTGTCCTCTCACCTGATACAAAGGAGAAGAGACAAATCCTCACCTCACTACAACCTCCTCTCAGGGAGTTGTAGAGCGCAATACAGTCTCCCCTCAGCCTTCTCTTCTCCAGACTAAAAGATCTCAGTTCCCTCAGCCTCTCATCATAAGACTTGTTCTCTAAACCATTCATCAGCTTTGTTGTCCTTCTCTGGACACACAGTGGTACCTCAACATCTTTCTTATAGTGAGGACCCCAAAACTGAATGCAGAATTTGAGGTGTTACCTCACCAATACCAAGTACAGGGTTGTGATCACTTTTCTACTGCTGCTGGCCATACTATTCATGACACAGGCCAGCAGGCTGTTGGCCTTTTTGGCCACCCAAGTACACTGCTGGCTCATGTTCATATGGCTGTCAACCAGCACTCCCTGGGCAACTTTCCAGCCACTAAAATGATATCAGTTTATAGTATTTAATCTATAGGGATTTGCAAACTAGACAACAAGACTTTGGGTTCAGTCATAATGACACTTCTGCCATTCTTGACCGAATATTTTCTTCTGGGCAGTAACTGCATTCATGAGCTAGCAACAAATATGTCTTTCCTGCCCACATTCAAAATGTCAAGGGGAAAAAAAGATACTTTCTAGTACAATACTGAGGTGAAAGAATTATCCTGCATAGTCTCACCTAGTCAAAGTTCTTCTCCTTTATCTAAAATAATTAAAGCTTTACACAGTAGAGATTTAAGTGTTCCTCCTAGCAGAGCAACCCAGGTATTAGGCTATAGTGTCTCTTTCCCTTAGTGAATATTAAATGTTTAGAAATTGTTCCACTTGATATAAAACAGTGAAATAACTTTTAGACTAAAAAAAAAATAAGAAAAAAGAAAGAAAAAAAGAATCAATATCCCAATGCTGCCCATTCTCCTAGAAGGCATCGAATTTATTTTCAAATCCTGCTCTACTGGCAAACCTATGTCAGAATCAAGACCTGAAATCAAGTTCCTAAGGGCATAAACTGGTAGCCACAGCATAGTTCTGTCTACTTCATTTTACAGTCACCTTGTAAATAGGCTCATATCAGTATTGGTACCTGACAGCAGGTAAGAATCATTTAGTCCTGTAGGAAAAATTAATGGAAATTTTTTGAATCTTCTGGAGCAACTTGACTGTCCTGTAACTTACTGTTGGTGAGGCACAAAAAAGTAAATTAGTGGAGAACATGGCATTTGGTCAGAAAAAGTGGTTTATACCATAGCGGTAACTTTGCTTTATTTAGAGTATGGATAGCAGGCATTGAGTGTACTATTTATTTATGTGTAAAGAGGAGATCTTTATAAATCAAGCAGTTTTATAGTCACACTGATGTTATTATGAGCAAGACCTGATTTTCTTGGTTAGTTTAAGATTCTTGCTTCAAAGTCAATCTTGTATTTAATACTTATCAACAAGTATGAGCAGACACTGGTTAACCTCTGAGGGACCAAGTAGGACTCGTGGAGGTTAAATAAGAAAAGAATCTCCACAAAACAGTATCTAATGCCTTCCTAACTGGAATTAGAGTAGAATCTGAAACCTTTAAAACTGAAATAGTTTCAGCTTTAAGATTTAAAATTTTTAAATCCTTCATATTGATATCTGGGCCCATATGGAGAAGTCTGTCTAGGTGAAATACTGAGAAAATTCAGGGCTGATTCAAACTGGCTTGGACTGGTGCAAAGCCATCTTCGGGAATAAGTCCCTCCTTTCACATACAGAAGTTTCCTTTCAACTCCTTCATCATCTGGGAAAAACTGATGAAGATCAAGTGTGTTCCTTAGTCATTACATGAATTAACTGCACTTACACTGTTTACTCAGCAGAGGCAACAACCAGCGTTTGATAAAGCACACATTTCCTCTGCTTTCCAATGCCAAGACAACAGTCTTTATATAATAACTCAATGCAAAATTCCAGATAAGTATTATGGATAAATATGTGGTATTATACTCTCATTCTCAGTAGATATCTTGGTATAACACACAGACTAATAACATTCCTACCATTGTATTAAAATTTTACTGGGATGCTGTTGCCACACAGCTGTGGTAAACGGCAATCCCTAGAAAGAGGTGTGATATGTGTGGGTTTGGGGTCAGGTGTCACCTCCAAATTTTCCTTAGAGGCAAAGGTCTATTTTTATCACTATGATGGCCACAATAGTGCAACATATTTTTTTTTAAAAGAAAAATAATAACAACATTCCCCCCTTCCCCCACCCCATCCCTTTTTTTTTTTTTTTTTTTTTTTCTGCAAGAACTGAAGACACATTGAGCAGAATTTCCATGGACCTAAACTTTAGCTTTCGTTTGTGGCTGAGCAGACAATGTGGACATTCTGCAAGGAGTTTAACATGGAAACAAACATTCTTGGGAACCTTGAAATCAAAATGTAAGAATTTATTGCTCTACCCCATGATGGAGACTGATACTATTGTGCGAGATCCACCAGAAGGAACTTACACCTGTGCTTCAGCTGCTCAGCTTGCAGTCTTGAGTCTCATCACAAACTTACACATTCATCAGCAGGTTAAACTGAGATGTCAGGCTGAAAACTGGAGCAGCTGAAATGCAAACACATGCTCTCTTCCTGAAAACCCACTTTCCTCCTAAAGATGCTAATGCATTTCATCAGTCTTTTCCAATTCCTGCAGTTTCTTATTGGCTACCTGGTATTAGGGAAGCAGAGTTGAATGCAGTGTGGGATAACTGCATCTCAAGTTTACAAAGAGACATGTTTTTTATTGCAAAGTTTAGAAAAATCTCCCTTCTCCCTTGACATCTATTTGCTCAAGGTGGGACTCACCCAGTAAGTGATCTGATAAAAACAAAATATTCTTAAGCAATATGTTTAGATTCCCTTCACCATTTCTCTTGTTTTCTAAGCTGTAGTTCCAAGAGAACCAAACCTCTTTGTGGGACAGGAGTTGAATCTGTAAAATATCAGCAGTACTTTGGTCAGTGCTAGTTCTGACATTTGCTAACACTGCAGAACTGAAAGACAGCAACCAATTTCTAGGCTGCCTTGACCATGACCAATTTTTCATGGTAATCAAAACGGAAGTGTCCTAACACAGCTGTTAACTCAATCTGCAAAACACTGCTGACCTGGAAAGCACCTCAGTTGATTTTCAGGTGTGATTGTCGAGCTCAGTTTCCAAGTTCCTGCACAATATGTAGACCTTTTAGGAATACTCTTGTGGAAAAATAGAGAACTGTAAAGAAAGCAAGCATTGTATTATCTTTGCAGTATTCTCAACTGATGCAAGCTCTAGAGCCACTTGAAAGCTACCGTAGGATAATCTGATGGAAGATACCAGGTTTTTCTCATCTGTCCCCAGAGCACTCAACCCTCACTATAAATTTGGTATGTTACAAGCCTTTAACAAACTCTTTCTGAGCTATACAATGAAATGAATAATGAAAATTAAATGGACAGTAGCCAGCAAGTACAAAAGCAATCTGTCACTGTAAGTCATTTCTATGCAAACCTAAAGTGTTGCACACAAAAGGTGAACTATCAGTCAAAAGCAGAGAAGCTTGAATGTAAAGCAGCCCTAAGCTTCTTTGTACCATGGGTCTTTAATTAGACCTAACAAATGAATGTGAATCTGGAGGAGGAGAATTGGCAGGAGACTGCTGCTGCTGATGCTCATCACAATGAACAGTGGTGTTCTGACTCTAGAGTGCAGATAAAAGAGAATGTGTGTCCTTTGTTTCTCTAATAGGATGCAACACATGTTACATAGACAAGAAAAAAAAATTCAATGTCTGGGACTTCTGAGGCTCAACTTCTACAGGGCACAAGGTACAAATGAAAAAATGAGATAATGATCCAACACTTAGTACCAATTGCTTTTTAGAATTAGAAAATTGTTTTGAAAAACAATGCAGAAGAAAAGCCCCCCACATTGAGGCATTTTATTTTAAAATATGGTCCTAAAGAAGCCAGTATAGGCTTAATAGAAAATAATCACAACATGAATTTTACTGTGAATTTTAATGACTATGACAGTGTTTTTACCTTAGGAATGTATTGGTCAAACTATTAACTCTGGTGCTTTCTGTAGCTGATCTGCTTTATTCTGGATGAGCAAAGTGTTATAACAGCAACATTCTTTATCACCAAAAATTTAAAATATTCAGTTGAGTTCTTAATTGAAAGTGTAGTGGAGGGCTAATTAATTAATGCAAGTTATGATTTTCAAATATGTATATTGTTTATTAATATTCAATATGCACAACTCTCACCACCCTGATAATTAATTTTAATAATAATCCTTTCTTTGCATCAGTCATGGAAACTTTATACAGGTAATAACAGGATCTAGAAATAACTAGTAATAATATATAACATTAATTGAACTGGAACAGAAGGTTGCTGCGGTCAATATACCACTTGCGGTCAGTACACTGCTTGCCCACTAGATGGACTCAAGGAGCTCCTTTCTGCTTATGGCAGAAGGCAANCTGAGTGTGTTTACCACAGGATGCAAACAAGTCTGGGCAAGCCAGAGTCCTCAGACTCAGTGGCTCCAGGTTCTTTGACCTCTTTCCCGCAGTTGCTCCTCCCCAAAAGAGAAGGAGGGAGAAGAGGAAAAAAAAGCCTGATCAAGCCAGGACATATATAAGCCGGTTTTGGCCTGCTTAGGCCTACCACGACAGAAAGATCTTTGAAATAAAGTATTTTGCTAATAGTTTTGAAAATTCTGTATTTTAAAGTTGTAGGAAAAATGTGTCTTACAAGATGAAACTGTCACTCCCCAAGAGATAAATACAAATTTGGTTTTAACCTGTTATAAAATTCTCTCTCTCCTTTTCTTTTTTTTTCAGAGTAAGAGGAATATGGTTTATTATTTTTTGACTTTATAAATGTATTTGGAAGATGCTGTGAAAATGAATAAAATCTATGGCTTGTTGAGGGTAAAAAAATTATTTATCTTCTGTAAGAATATGATCATCTCAGTTCATCTCATTTCAACCTGGCTGACTGAAGTTACAACTGTTATTCAGAAGGCTTACTTCAAGAATTTTGAATCCCAATTTAGGCCAAAGCACAAACCTGACTTCAATGACTCTTAGAGCAAACTAGGGCTTTGGGAACCATGGAGAGTATATGAATATGAAAAAAAGAAAAACCCCACAGTAAAAGTGAGTAATGCTTTAGTACATCTTCAAAGTGATTTGATCCCAGATAGGGGAAGACTTGAGTTATTACTCTTTTCTTTCTACTTACATGAACTCAGCTGTCCTGCTGACCATCTCATATATCTTTCAGCCTGCTGTGAGATGTTAAAAGGAGAGGGAAGAGAGAAGAGGATTTAAAAAATGTAGACGTTCTGAACTGCTGGAGTGAGTTTGTAGTTCCAAGAGCAAGACCCATGTGCTTAGTGAAAGTCAGCAATGCTCAGGAAGGTGCCTGTCAGCTCTCTGTGAAGGCCTTTGATTCACAGAGTTTCTGTTTCATGAGAAGCATGTGATGGGAAGATATCCAGAGGTTCAAAGGACCACACCACAAGCCAATATGAATTCCAAGCGAAGCCATTTAATGTATGATTTCAGGTTACATATATAGGGAAACCCTCTTCCTTGCATGCAATCACACAAGTTTCTTCTAGCTGCCCCATCTTGTCCATGAGCCCAGCATGCAAATTTTCTATACACTGATTGGTTAATAGTTTTGCCTAAGCCCAGTGCTTTTACATTTGTTTGCTAAACTGTACCTCCTGTTTTTTAGCTGATAGTTCCCTATTTTTATGAGTCAAGGACAGTTCAATACAATTACTTAGAGCAACTGCATACAGCTGTTTGGAGGGTTCATAATATGGCCATTCTCTTCTACAAACATGCTCACAGAAAGACAAAGAGAGCATAAGACAGAAAGATGAAGGCTGCAACACAGATATGGTGAGCCCAAAGAACAGAACATGTCAGTGAACTAGAGTTAACTCTTAGTGGAGCAGGGGGTCTGATATCCTCCCATCAGCATGTCTTTCAGCCTCCATGTAGTGAGGGTCCATGAGCAGGGTCTCTGCAAGTCTCTCAGCCTCCATGAGCAGGGTCAATGGCAACAGGTCTCTGCCTGTCGGAACAAATGCAAATGGAGCCTGCAGTGCACTAGCAGAATAGGTATGAGGCTCTGCAGGAGGAACAGGTCATCAGCAAGGATGAGGACTTAAAAAGCCCAGAAACTGCACCAAAGACAGGTTGCCTCAGGCCAGCCATCAAAACCGATCCTGAAAAGAAACCTTGAAGGGTCATTGTTACAGGAGACTCCCTACTGAAGGGAGCAGAGGGTCCAATATGCAGACCAGACCCACTTCATAGAGAGGTCTGCTGCCTCCCTGGTGCCCAGGTAAGGGACATTGTAGGTAAAATTCCCAACCTCATGAATCCTTCAGACTACTATCCACTTCTGGTCTTTCAAGTGGGTAGTGACAATGCAACAATGAGAGGCTCACGACCAACTAAAAGAGACTTCAGGACCTTAGAGCAACGCTAAAGGGATCAGGAGCTCAAGTTGTGTTCTTCTCTATCCCTCTAAAATCAGCGATAGATGAGGGAACATTTAGGAAGGGCTAACATCTCAATTCATGGCTTGGGGCTGGTGTCATCAACAGGAGTTTGGATTCTTCAGGAGGAAGTTCTTTACAGTGAGGGTGGTGAGACACTGGAACAGGTTGCCCAGGGAGGTTGTGGCTGCTCCCTCCCTGGAGGTGTTCAAGGCCGGGTTGGACGAGGCCTTGAGTAACCTGTACTAGTGGGAGGTGTCCCTGCCTATGGCAGGGGGTTGGAACTAGATGATCCTTGAGGTCCCTTCCAGCCTTACCATTCTATGATTCTACAATTATGGCTCGGTTTACAAGGCACCAGAGCTGCAAACAACTAATAGGATACACTTGTCCCAGAGGGAGAAAAGAATCCTGAGGCAGGAATTGGCAGGGCTCATTGATAGGGCTTTAAACTAGATTTGAAGGGGGAGGGGGTTAATAGTCTGCTGCTGACTGGTGACAAACAGTGGGGCAGCTCACTAGAGGCAGAGGGATGGAGAGCTAATGAGGGCCCTCAACCTGCTGCCCTGAGGCAAGCCAGGAATGATGCACCAGGACAATCTGAGGAAATCAAGGGGAATTGGCACAAGAGGAGACAGGGCCAGGACAGCTGACATGCCTCTATGCAAATGCATGGAGCTTGGGCAACAAATATGGCAGGGACTGGAAGGAAGCACTCTTCTGTGCCCATCTTTGTCAGAAAGGAATAAAACTATAATTAAACCCATCAAAAGTGTTTAACTTGTTTCATCACATTTTAATGCAAAAGAAATCTATTAAAAAGCTTCTTCACAAAACTGAGGAGCTGGACAGAAATTTCTTTGGACAGTTGACAAAAATAGGGTTTATAAAAAGACAACCACACAAGACCAAAAGTCAGTGTAGAGAGAAAGTTCTCACTGCTGTGAGTGGGCTCTTTTGAGCAGAGATGGGTCAAATAATAAAAATTATGTTCAAAACTCATGGAAGACTCTGCAATCTTCAGGTGTCCTTAAAGATTAATTTCTGACTGCAGTGTCATCCTTTCCTGCACCTGAAAGGAGAAAGGACTGCACTCGCATTTCACAGCAGATTAGACAAACTGATGCCACTCCTCGAGGTGAGAGGAAACGCTACAGGTTGCAGTCAGTGCTGGAACAGCACTGCCCAGCAGTCATACTAAAACTGGGCAAATGGTGCTGTCCACTCTTTGGCATCACAAAAGACAAGGCAGGTTGGGAGATGTAGGTTTTATTTGTCAAGTGTGTGACTGAGAAGAAAAAAGGTTAGGTGATTATGATGGAATGGCAAAATTCACAGCCATTGCATCTTTTGCAGAAAGAAAGATAAAGGCAGAAAAAAAGAAAATGCCTCTGTTTCACAGTTGCTCCCTCTCTTTTGTTGCCCAGCAGTGGAGCTTAGTGATCACTCCATAACCATTTTCTACCTCAAAATCAGAAGGTAGCTCAGAGTGCCCAAATGTTGTTGCCTTGTAACTGCAATAACTGATGGGACGGAGCAAAGAGATAAGAACAAGCTCTAATATTTTATTACCCTTTCTAATCTGATTAATCCAATTTAGTTTGAGGAGTGTAAAAAAGAAAATAGCAATTGTCTGTACTCCATTCTTGCTTTTCATTTCGAGTTCCTAATGCATGTAAATGAATTAATTTTCAGACACCTTTCTGAAGCAAAGTATTTTTGCACCTGATTTTCCCACACTGAGAAAGGGGAAGGTAAAATGACTAAATATGATAGGTCTTCCACATTAATAATTTTTATGTATCTATTATTCATTTTTTTTAGGCAGCTAGAAAGAGTCAGCAATTAAGTCTTTGTCAGTAATCATGAAAGCTGAAGTCATAGAAAGTAAAAAAAAGAGTGTAATCTCCTAGTCTTTTAAACACAGGAAGAAACGATCCCTTTCCTCAGTCCAATTCAGAAGGCAAAAGTAGAGGGTATTGTTTATTTTTTTCTTCTTTTATATTTGAAAATTTCTAAATAGCATTATGTTCTCCTTTATAAAGACATGTAAATTAATGTGGGTTAGAAAGATCAATATTATGAAAATGAGGCTACACTAGAAAATGGCTAGATTTAGTGCAGCATATCTGTGGCATAAAGTGTTAATTTGTTCTCATGTTTTTTTGGGTGCTGCTAATATGTACATACACATATATATAGTTACAAATACATATGTGTAGCATTGGGGTGTTAGATATCATCTAACTGAATGAACCTCCTTCTTATAGTTTGCTCATTCCTTAGGATAGGAATTAATTAAATACCATACTCCTCTGTATTGAATTAGTAATAGAAATAGTACGCAGACACGAGAGTTAAAGAATTTTAAACTAATAAAAGTAATTAGTAACTTCAAAAACCCACAGTAAACATATTCCATTAATTAACAGAATCTGCCAAGAGTTCTTATATAACTACAAAGCTCTGGAGATATAATGTAATTTCATGCTAGCTCTTCCTGCACTGCTTAATGCTTTAAAGTAACTGTATTGCTGAAAATATTTAAGAGAACAATTGCTCTTGGGGATGTAAAAATCCTTAGATGTTTGCATCTAAATAAACTGGCAGCCCCATTAAAATAAAGATAAAGGCACATTATCAAACAAGTGGTAATTAGAGTAGTGATTCTTTCTGCATGAATAAAACCCCCCAAAAGTATTAATTAGTGATTAATATCACCTGAGATTAAGCTGAGCTAATATAAAATTTAAGTGCTCAAGTTCATGTTTTATAGTATGTATTTTGCCAGTTAAACAGCTTGGACTGGTGCAAAAATTTATGGGCAGACACTATAATGCTTTTACACCAGTGAAATGTTTATCTATTTTAAACCACCGGGCTAGGTTTTATTGCTTTTCTCAACCGATAATTAGAATAAAACTGTTTTAGGCTCCAGAAAGATTATTAGACCTTGTGTTACTCTTGTTTAGGCCCACACACAGGAAAACAGAGCAAGTTCAAGAGGACAGTGTTTCCTCTGTGCATTGACACAGGCTGGTGGTGCATAGCACTCTGACTGCAGGAACCATATGCTGGAAGCTGCTCTAAAAATCGCAGTTTTCTTGTTTGTGTCCTACTACTTGTTAAAATATTTTGCTTTACATGTCCCAGCTTTTCTTGGCAAAACCAATAGATATACAAGTGCTCCCTTTTTTGGGGAAAAAAAAATGTTATCTGCATGCATCAAACCATTCAGGATTCTCCAGACTTGTAAAACAATAGCTGAAGATTGGGGGTGGCATAAGGGAATTATCTAAGCAGTGTCATCTTCAGTTGACATGTTTTCATAGTGCTAGTTATTCTATTTAGCAGTAGATGAACGATGAACATTTTCTCGGTTTGAACATTCCAGTATTTTAATCAGGGAAAAAAAAGCATCTGTAGTGATTTCTGCTGAGCTTCAGTGCTTCCTTCATCCAGTCTGGTTGGTCTGATTATCTACCCCTCTCAGCTTCTGGGCGCTCTTCTTTTGGCCTTGCCTGGGGCCAGGGGAAGGAGGAACATGAAAACAAACAACAGCCAGGCCAGAAACATCCAACTGGTGCATGCTGGCACCTCTGCTTGCTGGAGTCAACTTTGGATTAAGGGCTGCAGAGAAAGCAAGTATTTGGCTCCATGTGTTGGTTTATTTAATCTGTGGTTTCCTTCAACTCCACCACTACCATGACAATGGCCCTTGGCTGCCTTATACCTGGGCGCTGATCCAGGAACTCGAGCTTTACAGGAAATCCAGCACAGATTTCCTGTAAAGCTCAAGGGCAGCAGCATCTTCAAGACCATGATGTCCTCCAATTTATGAAGGAAGATGGAAATCCACACCATACCTATGTGGATTATTTCCTTGTGCAGAAGCAACACTGCACAATAAATCTGAAGCTTGGTGCATTTAGTTTTGTTTGACAATCCTTGAAGTCCATTCAAAGGAGCTCTGAAGTGGTTCATCTGATACCCTAATCTCTCCTATTTAGGCAACAATTGCTGTTCACCGACAGTACCACAATAACACAATTGAAAAGGCAGTCCTGGCTCTGTGTTAAAATGGAAATGACACCAGCTAAATCATAAAGTGGGCTTTAACAGTGCAGATTTTGTGACTAATAAAAAAGAGCCCTTGCATACAATTCATTACTGCTCCTAATATGTAGAGAAGACATGACCTTGTGAACACACTTCTGCTGGAAATTGCTGCGCATGTTACATAAAGGCTGTCCACCATGGCCAACACATGATGGAAAGGTTGTTTCACCTTATCCAGTAATCTTAAAGGAAAAGCACTGCTGGCTGTTCCTATACAGCTCTCCCTCCTGTTGGCACTTGTGAGATCCGCACATGGACATAGAATGCTTCAAGAAGGCATGGGGCCATGCAGACAGATGGGTGGGAGGATCAACACACCAGAGAAATGGGATGTGTTTCAGGGATTGAGTAACTGTACTTGAATACTCATCCAGGCATGTCACTACAGCAGTTTGGGCTGGATGCCTGCACATGAGATAGAAGGGATACCCTGTTGTCTCATCACTGCAGCACAGGGCGTGATGAATTAGACATTTAGCATTTATATGGTGTTTAGATGGTCAAAACACTGTCCTAACACTACCTAATTAAACAGTACAGCACTCTTCAGAGAAATGCAGGGCCTTCACTTCACTGATGGGAAAACAGATGGGAAAAATTGTGCGTTTTGGCCATCAGCATCAGAACCAGGATTTTGCCAGGATCTCCCAGCTCCCTGCTTGGTGCTTATTTCTTTAAACTCCTGTATGCAAAAGGCAGCATGTGCTAGTCTATAGCTGCTGAAGGGGAAAATTTGTTTCTAGGGACTTGTTTCTTTGTGAGTTGATTTCCATAGTCTGCAAGACACGCTTACCAACCTCAGTGAAAGACAAAATTTTCCTCAAGTTCTCTGACCACACTTTCATCAATGCCTTCTGTGGCACACAGGTTTGCATGTGAACACCACATAGCAGAGGCAATGATTTCCATCCATGGTCAGGTTACAGCAAGATTTAAGATGATTCTGTAAGCATTTCTTCCTCTCAGCCATTTCAATGCTGAACAACTCAGTAGACTTGTATGTTATTTGGTTACAGTACCTACAGACAGTAATGAAATCAGCTGCTAATTGAAACATTTCCTTTTTATCAGGGAAATTTGGAGCCAAAAGTGCAGTGTCCCTCTTGGGTCCTCTTTCACTGAGATGGCTGGACTAGCTGTCAGAACCACATTATGCTGCAAACCCAGGAACTGCAGAGGAGTCTGCTGCTGCAAACTCATTTGCTTGCTGATTCCAGTAGAGCTGTGCTGACAGCGCTGCAGCTAAGAACCTGGCGGGTGCCATGATGGAGCTACATGGAGTTAGCTTGGGGTGAAGCATGCAGAGAGACCCATGGCTGCCCTAAGCTTGTCCAGTGTTCAACAAGCATCCTCTCTGCTGGCTCCAAAGACACCCAGTCAAAGCCTTCACAGCATGCACATATCTATGCATAGCTCCACTTCCTTTAGAATGTTTTGCAACCCAGCAGTCAAGAAGAAAGCATGAGTGGAATGTCTGTACCTCTGGTATTTCAGTCAAAAGGAAGTTGTGGGAGAAAAAAAGGCAGAAACTTTTTAGAATCTACTCCTTCCACCTACAGACTCCTTCCTGTGGAGTAAATGGCCAGTCCGGTCCTTAATGTGAGAGATAATGACCAATATTTAGGTAGGAGGATTGATAAACATTATATTCATTATGTAAGTTTGCAAAGGCATTTGAGTCCCTGTATTTAACTTAATCCCTTTTAATATAGCAGAAATAAAACAGCCTCCTCACACTCTGTTCTTTTCTATAACAGGCAAACTATAATGTTCTTTGCTTTCATGCTGCTTCATTTTCAAACACGGCACATGTAAACAAATTTAGCAATAAATTATGCATAAATGTAAGAGCAACAAATATTTCGGGGAGCTAACTGGCAAGTTTGTTCTGTGAATATGAATGATAAATAATTGCTTTATTTGCTTAAACTAGCTTGAATGTATATTTAAAAAGCTTGGCATCACACACCTTCTCAAGTCAAAGAAAAAAAACCCACTGCACCTGCCTGTGAACTTCCTGCCTCTTATACAGCAGACACGAGGTTGATGGTATTGGACAGCCCATTGGCTGATTCAGATGCCTATGTTGGCTGTGATCCCTCCCAAGTTCCCGTGAAGAAAATTAACCTTATCCTAGCCAAAACCAGGACAGAACTGTAGAGAGATTATGAAATGCTTCTGAAGAATGGGTCTGCAATTGGGTTTTGTTTACAGTCCTCCATCCTGAGATTTGCACCTCACCCAGTTGGAAGTGGCAGGCTGTGGATCATGGCCACATCTACACTCTGGGCTGAAGTATACTCAGGGTTCCATCTCTTGCTCCTAGCATAGTCTGTGATTATTGGGTCTCATTCTCTGGTTACACTAGCTGAGAGCTAAGCAGGACAAAAGATAAGGGGAAAGAACTGCCGGTGAGGGAAGAGGGCCTCAGTACAGCTGTGCTTTGTGGGAATCAGGGAGATAAGGAGGTAGATGTGTGAACTGGAAGGCTGTGAGATGTTGAGAGAGGGAGAAGGTCTCAGGAGCAGCTGCATGTAACTGAGGAGAGAATGAATAACGTGAGACCAGACAGTTCTAGGCCTGTAAAAGTGTATAACTATATACTGCAATAAAGGGGCGATCTTGGATGCATCATATTGGTATCAGCTGGTCGTCTCATCTCGCATCATCCTTCACCCCATTCCTAGTGGCCCCAGGCATGCATGCAACTCCGCATCATCTGGTGACCCCAACATCTCAGGACCCTGACATATGATCAACTTAATTCCCTGTTGTACTAAAACTGCAGCAGCCACATTATCAGAGATGAGTGGACTCTCAGCCTGGAGTTTGGGTTTTATTTCAGCTCTCCAACACACAGAGGCTATGTGATGTCATCAAGAAAAACATTGTCCATGCAAAACCTTTTTCTTCACCAAGCAGAATTTTGCTTTCAATGAAGTGCTAACAGAGGTCCACCACAACTGATCCACTGTTACTGGTAAGTGACATCAATAAAAACCCCCTGCTTATGAGCTGATGACACTATCAGGCAGTTTAAAGCCCCATTTCAGATCACTGAATAACCGTAATTTATCTGACTTGAAAAAAAATTGACATCAATATCTCTCCAGAAAATGAAGGATTGAATGCATAACTGAGGAGAAAAAAAAAATTTAAAAGTGTTTTTTTTCAGTACATGCTGCTAGGAAACCCTCTGTTCAAACCCACAATCATTTTCTTGGTGGGTACGTGAAATGGTTAATAGTGAAACATACAGGAGCTGTAGCTACAGAGTCCCTTTGCAGTGCACTGAAAAAAAGAAACAGGGCATGATGACTCTTAGGAAGAAAAGTCCTATTGTTCAACATGAATGAAAGCCAGAAAAGTATGTTTATTTGAGGCATGGAGGTACTTGGTTTTACCCCAGCACTGGTTAGAATAGACTTTTACAGCAGGAAAAAATGGACTTCATGTCTTAGGGAAGTGATCATCCTCCTGTACTTTGCACTGATGAGGCTGCACCTTGAATACTGTGTTCATTTTTGGGCCTCTCACTTCAAGAAAGACATTGAGGTGCTGGAGCATGCACAGAGAAGAGCACTGAGGCTATTGAAGGGTCTAGAGAAGCAGCTGAGGGAGCTGGGATTGTTTATCCTGGAGAGAGGGAGGCTGAAATGGCACCCTATTGCTCTCTACAGTTACTTAAAAAGAGGTAGCTCTCTACAGCTACTTAAAAAGAGGTGCTTTTGCCAAGTAACAAGTGATATAACAAGAAAGAGGAAATGTCCTCAGGTTGCTCCAGTGGAGGTATTAGGGGGCATTTCTTCACTGAAAGAGTTGTGAGGCACTAGAAAAGACTGCCCAGGAAAGTGGCATAACATTCGATATCTCTAGAATTATGTATTTGTTTATGCTGTTTGCTTCTGGGAGCTGATGACTATGTGTAACCTAAATACAGTACTTACTGTATTCTTGCTTTGCAAATGACTTGTCACTAATGAGAACTATCAAAGCTTAGTAAAATTAAGTAGCAGTTTGAAATTGTAGCTATGTATCAAGACGAGGGTTATGTACTGATATCTTTCTAGAGCAGACCCTATAATTTAGAATTGGAAAAAAGAAGGAAATTACTCAAGATCATGGAGAGAGCAATTTTTACACCTTCAGGTTTATCAAATTACCAAAATCCCTCCTGCCCCTTAAAGAAATCTAAGCAGATAAACATTACAATTGAAGGCAATATCACAGTTGGGGTTTTTTGTTGGTTTTGTTTTGGTTTTGGTTTTGTTTCTTTCCAGTGCATGATGAGCTTTAATGCCTACAATGCATTTGAACCACAGAATGTGCTTTAAAAAGACACAGGGTCCTGATTTGGAGTCTCACACAGGTAGAAATTGTCTTATTTCTACAGCAGATCCGTGATTATTGAAGCTGAAACTAGCACACAGGAAAAGTACAAAATTCACAGATAATTTCCTTTCTATGATATCAGAAGTCAAAGGCATATTGAACATATGAAGTATTCAGTGTGATTTCAGAGCAACAGGAAGAGGAGAGTGGGGGTCTGCACACTCTTGTGCAGGATCCATTTCTGCATTCCAATTCAATCCAAGTCATTATTGAGATTTGCCCAAGGGTGCCAGGTTGAAAATGACCCAATGAGATAAAATGTAGTTATCTGACTCGAAATTACTTTGATATTTGGGATAATATTATCTAAGCTCCTTAATATAATATGACATTTCTACAGATATCCAGGGCTGATGTTTTACATCTTTGCATACACATCATTGTCCTAATAATTTATTTCTAATTCGACCTATAGCTCAGCTCTCTTTTAAGGCAATGTAAATGTTAAATTGGAATCAGATAGACAAGATCCACACAATCCCACTACTTCCAAGATTCTAATGAGCACAACAGGTCACTCATTTACCTCCAAACCAGATTTCCATAGGAAATAGCTCACTACAGATATACTACTGTTTTAGGGGCTTGGTGACCAAGAACACTTCACGTGAAAGCATACCAATTTTTGCATACAAGAGGATCACAGCTGTTTAGACAGAAGCCCATAAATAATCCCCTCTCCTGTCAGATGTGAGAGTCTCAGGTCTGAGTTCTTGAGTTTCATCAGCCACAACCTGTCTTTACCATATTGACCTTAGGAATAGAAAAGGGAAATGTTGCAGCCTCCTCTTTATTCTGTGATCAGACCCCAAGTTTTCATTCTCAGTTTTCCTACAAAACAAAAGAAACTTTTCCAACATGGAAATGCTTTTTTAGATAGGTTGATTTCCATAAAAATGATGCTTCTGAAAAGGTACTGCACTGCAACAAAGACATTTTCTAGGATGTTGCCAGTGAACAGCACTGATTAGCTGGCAAAATATCAAGGTTGCTTTTTCAAGAGGAACATACTGATTAACATATAATTTTACTGTCAACAAAACAGAGAGTTTTTTAGTTTGGGTTTTTTTTGGCCATTTCTTCTTTCAGTTCCTACCATGCTGAAGCTGTAAATTGGGTACTCAAGTGACCTCTTATCCTTCTGAAGGATAAGAGTAAAGCTGAGGCTTTTGGGTAAGGTTTCAAGTAGCTGTAACTGAGACAAGGAAGCTGTGGCCATGGCTGGCAAAGGAAGGAGATCAGAATCAGTAGCCAGGATTTCAGAGAGCCTTATTCTTCAGAGGGGTAGGACGAATTCTTCCTATTGTAGAACAGTTTCATACTCACAAACTTAATGATATTCCTTTGTTTTTCATGAACTCCAAGCTACACAGTGATTGCTCAATCTAGGAGCATAAGGGGGTGAAGGTAAAGTTACTTATAGCAGCTTTTAAAGTGAGCAATGTTCCACTCAGGCTGTGAACACTTGAAAAATCCCATAGGGGCTCTCTAAGAGAGCTTTACCCATTCCTCTTATTTTTTAAATGAAAAGAGAAAGCAATTCTTTCTGAGATAACTGTAGGAAAAATCAAGGTAGGCAGAGTTAATTCCATGAAGGGCCAGGAAATAATTTCCTCAGATAAACTCAGAGGAAAATAGTTTTCAAACTCAAATTATCTGTCAGAAAGGTCTACCTGTATCTAGGACAGTTGTTTGTGGTGAAAGCACAATCAAGTGTGGCATTTTCTGCTGTGACAAATAAAAAAAAGAAACAGCCAAAACCAAACCACAGGAAAAGCCAGCACAGAGACAGCAAAAACATTCATCTAAACCCCAGAACTGCATACTTACCATAGAGTCTCCTTCCACTCAAAGCCCTACTACTCCTTGACTCTTTTTTTCTCTGTTTGTAGACCCTGCTCTGAATCCTAGCCCAGAAATCTGGTACTGATAGAAAGCAAAGGAGTCTTCACAAATTCCCCCAACTGCTTCTGCTCCTCCTGTGCTCCTACACCACTGCTCTTCCAGCCCACATAAACCCCCCTCAGCCTGTCAAGTCTGTTTTTAACACTGCACCTGTCGCTCTAGCTGCAGTCTTTCATGGCAGGGGCTTTCTGCCAGCAGCTGGTTTCACGCGTGAGGGCAGTAATGAACTGCTTCTGGCTACTGGTGGGTTGATACCATCCCACATCACTCTGCTGAAGTGGAATGATGTTAGTATCTCAATATGTAAGTGAAGAGCAGCTTCAGGGGCTTAAACCCAGATGCCCCAAAGTGTGCAGGCATTTTGCGTGTAGCACAGTGAGGCACTTTGCACTGTGACAGATCTGAGCTTAGCCACTTGTGAAAGATTGTAAGCTGCTATGTGACAAAAAGAGATGTCTCTCCCCCCTGCCCCAGAAGCTTTTTAAAATCACATGAGTTCTTCCTTCCAGGCTTGTAATTCTTAAGTTGAGTATAAGATTGAGCCATACAGAAAACATGAACACATGCATTGAATTTGCAGGAACAGCATTTCCTCTTGCAAATGAGGTTTTAAATAAGAGTGATCTTGAAAGTTAAGAGCAGCTTTAGGAATTTACCTGTTTCTGGAGGAACCAGGGCTAAGCAAGGTCATAATAAATCTCAGAGTCTCAGTTCCAAGCATTTTTCCAACTTGAATAGTGTTGTAAGAGAAACACCTTACAGAGAGGCAAGGGAGGCAGGGAATTATGCAATTCACCCATGGAGAAAAACTAAGCAACTATTTGAAGGTCATTGCTTATTAGACCAATTGACTGAACATTAAATCAGCAGGGTGTTAATATCCAAGGATTTTGGCTCTGGTCCTACAAAGTCCTTATGCTGACTTGAGGTAGAGTTTCTCTGCCTGGAACTTGCTTCTTCCTTCCTGTTTTTTTTTGTTTTTTTTTTTTTTTTTTGTTTTTTTTTTTACAAGGGATCTAAAAGTGTGAATGACTTTGTTGAGATTACCCTTTTTTTTTTTTTAAATAGAAGTTCATATCAAAGACAACTCCAGGGTGCTTCTTTCAAAAAGATTGTCAGCTCTCCATGAGTGATACTCCCATCTTGAAGATCAGCTTTATGAACAGGCTGTCAGAGAAAATACCTTCAGTCTTAAGGCACTTCTCCCCAGGTTCCACTTCTTAACTGAAATAACCTCCACCACAAATCAAGTAATTTAATCTGTCAACTGGCAGTATTATGTACTGCCTAACTCAGGGCTGGCTCTTCCTCTAGGTGTGAGACCTAAAAGGTCAATCGTGTGTTTTTGTGTGCTTTTACCAGTTAGGGCTTTGGAAAGGGTTGCTCAGATCATTCGACCCTGATGCTTATTACTTTGTGTCCAAAGGGCTGAGGTAGATGGAAATGCTAGTGTCTGTGCAAGATGCCCCGAGACAGAAGCATGAACAGACCCAAGATGTCAATTTGGTGTGTCTGGAACCACTTACTGCATTCATGAAGTGGGAGTTAGAGAGTAGGAGGAATAATAGTGTGAATCTTGCTAGCTTATTTTCTTGTCCAGAAGGTGCGAGATGAGACCTGTGCTGGAGTCCTTCAACAGGAACTACAATCAAGCACAGTTCTAAATTTTGTTGCATTTTTATAACTTCAGCTGCCAAAACCACACTTCTTTCTCTATTTCCTCCATTACCTAAGCTACCTGGACAAGTTTACACCAACAGTTGCCCTATCAGTGGCCACAGAAGTTATTCTTAGAAGAAAAACAGGCTGCCCAAAGAGGTCGTGGAGTCTCCTCTGGAGACTTTCAAAACCTGCCTGGATGCATTCCAGTCCAGACAACCCTAGGTTATCCTGCTTTGGCAGGGGACTGGACTCGATCTCTGGAGGTCCCTTCCAACCTCTAAGGTTCTGTGACTCTGATTCTGTAAAGATTTGCCTTCATCCTCATTGCTGTCTTCTGTAGCTGTCATAAATTGCAGCTGCTATCATGATTATGAGACTATTAGTACTTCCCTCACCACTCCCTCACAGATCTGCTGCCTTGGACTTTGACGACACATTGAGTATAGTCATTGTACTAAAGCACTTATGATCTATATAGATTAGATGTGCTAGGGGTGGAAGATAATTTCTAATTGGACAAAGGAACCATGGAGTAAAATAAGCATTCATAGATGTTCGGTGATTTACCAAATTAGCCAGAGTTTAGGTCTCAGGATGCAGGTAGATTCTTCAGATGCTCCTTTGATGATGTGTATACATGTACATACCTTATATAGAGCCCACGAACTGTCTTAATTGCTAAGCCAGAGTTTTCTGAGGACTATACAGAAAACTACTAAGAGCAATTTCCATTTTTTCCCAAGTCTTTTCCTGTTTTGATAGCAAATAATAACAGCAACAACAATTTTTTTAAATGAAGAGAATTTGTTTTCAGTTCCTCATCTCAGTTTTTATTTTGGCATTTTTAGCAAAGGAAAGAGAAAGGTGCAATCTGATCTGGTGACAAGTACAATATTTGCCTGGAGAAATTTAGAGATTTTTTTTCCATGTCATCCTAGTATTTAACAGCACTTTGGCACTCAGTCTTTCACTTTGGCTCTGCTTCAGACTTGAACTGTAGTTCAGGCATAATATAGTTTCTAACTGTGATAATGTCAACTCCTATTAAAAAAATAATATATTTCTTAAAATGTATATATAAAAGGGTTATTTTTAAGCATCCACTTGGCTCTAAAACTGTTCTTGGTGACAACTATTCCAGGACATGAATGGCTAAGTGTCTGCAAATATTTTACTGTCTGTCAGACTAACTTGGTTTCACCATCTCAGGAGGACAGCTTGAATTCTAACAAAGAGTAACAGGGATGTGCTGAAAATGCTTGCGGAATAGAGGATGAGTCTTCTACAGGTAAAAAAAAGTTAACTTTTGTCTTGGGTAGGCCTAATAACTGGATTTAAAAAGTCAGAATAAGTAAGTACAAAAAAAAACCCAAACAAACAAAAAAAAAAACCAAACAAAAAAACCTAACCCTCCAAAACCCATCAACAGATTGCTACATTAGCATGAATATTTAATGTCTGATCTGAGGATTTGATTTTTTTCTGTGGTTTACTGGTGGTCTAACAAAGAAATAAAAAAAACCTCCAGAAATTCTGCAAGGTCTTAGCTGCATGTCTCTCTGTTCCTGGTATTTCATTCGTGGATTGGTACCTCTTGTACATTTAAACCAGCTTTGTGAGATGTAGAGTGGAAAAAAAACAACTGGAGAAAACCCAAACCCACCATTTCTATTTGGACAAAAAAAAGCTAAAAAAGGATCAAGTAAATCTCAGCCCTGTCAAGCATTTCAATAATAAGAGGGTCTGACAGCATTTGGCTTAAACTTGTCCATTCTGGGCAAAGATAGCCTGTTGTCTCAACAGTTCAGAAAGGGAGAAAAAAGCATGTGCTATCCTCAAAGGGCTGTACCACAACTCCTGTGCCCATCATATGTCAACACACATTAGGTTTCCTTTTCTGCTGGGAAACTGCTGTCAGTCTGATGGCTCAGTGTACTGATGTTTATGATATTAATAGTGCTTCCGGGGGACCTGGAAGGCTGAAGCACTTTGTGACATCTGATGATATGGGGACAGAGTGGAGGTTAATGATCAGAGGGATTTGGATCAGATGGTTTGGTAGTGACATCCTGGCTGTCAGACTCTTTTCGCCCTTGTTGTGCTTGCAGTTCAACTAGAGCCAAGTGAAGTTAATTCACCCTTGGTCATGCTGTTGTTATTGGATCACAGTATCATGCAAAAGTGACACTGGTAGGGAAATTAAAGTGCAGATGAAGGTGAAAGGCTGTGATCACCGTCTCTGTGGCATTTGCTTTCCAGCTTCCTTTTACATTCAATGTCAAGCTCAAGAGGAGTGACCTGAGCACGTATTATCCTTGTGAATCCACAGCCTTCCAAGACAGGAAATTGGACCTGGCCTCTAACAAGCATGTTGGCCTGCTGAAACAAAAACAGGAGTAGACAGTTCAGAAGACTTCTTTCATTCCTTTCTTGTTTTCTTTACTTTTCATTTATTTATTTATTTAAAAGTCTACCCTGCTTTTTCATGTTGGCTCCAGGAGCACATATTACCTCCTCTTATCCACCACCAATCTTAATAGCAGTGATATTAAAAAACAGGGTTGTAGAAGTAGCCTTCCAGTATCTGAAGGGGGCCTACAGGAAGGCTGGGGAGGGACTATTTACAAGGTCTTGCAATGACAGGACTAGGGGCAATGGATTTAAACTGGCAGAGGGAAGATTTAGACTAGATGTCAGGAGGAAGTTCTTTCCAGTGAGGGTGGTGAGGCATTGGAACAGGTTGCCCAGGGAGGTTGTGGCTGCTCCGTCCCTGGAGGTGTTCAAGGCCAGGTTGGACGAGGCCTTGAGGAAGCTGTGCTAGTGGGAGATGTCCCTGCCTGTGGCAGGGGGTTGGAACTAGATGATCCTTGAGGTCTCCTTCCAACCTTATCATTCTATGATTCTACAATTCTAACTCCAGTGTGGATGATGCTTTATCTTTTCATTAAATTTATTATGAATGTGCAAAGGCTGCAGTAGTAGTTTGAGGCTTATTGGAAAATTCCAGCAAGACAAATTGGGACTTTCCCAAAAGTTCAGTGCAGAATGTAAATAAATTAGAGCATTGGATGTAAAAGAATAATAATGATAAAGTCTATATCATTCATTGTTTTGCTAAGAGGGTTAAAATGGCAACAAATAAACAAATTTGCTCTCTTGGCTCTTTGTTCTTTCACTGTTCCTTTGCCTCTCTGACTCTTCCACACTGTATACTAACCTTTTACTGATAACATGTGATATTTTGCTGGTTTTCTGTCTGGGAGGAGAGAACAAGGTGGCGTTGGCCCCTTCTGGGCTTTCTTTGTACAGGGAAGAGGATTTGATTTCTGTATTATTTCTAAATTGTACATAATTGTATATACTTGTAAATACATGTAAATATATTTTGTATATATGCTTGTAAATATAGCTTGTGGTAAAATATAGCTTTATCTTGCTTCCAAACCTTCTGAGCTAGTCTGATGATTTCAATTTTATCTGGGGGGTAATTTCTTAACCCACCACAGCCATATTTTTTCAAGAGGATGTAATGATTCCGAAATGTTCCTTTTAACACTCCTTAACACCAACATAAAAATCCTGCATGTTAGAGAGTTTGCTTGTTACTTTTTCATCATTAAGTTGTTTTTTCCCCCAACACCTTAAAAAAGAATGACAAAATATCACATACACTCTTACATTAGTAAATGGCAACATTGTAAAGAAAAAAAAATTGTGTTCTTTGAATTTTGGAAGCAGAAAGCCTGCTAAATTTTAGTCAAGAACTTGTAGGCTTACAATTTGAAAAGCTAAGTGATGAACATGAATCGTGTAAAACTGAAACACTCAGCACACACTGCACATATAGTCAGTCTTGACCTTGCAATGCTCCCAAGCCTCTGAGAGCAGATGAGAAATTTTTAGGAACACAAGTAAGAAACAGTTACTGAACTCTCCTTCTATTTCAATTATATTTTGGCACCTAGCCATGTTTTCTGTTTTGGAAGATATCCTATCAAGAGACTTAATTTTGGTAAAGAGAGAACCTTTGGTGTTTAATATCTGTTATTAACTTGACTGCAGATTCTTGCAAATGATTGGGACACAGTAAAACAAAGAAAAGATTTAGAGCAGGAGTGAAGAATGAAATTAGGACAAATAGATAACTATCACTCAAGCATTTTTATGTGGAGAAAGGAGAACACACAGAAAGGTTCTTTGATGAAAGTTTCACCAAACAAAATAATGATATAAAATTGTAATAAATTACAGTAACAAAAAGATATACCAGGAGAGAAAAGGCTCAACAAATCTGAAGACTACAGTGAAGAATAATGGAGACAAATCTCATTACAGATTTCATGTGATGTTATCTTCCATATCACATACAGTGCAAGCAGTAACACAGAATAAATTTCATCAGCTATACTTGTATATAGTTATGTTTGATGAAGTATAGAAATAGGCAGCTGCAATGTGAGTTGCTGAAATAACTACATGGCTGTCTTCACTCACTCAGGCTGTATTAATTAAAGAAGTTAAAAATCATAAATTTATTTGGAAACGGTTTCTTGTTCAACTAGTTCCAGCCTTCACATTTATTTGGAAATGTTTTGCTTGTGACTTTTTCTGTGACCCCTATTTATAGCTGATGTTCTAGCATTTTCTNAAACGGTTTCTTGTTCAACTAGTTTCAGCCTCCACATTTATTTGGAAAAGGCTTCTTGTTTAACTAGCTCCAGCCTCCACTTCCCCAGTGCAAAGGACCCCTAACTTCAAATTAAAAGATGGAAACAATAGAAGATTATTTAGTTTTGTTCTAAAGAATACCTGGACATGTTTTGCTTGTGACTTTTTCTATGACCCCTATTTGTAGCTGATGTTCTAGCATTTTCAGAAGTCTCCTTGCTGCAAACCCTTATACTTCAGACACAAACCAGGTAGGCTGTACCTGAGAGTTAATATTTAACACAGACTAATGGGAAAGGCAGTGACTAAAAGCGAGAGCTGCATTTTACCACTGTGAAGCTTGTGAAATGCCACCAAGAACTGTTTTTAACTTCTGTTAGTCTTAATTAGCAATTCACTCAACAAGTTTTTTGTGTAACGTCTCTAAAATAAGACAGACCTTGAGGCAAGAAGCAAACCAAAATAGTATTTAAAGTGCCGAAAGAATGGCATCTTACGAGGAGCAGAGGGGGTTTTTACTGTCACAGAAAGTATTTTGTGTGTCTTCTCTGATTGTGGCCTTGATAGACAGGCACCAAGAGGCTATTTGATGGCAAAGTTAATGTCACGAACTCTCCAAACTGCTTGATTCTGTTCAACAGATACAGAGAGCCTGGTCTTTGGAGATGCTTCAAGCTTAGGGTACTCTTGAGACTCAGCCACACGTTCATAGTGCATCGGTAGCAGCTGTGAATTCAGGTTATGGTTCTTATATGTCTTCATTGAAACCTGTGATCATTTCAGGAAGGATTTTTTGATTTCTCTTCCAACCTTGTCTGAATGTTGTGAGAGCAGATGTAGGCAGATGGCTGAATCAGCACACAGCTGTACTGCAGATATGTCCACACCAAGAAATACCTGAGGTTCCCCTATTTTGTCACTAAGGTGTGTTACTGTACAAGCCTTAGGTCTCACTCTGAGAACACTTCCACAAACCAACCTGACTAGCTGGTAACTTCGACACAGTAGTGGTCTCTTGGGCATCAAGCAGATGCATAGTGCCTATTTCTGTCACTTCATTTTCACTCTATCCTTTTAAGCTTTCTGCGTATTTTACAGATAGAGTTTTCCATGCAGAGAAATGAGGCAGAGCATAGGTTAAGTGAATTAAAGCCACACAAAGAAAGTGTAACTGAGCAAAATATTGAGTTTTCATCTACGGATTTCTATTCCAGCACTTTACAACCAGATCATCTTTTAAATTCATTTTCAGATTGGAAAAGGGCTGAGGAATTTAAAACGTTTTCTTATTATCAGTCATTTGTGTATCTCCAAACCTGAAAAGATAACATGTGGAAGACAATTCAGATTGGCAGGCATATTTTCAGAAACATGGTACTGAAATATTTTCAGTTACATGGTATCTAAACTGACTTGCACGACAAATGTATCCTGGCCATAAAGATCTAATACAGGGTTTTACCCTCCAGAGGCAGATTTTGATCTCAGACCACTCCTGAGCAGGTGTGTCATTGTCTCACTGTCTCTCAGCTTCAGGTTTGCTGCACATCTACAGTTTTTTCAGGCTAAGGAAAGCAAATTATAGGTCCAAAACTTAACAAACAGGGGAACGAAGTACAGCACATAGTAAATGATATTGACCATTGATTCTGAGATATGCTTGATTTCCTACAAAAATGATGGGCTTATTCTTATGAGTGATTTCAAGGAGGGATTTGAAAGCTAGGTATTCGCTGCAGAACATAATAAATGGGAACAAAGTATGAATAATAAGGACCAGAGCAAACACATTCAGAAGGATTTGGATAATTCATTAGGCTAGGCCTGAGAATGAAAAATATATTTCAATGAAGACAATTATAATGGAATCCAGAAACTTCAGAAATGACCCAAGAGATATCTTACACTGTAGATGGGGAAAAAAAAATCTATATTCAAACCTCATTGCAAATTATTTCTGTATTTGTTATTTCATCCATGAATCAAATGGCTAATATCACATCTAGGATATTGTTCCATTGTAGCCTTTACAAGATCATCAGACTTTTCAGAAGGATGCAGCACCACAAGCAAGATTATGTTTTTGGAGACAGTCTGCTCTCATTCAGCTGTACAAAAAGCAAACAATGGGCTGTACTCATCAGCTCAGAGAAGGTTCTGAGTTTCTTTGCATGCATAAATTGCTTCAGTCCTCTGCTGAACTAGGGCCAAAGGTATTCAGACATCTTGCCTAGGGGGAGGCAACTTGCTTTGAGTTCTAAGACATTTTTAGCTATAAAACCAATCTCTTCTCTTCTTGTAGAGTGAGATAAGTGATAATTTCTTGTCTTAAAAACTGATGATCTCCTTTCAGACTATGGAAATCTTCTCATAGGAGTCTTGTTTTGGGAGAACAGTCCTATTATACTTTAAGAAAATACCTTGGATCCAGTGAGAATTGCTTGTGTAATTACAATGTCAATAAAACTAGATTTAAGCCAATAGTCCCAGCAAACGTCTGTGCTAAAGCCAGTTTTCAAAGAAACAAGTAACAAGAGAGTACAGCAGGGCTGAATTTTGTCAGAATGAGCACAGCAGCAAATTACAGTCTTCTGTGAAAAAGAAAAGTAAATAAAAGAGAGAGGCACAAAGTGAAGAACTGGTATGAAAATGATGAAGATATTGCTGCTTTGCAATGTTTCTCATAATAGTACATAACTTCGACTTGGAGTCCGAACATTACTCTTTTAAATTGGCATAAACCAAATCTGCTGTTTGTGCAATTGGCTGCCATGAGGCATGGTTCCCTCCTCCCTGCTTAAAGATTCTCTTTGAATAGAGAAGAGCTTTTGACAGTATATAAAGGACAAACTGCTCCTTGTATCACTCCTCTTGGCACACAGCCCTTCTGAAACAGCTTATATGCGTTTCCTAGAAAAATGCTGCATTGTAGTGACTGCTGGCATTTCATAGTCTACTGACGGGCAGAAAACTAGGTTTTGGCTGGCCTTCCTCCTGCTTTGTTCACTTCTGACCATTTCACTTTCAAAGGTTCTTCTTAGTGTATTTTCATCCTCACATTATGGCTTCCATAACTGTTAAATTAATTGATTTCACCAAAACCTCATGGTGTACAAGGGAAACTAGTAAGGGCTCCAGCTGATTTTAGATGTACCAGAAACACATGGGAACACATCTACAGCCAGAATGAATTGTCTGGTTTTGAGAAGTGCTCAGACATTTAGTGAAGGTTGAGTGTGACTTCTCCCCTGACAACATTGCTGCCCTCTGTTGTGGTAGGCCTAAGCAGGCCAAAATAGGCTCATACATGTCCTGGCTTGCCCAGGAATGTTTTCTGCTCTCCCTCCTTCTGTTTTGAGGAGAAGCAACCATAGGAAAGAGTACAAAGAACCTGGAGCCACTGNGTTTGGGCACTGTCTGAAGCTATAGCCAGCCCTGCCAGTCTGGAGATATTTTGTGAGTAAATACTTAAAGCCTCTTGTAATTCACCATTGCCTTCTGCCATAAGCAGAAAGGAGCTTCTTGAGTCCATCTAGTGGGCAAGCAGTGTACTGACTGAAAGCGTTGTATTGACCGCAGGAACCTTCTCTTCCAGTTCAATTAATGTTATGTATTATTACGAGTTATTTCTAGACCCTGTTATTACCTGTATATAAAGTTTCCATGACCATGCAAAGAACCAATTATTATTAAAATTAGTGTTTGGGGTGGTGAGAGTCCTGAATATTAAATATTAATAAACAATATTAATATTTGAAAATCATATCTCACATCAATTAGTTACCCCTACATAACACTGTCAGTGAAAATTCCTGCATGCATTTCTTCCTCTCATTTACCATTTGCAACTTGATACATTTCTTTCAGTGCAAACTTTAATTATCCACTTAGCATTTTCTGCTTGCTTTATTCTTTTCTCTGGATGTTCTCAGGAAGCTGTTACAAGTGAAATAGATGATCATCCTTTATTCATTTATTATTTTTTGAAAAATCAGTTCTTAGCTGGATCTTCTCTCTCTATTGAAACTGCTAGTGTGGATTCTCTGGAAGGCTGCAGCCGTGTTTCTGGAGCCAAACAGCAGATATTACGTTATCTTCTTCCAAGTTGATTCATGAGGAAGGGCTGCTGTGAGGCTATTACAGTTAGGTGAGGGTATCATAGACATAGCACTGGAAAAAGAACAATTTGTTATCTATGGCAAGATAAATAAATGAGAGTTTAATCTTCTTTTAAAAGCAATTTAAATGTAAACACTTCCCCCCCCCCCCCCATTCTTCTGTGGGCACCCTGGCAATGTGAATATGAAAATATTGTCTTTAGGGATCAGTCTGCTTTTTCTTTTTTCCCCTCTTTCTTTTGTTGTTTTAAACCTAACCACATATGGTAAGACAGCATCAAACACTGAAGTAAACCTCTGACTTCCACTATATTTGCTCAGAAGAAATGCAGTCACCAGATCAAAATCTTCTTTTTCTCTATATATATGTTGACAAGATATTTGACATGTCATCTTGAAGAAAAAAAAAAACAAGAAAGAAAAAGAAAACAAGAAAAAAACAGTAAAGGACTTAAAGGAATTCATGTATACAAAGAGGTCAATGTGCCTGAAGTGCCCTAAAACACTATGATGGCTGAGTGGCAACACACAGTATTATTGTGAATTTTGGTGAGCAAAATGTTGGTAGAAGTCAGAACTTTGTACCAGAGTTGTGCTGGTTTGAGG
>WBNM01036428.1:5784-20830 GCA_013399055.1 Ramphastos sulfuratus | reverse complement strand
AGGTCCCTTCCAACCTTCCCATTCCATGATTCTTTGCACAGCAGTTGCAGTTTTCTGCCTTCCCAGTGACTTTCAGCTTGTTCCTTGCAGTGAGATCTGTGCAGTAGAGCACTCAAGCAGCTTTGTGTTTTGCTGGTTGCACTGAGCACATGAAGCACACTTTGCCTGTGTGTTTCCTGGGCCGTGGCTGCTAAAGCAGTGATTGCTGCACTCCCTCAGTTGCTTGATGCAGAGGCTGCTTCCTTTCCCCCCCAGATTAGCAATGTCCTGCTCCATGTCCATCTCAGGGAGATTAGCACTGAATCCCCTGCTTTACACTTGTAGGATTCCTGCTGATTTAATCCACCTGTCAGAGGGTGGAAGTGTTTTCCTGCATCTGGAGCAGCTAGGGGAATACCCTCAGGGCAGCAGGCTCCTTGTTCTCTGAATGTCTGCATCTCCATTTCCCCCTTGGGCATTGGCAGTTGGGTTAGAAATGGCCACAGCAGTGCCCAGTGGGTGTTCCCTGGGCAAACACAGCTGGCACTCCACACTTGCCTTTGCTTCTGTGCTTGGCTATCTTAAGAGGACTGGGAAAAGTGACAATTCATCTTGGTGAGGCTCCCATGATTAAATCAGGGATTCCATTTGGATGCTGGGCAGCCCTTTCCTGATGTCATTTTCCCTTTGCAGCCTTGGCCTTTTGATTCTTTTCACTTGGAAATACCAAAACAGTAATGAATACTTTGTTTTTTGATAAATGATCATCATGGAAGAGTGCAGAAGAAGTGACTCTTAGGCTGCTTTTCATCCAGGGCTGGTGGTGATGTGGCAGGTTGAGTCCTTACACTGATTGTTCCTGTTAGGTCTTCTCTTTCAATACACTTTCTGTCTGTCCTCAACTCAGTGTGAAGAATTGGAATCAGAGTTGTGGAATTGCTTTGCTTGGAAGAAATCTTTAAGCTCACTGAGTCCAACCTTCAGTCTAACACCACCACAGCCATTAAACCCTGTCCCCAAGGGCCATGGCCACAGGCTTCTTGAACGCCTCCAGGGATGGGGACTCTACCACCTCCCTGGGCAGCCTCTTTCAATCCCTGACCACTCCTCCAGCAAAGACATTTTCCCCAGTCTCCAACCTGACCCTCCCCTGGCACAATTTCAGGTCATTTCCTCTCCTGTCACCTCATGCACTGGAGAAGAGCCCAACCCCACCTCACTGCAACCTCCTTTCAGGGAGCTGTAGAGAGCAATGAGGTCTCCCCTCAGCATCCTCTTCTCCAGGCTACACAACTCCCATCCCCTTGGATGCTCCTCCCCAGCCTTGTTCTCCAGACCCTTCCACAGCTTTGTCACCCTTCTCTGAACACACCCCAGCACCTCAATGACTTTCTTGTATTGAGTAGCCCCAAACTGAACTTGCCATGGTCAGTATGAAATGTTGCCTTTAACTTTTAAAGCAGAGCTATTTCTAAGCAGAGTAAATCAGGTGTTCCTGGTCCTCCCAACTCTTGGCTGTTTTTATGGTACCAGCAGAAGGGAAGTTGTCTGTTCCCAGTGCATATTGAGCTGTCACTCAGCTCTGTGTGCACAGCCTGGCTTGATGGAGGAGTTTTCTGTCCTTCAATGTCTGTGCAGTAACTCCCTTGGCTTCTTATCTGCCTGCTGAGAGTGCTAGGGAACTGAAATCAATTCTGCTCAGACCATCTTTGGGAAGTTAGGCTATGGAAAACAATAATATGGCAGTGCATATCAGTGTGCTATAGACAGGGGAGAGAGGAAAGGTGAAGAAGGGAAGGAGCACAGATAAGAGAAGGCTCCTGGGACACCTAATAGCAGCCTTGTAGTGCATGAAGGCTGCACAGGGACTGTTTGCAAAGGTCTGCAGGGACAGGATGGGGGGGAATGGTTTGGAGTGAGAGGAGATCTAGACTGGATGTTAGGAACAAGCTCCATAGCAGTAGAACAGATTGTCCAGGGAGGAGATAGTTGAGGCTTCATCCCTGGAGATGCTCAACGTCAGGCTGGACCAGGCTCTGAGCTCCCTGTCTAGAGGAGGATGTCCCTGCCTGGCTGCTGGACTGGATGCCCTTTGGAGGTCCCTTCCTAAGCCAAACCACTCTCTGCTTCTGTAAAGCTATCTTGCTGCATTAGCTGTTCTTTTACTCCCAGGCAATGGGAATTGCATGTGCCTGGAAGCAGGGAAGAAGAGCTGCTGTTTCCAACAGCAGTGAGACTGATGGATCTTCTCTATCCTCCATGCATCACTTCCTGTCATTTGTTAAGATAATCAGCACCTGCCACAAGGTTTATTATTAGCTTTGCTAGGGAGCAGCAAGGTGTTGAAAAGGAATCTGCTTTTTTTTTCTGGCACATGAGAAAGGCCATGAAGGGAGAGCTAAGCAGCTGCTAAAGGTATTTCATCATCAGTCCATTTGCAGGCAGCCACACACAGAGAATTCATGGAGGTCTTACACCCTGTGCCTTCACAGCCCTTTGTCCTGAAGGAAAGGAGATTCTCATCTTGTGAGCATTTAGCTGCCATAGTTTAATGGCTTAGTGGAGTAGGAGAGTTGTGTTTGAGTGGCCCTGCAGGAGTGAGCACTGCAGAATCACTCAGTGCCAAGGCAGGGTCACCCAGAGGAGCTCAGACAAGAGCACATCCAGGCAGGTTTGGAATGTCTGCAGAGATGGAGACTCCACCACCTCTCTGGGCAGCCTGCTCCAGTGCTCTGCCACCCTTACAGAAGTGTCTCCTTGTGTTTAGGTGGAACTTTTGATATTCAAGCTTGTGCCTGTTATGTCTTCTCCTGCCCTTCAAAGTATGAAAGCTTCCTAGTGTATAAAATCCAAGGCTGTGTGGGACAGGAGTGGTGTATCTGGCAGGACACCAGGAGCTGTTTTGGAGGTGTGTAGATGAGGGCATTGGGAAGAGAGCTAAGCTGTCCCTTGGGTGACCTGAGCTCAGCATGGTCATCTGGGGGTGGTTGCTTCACTGCTGATGCAGGTATGTGAGCAGAGACCAGGTGAGCTTCACAGTCCTGCAGAGGGGATGGCACAGGCAGGCTGATGCACCAGCCTGAGGCTTCAGAGACTTGCCAAGGCTGGAAAAGAGGCAAGGAGCCTGGTGTGAGGAGCTCTCATGGACTATGTCCAGACAGGCAGGTGTGAGCAGAGGCTTGCAGGGGCCCTCAGAAGGTGGAACTGCTTGTGCTGAGCTGACCCCAGCACCTCCTCTGGCATTGCTGGCTACCTTTAGGTGCTCTTGCCAGAGGAGCAGTGGCTTTCTCCAAGACACTGCTTGTGATGGACAGCCATGGAATCATAGAATGGCAAGGTTGGAAGGGACCTCAAGGATCAGCCAGTTCCAACCCCCTGCCATAGGCAGGGACACCTCCCACTAGTACAGGTCACTCAAGGCCTCTTCCACCCTGGTGCTGAACACCTCCAGGGAGGTTGTGGAGCACAGAATCACCCAATTGATCATATTGGGTCACTGTGGGTGATTCTGTGCTCCACAACCTCCCTGGGCAACCTGTGCCAGTGTCTCACCACCCTCACTGCAAACAACTTCCTCCTAACATCCACTTTCAATCTCCCCTCTGACACTTCAAACCCACTGCCCCTTGTCCTGGCATTCCAAGCCCTTGTCAATAGTCCCTCCCCAGCCTTCCTGGAGCCCACTTCAGATCCTGCAAGGCCACTCCAAGGTCTCCTGGAAGCCTTCTCTTCTCCAGGCTGCAGAGCCCCAACTCTCTCAGCCTGTCCTCACAGCAGAGCTGCTGCAGCCCTCTCAGCATCTTGGTGGCCTCCTCTGGACCCACTCCAACACTTCCATGTCCTTCCTGTGCTGGGGGCTCCAGAGCTGCACACAGGACTCCAGATGGGGTCACTCTGTGCTGGCCATTTCCTGCCCATCTGAAGAAGATGCTTCCAGCTCATCACAGATCAGCAGAGCAGTTATGGGAAGACAGCAATCAGGTTTATGAATTGCAAATAGAATTGCTTTGTAATTGTAAAGGAATTTAAGTATCCCTGGGGAGGGTATGGAATGCCATACTTGGTGGCTGGGCACAGAGCAATGCCTGGAAAAAGTGAAGAGTGAGGGCAATAAGGAGATAGGGTTTGGATTACTGCAAACACCTGCCCAGGTGCTTTATCCTTGTTCTGACTGCTGGTTTACAGTTGTATGAAATGGAAAAAGGATTTTGTCCTTTGAACAAAGGAGATTAAATGGAAATCTTTCTTGCTCTTGACATCAAAATATTTGCATTTATATATATATATATATGGATTTAATTTTTAATTCACTGTGGGTTCCAAGGAGCAGCAAAAGTTAGACTGGTTTAGAGTACATTTGAGAGATTTTATTTGTTGTTGTGGGGTGTTTCTTTGGATTTCTTTGTTTTGTTGGTGTGGTGGTGTGGTTTGGTGTGGTAGTGTGGTTTGGTTTTGTTTGTGTTTTTTTTTTTTTCAGTTAGTTTATGTTGAAAAAGTTTATCTGCTCTGCTAACACTCTTAGTACTTTGGGACTATTCATAGAATCCAGAATGGCTCAGGGTGGAAGGGACCTCAGAGCTCATCTGCTCCAACCTCCCCACCACAGGCAGGGACACCTCCCACATCTCTGTGTCCTCCTTGTGCTGGGGACACCCATCAAGACTGGTTCATATTTGTAAATTCTTCTTTCTAAGATGTTAAATCACTGCTTGGTGATTTTAAACTAACATAGTTGTTGATTTTATTTTAGTCACTTAAGAAGCAACAGCTCAGTAAGGAGTGTGGCAAGACTGCATTTGAGGAGAGGGAAAGAAGAGCTGTAATGTGGGATCTTGGTAAAGAGAAGAGCTCCTAGAGGATGGTGGCTTTTGAATCCTGTTCCTAGTTTCAGCAGAAGTGTTGAAAGGCAGCCATGTGTTCAGATAGCTGTGAGATGAATTGTTCTTCAGGCTAGCAATTTTTTTTTCCATGGGTAAGGCTTCCCAGATTTCTTTTAAGCCATCTGTCGAGGAAAGAGAGCATTAGAGCATCAGACATTGTCTTCAAAGCTCAGGAAAATATTAGCTGGTTAACCCTTGCATTGCCTTAGCTTGGGAGAGGACCTTGATTTCAGTACTTTGTTTTAAGTTATTTTTTACAGCAGGAGAAATAAAAGTTGGGTAAGTCACTTGGTAGTTAAGCTAGGGATGGAATGTGGCAGCTCTGAGCTAGGGATGGACTGTGGCAGCTCTAGGCTAGGGGTGGACTGTAGCAGTTCTAAGCTAGGGCTGGAATGTGGCAGTTGTAGGCTTGTAGTATAACACTGAAAATTCCTTGTGTGTGTTGGGGGACCATGCTGCTGTGGTCAGCTCAGACAAAATCAGTTCTAAATGCAGCAAGAGCAGTGTGGGCAGCAGGGCAAGGGAGGGGATTCTGCCCCTTTGCTCTGCTTTCCTCAGACCCCAGCTGCAGTCCTGTGTGCAGCTCTGGAGCCCCCAGCACAGGAAGGACATGGAAGTGTTGGAGTGGGTCCAGAGGAGGCCACCAAGATGCTGAGAGGGCTGCAGCAGCTCTGCTGTGAGGACAGGCTGAGAGAGTTGGGGCTCTGCAGCCTGCAGAAGAGAAGGCTTCCAGGAGAGCTTGGAGTGGCCTTCCAGGATCTGAAGGGGGCTCCAGGAAGGCTGGGGAGGGACTACTGACAAGGGCTTGTAATGCCAGGACAAGGGCAATGGGTTTGAAGTGTCAGAGGGGAGATTGAAAGTGGATGTTAGGAGGAAGTTGTTTGCAGTGAGGGTGGTGAGACACTGGCACAGGTTGCCCAGGGAGGTTGTGGAGCACAGAAGCACCCAATGTGGTTGAAGATCATTTTGGTTGATTCTGTGCTCCACAACCTCCCTGGAGGTGTTCAGCACCAGGTTGCATGAGACCTTGAGTGACCTGTACCAGTGGGAGGTGTCCCAGCCTATGGCAGGGGTTGGGACTGGCTGAGCTTTGAGGTCCCTTCCAACCTTCCCATTCTGTGATCTTCCCTTCCTTGAGCCAAGGAGCACATTGGGTTAGAGGAATTGTTGCTTCACTTGCTGAGATTGAGAGTGAGCTCTGCCTCCTCAGGTGGCTGTGACTTCTTTACTGCTGCACCTTGCTATGCTCATAGAGTAGAATCACAGCATCATTAAGCTTTCTAAGAGGATTGAGTCCAACCATCAGCCTGAGACCACCACAGCCATTGAACATTGTATGTGGCTAGTAGGGAAGTCAGCAGCTAGTGAAAAATGATGTGCCTGAAGGACTGATTGTGCCTTCAGGTGTCACCCTGCAAAGCAGCTCCACTGCAGGGGAATGCCTCAGAACTCCTTGCAGCCCTCTTCTTTCACCATTGTGGGCAGTCAAGTTCTCAAGACCATCACAAAAGGTGATTCTACCTCCTTACTCTTTCCCAGCTGCACTGTATGGTTAGAAATGGACACTTGGAACTCAGCCTCTGTCTTGTTCCTGGTAGCTGGGAGAAATGCCTAGAGAAAGTCATAGCTGTGGTTTGTGTGGCTCTGGAGGTGGCATCATGGAAAGATAAAAAGAGAGTTTATTGCCTTATTCCCCTGATCAGATAAATATTGTTACTGTGCCCTATTATGATAGTTTAGGTCTAATAAAACCTAAGTAATTGCTGTCCATGGGTCTGTGTGTCCTCAGACAAATGATTTCTGAAGGCAAACAGGCACAGTGTCAGGAAAAAAGTACAGCTTTGAGGAGGCAGCAGATGTAATAACTCTGGAATCCCTTGTGGCATATATGGGAGTATATTGGATCCTTCCTTCTCCTAACAGGGTCCCTTTCCTTCAACCCAGCAGTGAATTTGAACTTGCCAGGATGAGTGTGACAGCAGTGGTGTCTGAATGGTTTCTTGGGTAGTCTAAGGCAAACCCTTACACATTGCAGCTGGGCTTGTAGCTTCAGCCAAGTCCTGTTAGCATTTAGAGGCACAGAGGACAGGTGGTGGAGACTGGGCTCAGGCACAGCCTCTCCAGCTGTGAGGTGTAGGAGAATTCAGAGCTACTGAGATCAAAATCCATCTTCTCTTCCTGGGGACAGCTGGACTTGGGCAAAGCCTCTTGAGCTGTGAGGTGTAGCAGAATTAAGAGTTACTGAGATCAAAATCCATCTCCTCTTCTGGGGACAGTGAACATTTAGAGGCACAGAGGACAGGTGGTGGAGACTGGACTTGGGCAAAGCCTCTCCAGCTGTGAGATGCAGGAGAATTAAGAGTTACTGGGATGAAAATCCATCTCCTCTTCCTGGGGACAGCTCCCCCAGCCACAGGCAAGTGAGAGCAGCTCAGCTCTCTTCCTGGAGGCCATGCAAGGCAGGCTGGCAAATGCTGACTTGCAGCAATCTGGTGGGCTGTTGAACAAGAGCAGTGTGCTGTGGTTGTCCTTGGTTGTCACCAGCCCTTGCAGGGGGCTGTATATCACCCCTGCTTTACTCTGTGAAAGCTATCACAGCTTTCATAGGTATCTCAGGGCAGGGCAGTAAATCTTCCAGCATATTCCCATGAATTTACAGCAGAGCCTAGAAAATACCTTCTTAGGCAGGCAGAAAAAACAACTACAGGCAGGAAGGGCAAGAGGTTGTCTTCAGTTGGTGCACACAACTCCCTCTGACATCAAGGGCAAGGGGTGGCCCTTAGAGTGGTTACTGAGAAATGAAGGAAAGGATGAAGTGGTGGTGAATGGCTGAGAGCAGCCCTGAGGAACAGGCCCTGGGGGTCTGGGGTGAGGAAAAGCTCAACCTGAGCCTGCAGTGTGAGTACAGCCCAGACAGCAACTGTGTGCTGGGCTGCAGCAAGAGCAGTGTGGGCAGCAGGGCAAGGGATGTCCTCAGAGCAGAGCTGCTGCAGCCCTCTCAGCATCTTGGTGGCCTCCTCTGGACCCACTCCAACACTTCCATGTCCTTCCTGTGCTGGGGGCTCCAGAAGTGCACACAGGACTGCAGGTGGGGTCTGAGGAGGGCAGAGCAAAGGGGCAGAATCCCCTCATAGTAGAGGTGCTCCAGTCCTTGGATCATCTTTGGGCTCTCCTCTGGCCTCACTCCAACAGTTCTGTGTCCTCCTGGGGACACCAGAACTGGACTCAATATTTGAGGTGGGATCTCAGCAGTGCAGAGCCAAGGGGCAGAATCCCCTCTCTTGCCCTGCTGCCCACACTCCTCTGGATGCAGCCCAGCACTCAGCTGCCTGCTGGGCTGCACGAAGGCACTGCTGGTTCACAGGGAGCTTCTCTTACCATGAGCATGTTGGAGCATTGAAAATCTGTTTCTTGCCTTCCGTTCAAATTCTGGTCCTACATAATTGATCAATTTGCTGGCTAGAATTCCATGGCACTGGTATTTCTGTACAGGACCAGATGCACTGTTCACTGCTCGTTGCCTTGAACAGTTTCCCTTCTCTGCAATGAAAATGAGCCCTGTTTTTAGCCCTCTTTACTTGATTTCTTGCAATCTCTTGTTCTTAAGCTTGTCATACTAAAATGGCTTTCCAGGAATCATCTGCTTTTTCTGAGAGAGGTTGGGCAAGCAGAACTATGAAGATGCTGAGAGGGCTGCAGCAGCTCTGCTGTGAGGACAGGCTGAGAGAGTTGGGGCTCTGCAGCCTGCAGAAGAGAAGGCTTCCAGGAGACCTTAGAGTAGCCTTCCAGGATCTGAAGGGGGCTCCAGGAAGGCTGGGGAAGGACTATTGACAAGGGCTGGGAATGACAGGACAAGGGCAATGGGTTTGAAGTGTCAGAGGGGAGATTGAAAGTGGATGTTAGGAGGAAATTGTTTGCAGTGAGGGTGGTGAGACACTGGCACAGGTTGCCCAGGGAGGTTGTGGAGCACAGAATCACCCAAGGTGATCTTTGATCACATTGGGTGATTCTGTGCTCCACAACCTCCCTGGAGGTGTTCAGCACCAGGTTGGATGAGGCCTTGAGTGACCTGTACTAGTGAGAGGTGTCCTTGCCTATGGCAGGGGGTTGGAACTGGATGATCCTTGAGGTCCCTTCCAACCTTCCCACTCTATGAACTCCCTGCCAAGGTTCAGGTACACTTCTGCATTCTGCCTTGTCCTAAAGCAGGGAACCAAAAGATCAAAGCAAGCAAATGCTAGCCCTGTTTTCTGGGGCAGCTCACATCATCTTTGCATTCCCCCTGCCATCACTTTTTTGTGTCTTAGAGGAACCATGAGCTTTAGATTTCATGCACAGTCATGGAACATAATAGCATAATTTCCATGCAAGGACAGAGTGTTGCCAGCTGAAAGCAGTTAGCAGTTTGTATTACAAATATATCTTCTCATTTTCTTCCCCCTAATTATAAAGCATTCTGTAATGACATTGCACTGAAATATCTGCATTCCACCAGCAATTACTTGGGGAAGAAAAAAAGAGAAGTTCTCTGGTGTAGTTCTCCAGATATTAATGGAAAAAAAAGGTCTCTAAACTGCAGTGCTCCTGAGGCTTTAAAAAACTTGGCTGGGTAAAATTGCTGAGTTTTGAGGGGTGTTTCATTATGAAAGTACCAATTAATACACATGTCTAAGAAGTTAATGGGTTTTTAAGGGCCTAATAGATCTCCAGTAGCTTCCTTTTATTAGATAATTGTCTTTAGCAGGTGAAAGCTGTAATTCACCAATTCAGCTGAAAAGACTGCACCAGAAGAGGGAAATTTTGAGCCCTTTTGAGGTGGCTTTTTTGATCTGCCTGGCCAGAGGTGGAATTCATCAGCACAAACTCCACTGGGCTTTGTCTCACAGTTTGTTTGCAGTGGGAAGNGGCTTGGAATGCCAGGAGGAGGAGGAATGGGTTTGAAGTGGCAGAGGGGAGATTGAAAGTGGATGTTAGGAGGAAGTTGTTTGCAGTGAGGGTGGTGAGACACTGGCACAGGTTGCCCAGGGAGGTTGTGGAGCAACGGATCACTGAATGGGATCATATTGGGTGATTCTGTGCTCCACAACCTCCATGGAGGTGTTCAGGACCAGGTTGGATGAGGCCTTGAGTGACCTGTACTAGTGGGAGGTGTCCCTGCCTATGGCAGGGGCTTGGAACTGGCTGAGCTTTGAGGTCCCTTCCAACCTTACCATTCTATAAGTAGCTGCAGTGGGCAGAGTGGAAGGGTGGGGAGCAGGAGACCACTGGGTAAAAAAAAAATAGAAATAAAAATAATCCTTTTTTTTTCCTCCCTTTTTGGGAGTGCCCAAGTGCTAATATAATTACAAAAGGGAACAATAAGATTTGTAATATTTGGTGGCAAGACAGAAGGAAAAACACAGGAGAGAGCAGCAGCTGAGCCACTCTTTAATCAGGGTCCCTTACAAAGTCCCAGAGAAGGCACAAGAGGTCTGATGAGAGACAGCTGCACTAATCCTGCTAGTGGGGGAACAAAACAAAATCATAAAGGGGCTGTGTTAATGAAAGGTTGATAATGCAAGAGGCAGTCTGCTGGAGGAGATGAATGCCTTAAAAGAACTGCCACAAAGAATGCAGCATGTGTGCTCTGATCCTGCAGCCACGTCCTGCCTTGCAGTTCTAAATGCAGCCTTGCATGAGGCCACACAGGTCCTGGCAGGAGGATGTGAGGTGCTCAGAGCTGGCCTGCCTGGGGTTTACAGCCAGCAGGCTGAGAGGCTGCTCCTGCTCCTAGGGCTTAATGCCTGTAGCACTGGCATGGACTTTCCCAGAGAAAATCCAGTCTGGATCACTGGGGAAAAGAAACCTTTTCCCCTGAAAAATCCAGTGGGGAGTAGGAAACCATTTCAGACAGAAAGTAATCAAGAGGAGTCTGTCCTCCTGAGACATTTTCACTGAAGCAGGCAGGCTTTTGCTCACCAACAGGACTCCTTTTCTGGAGGATGCTCAGCTGGCTTTACCCTAGTGTGGTGAGGTCACTTCTGGAGCACTGGGTCCAGTTCTGGGTTCCTCAGTTCAAGAAGGGCAGGGACTTGCTGGAGAGGGTAGAGGAAAGGGCCAGAAAGATGCTGAGGGGACTGGAACATCTCTCTTGAGAAAAGACTGAGAGAATTTGGGCTTCTCAGTATGGGAAAGAGCAAACTGAGGGTGGGGGCTCAGCAATGCTGATCAATGCTTAAAGGGTGTCAGGAGGATGGCACCAGGCTGCTTTCAGTGGTGCCCAGGGACAGGACAAAGGCTAACAGACACAAACTTGAACATCAGAAGTTCCATCTGGGTGTGAGGAGGAACTTCTTTAAGGCTGCTGGAGCAGGCTGCCCAGAGAGGTGGTGAAGTCTCCATCTCTGGAGACATTCCAAACCTTCCTGGATGCATTCTTGTGTGACTGACTTGCTCTAGGTGGCCCTGCCTGGCTGGGGGCTTGGACTTGATGTTCTCCAGAGGTCCATTGCAGCCCCTACCATGGAGTGGTTCATTCTGTGATCCTGCTTTGGATCATTAAGCAGCTTTAAACAGGACAAGAGAAAATTCACATTTCTCCTCATACAGCTCAGGATTTGGGTTTGGGTCGGGTATTTTTTTTTTTTTTCTTCCTGGTATTTTTTTTCTTCCTGACCCCTTCTTGACAACCACCCCTCAGACATTTGTAAACATTCATAACATCCCCTCTCAGCCCTCTCTTCTCCAAGCTCAACAGCCTCAGGTCTCTCAACCTTTCCTCATCAGACATGTTCCAGCCCCTTCACCACCCTGGGAGCCTCTGTTGGATGTTCTCTAGCATCTCCCTGTCCCCCTTGAACTGGACACCAGACTGTCTCCTCCTGTCTCTATGTCTGTATAACTGTACAGAGCCTGCAGCTGTGCCTGTGAAGTCAGTGTCCCCAAGAAATGGCTTTACAGGCTTTTTCTGGAACACACTCAGGGCATCTGTTAGTCTGGATTTTCTTAACTCCCTGCTTACGTCTTGCCTTCTACATCACACTGGTTCTGCAGCTTTCCTTTCTGTGCTTTTGCACATGTCTATGGGGAAAAAAACCAGTCTGAAAGAATCAAGATCTTCCTAGAGCATCCTCTGAAGCTGGTTGACATTATTGCATGTGTGAAAGTCTTTGTACCTCGAAACAGGATGACACTGTGCAGCTGCTACATTATAGAGTCCTAGCAGGGACCTCTGGAGTTCTCTTGCCCACCCTCCTGCTTGAAAGAGAGCTGTCACAGCCACTAGATTAGCTCAAGCACAGCCTTGCCTAGCCTTTGGCTCTTAGATCTTTGCAGTGAGGGTGGTGAGACACTGGCACAGGTTACCCAGGGAGGTTGTGGAGCACAGAATCATCCAATGTGATCAAAGATCACATTGGGTGATTCTGTGCTCCACAACCTCCCTGGAGGTGCTCAAGGCCAGGTTGGATGAGGCCTTGAGCAACCTGGGCTGGTGGGAGGTGTCCCTGCCCATGTCAGGGGATGGCCTTCAAGGTCCTTTCCAGCCCAAGCCATTCTGTGAATACTCAGCTTCTGCTGAACAAGCTGACCTAGTGCTGATGTGTAGCAGCATCCTTGGGGCCAGAAGCCCTGGCGGTTGTTACCCAACTGACTTCCAGCTGCCACTCGAGGCTTTTAAGGCAAGAAAAACTTAGGGACTGAGGGCAGAGAACAGCTTAATTTTTGTTGGTCTGTGTTTCCTTCCTTTTGAAACTGAAGGTATCATTCCTGGAGTCCTGAGTGTGAGGCTAGTAGTGGAATTTTAGCAGTCTAGGCACAGATCTCTGATGGGCAAGCATTATGCGTGAGCACGCACGATGGGGGACAGATGCTTCCTGAATGCATTGTTGTGGGAAGGCTGTTGGGCAACTCTCAGTGTTCCTTGCTGCTCAATCAGAAACTTGTGGCCAGGTTTGAATGGATGGTGAGCTTTTCTGAAAAGAAATTAATGGCAACAGGGCAAGGGAGGGGATTCTGCCCCTTTGCTCTGCTCTCCTCAGACCCCACCTGCAGTCCTGTGTGCAGCTCTGGAGCCCCCAGCACAGGAAGGACATGGAAGTGTTGGAGTGGGTCCAGAGGAGGCCACCAAGATGCTGAGAGGGCTGCAGCAGCTCTGCTGTGAGGACAGGCTGAGAGAGTTGGGGCTCTGCAGCCTGGAGAGGAGAAGGCTTCCAGGAGAGCTTGGAGTGGCCTTGCAGGATCTGAAGGGGGCTCCAGGAAGGCTGGGGAGGGACTATTGACAAGGGCTTGGAATGCCAGGACAAAGGGCAATGGGTTTGAAGTGGCAGAGGGGAGATTGAAAGTGGATGTTAGGAGGAAGTTGTTTGCAGTGAGGGTGGTGAGACACTGGCACAGGTTGCCCAGGGAGGTTGTGGAGCACAGAATCACCCAATGTGATCTTTGATCACGTTGGGTGATTCTGTGCTCCACAACCTCCCTGGAGGTGTTCAAGGCCAGGTTGGATGAGGCCTTGAGTGACCTGTACTAGTGGGAGGTGTCCCTGCCTATGGCAGGGGGTTGGAACTGGATGATCCTTGAGGTCCCTTCCAACCTCACCATTCTATGATTCTATGATTCATCACTGCATGCAGAGAAACTCCTTCTGGATTCACATTTCTAGATCCCCCTTAAAGAATTCCCAGGAATCACAGAATGGTAAGGTTGGATCTTCAATCACGTTGGCTGATTCTGTGCTCCACAACCTCCCTGGGCAACCTGTGCCAGTGTCTCACCACCCTCACTGCAAACAACTTCCTCCTAACATCCAGTTTCAGTCTCCCCTCTGCCACTTCAAACCCATTCCCCTTGTCCTGGCATTCCAAGCCCTTGGCAATAGTCCCTCCCCAGCCTTCCTGGAGCCCCTTTCAGATCCTGGAAGGCCACTCTAAGGAATCCCTTTGGGTGAGCCTTGCAGACTGTCTAGAAGGGCTCACAGGGGCAGTTTGCTGATGTAACTTGTATGCAGATCTCTTTGTGAGCTCAAATCTATGGATCCCTGGTGGTGATTATTTTAGAATAAGGAGAGCTGGAGGAAAAAGAAGAGCTGGGTTGATGACGTGGTGGCCGTTCCACCCGACAAACCTCTCCAGACCTAAATGAAGACTCTTCCATTCACTTCATTAGTGAAGACAGCTCCATTTAATAGAGCTGTGGTGGGCAACAGTGGTGTTTAAAAAGCAATAAAATCAACTAATGCTTTCATTATAATAATGATAACTGCATCAAAGGGACATACGTGCTCAGCAAAACATCTCCTGGAGTGCATAAACATCACCACCACAAGAGATGTTTATTGCTTTGGACATGCTGCCTTTTGATGTATTTATCAGCTAAATGTATTAGTTCTGCTTCACTGTTGTGTGCAGAAATAGCACTGAGGAAGACCATATTTTACATCTGCTGTACATAGCAGCCCAACCTTGGAGTACACCAGGATCAATAAATGAAAGGGAGCCCAAATGGTTGACTGCATTCAGTCGCTGCTGTGGCTGTTGCCTGTTCGTAGCACCACTGAAACTCTGCCTGCCTTGGTGGGGCCTTAGTGTGTCAGCTTGAAGGAACACAAGTCCTAGCATCTGGTTAACCTCTTGGGCTGGAAGAACTGAGGCTGTTCAGCCTAGAGGGGTGAGGGCTCCAGGAAGACCTTAGGGCTGCATTTCAGTAGCTGAAAGAGACCTACGGGAAGGCTGGGGAGGGACTGTTTAGAAGGATCTTGGAGGGCTCCTCCAACCTGCTTGATTCTTTTGATTGATCCCTTTGGATTCCTTTATCCCTTTGATTGATCCCTTTGATCCTTTGATGCTCATGATGGTTGGCCCTTTTTTGGGTTGGCTCTTATGATTCATGGTGGTAATAAAAGGGCCAGTGGTTTGAAACTGGAGCAGGGCAGATTTAGGTTGGACATCAGAAAGAAGTTCTGCACAATGAGAGTGGTGAAACACTGCAACAGGCTGCTCAGAGATGTGGTGGAGATCCCATCCCTGGAGACATTCAGGGTGAAACTCGATGTGGCCCTGGGCAGCCAGACCTACTTTGCAGGTTTCTGTCGTTGAGTAGGTGCTGGGATTCTGCCCCTGCCGGCCGCCGGGACACTCTCTCTCTCTCTCTCTCTCTCTCTCCGTGCCCCTGCCGGCCGCCGGGACACTCTCTCTCTCTCTCTCTGCATCCCG
>WBNM01036425.1:0-14493 GCA_013399055.1 Ramphastos sulfuratus | reverse complement strand
GGTAACTCCTAACCCACATCACATGGGTTGGAAGGATTTCAGAGTTGGTTTTACCAGGATTAGCTTTTTATCTGCACAGAGGTATCTGAGGAAGTAAGCAATCACATTTCCTTTCATCTTAGCCTTCCAGATTTCTCTTCCAGTTCTTAGAATCTTGAGGAGAAAATACAGTAAATTTTTAAGATGATGTCCAGAAAGTTCCTCACAATTATATTTCAGAATCGAAATAGAGTGCTAGCTTTAAAACTGCTACAGATGGATATGGTGATGCCACATTCAACTGCAAGGCAAGAGAGGTGAAGCCATCACTTGGTGCTAGGCTCAGGCTCAGAACAGAAGGTTGTCTTCAGCTGCATTGTGCAAGAGTTCAGAGCTCTTCTATTCCATAAGTTTGTACTTTTTTTCACATGATCTCTGCACAGGCATTACTTTAGTCTAAACTTGGAGAAGACTGGAGGAGGAGGGTTGTGGAAACGAAATATAAAGGATTTATATCTATTCATGTCTTCTCTGCTTCTTGCAACACAAACTGACTTTGAAAGATTGGCTCAGAAAATGAATACCCAGGACACTACTCTCTGTTACTTTGCTGTGAAATTACTTTCCTGAATGAAAATATTGAATTCCTTTGAAAGCAAGTGCATAACATCTCTGGAAATGAAAATCTTGTGGAAATCACAAAGGCAAGAAGACCAAGGGATACAAAAATCGTTATATCTCTAAATGTTAGTCAGGCTGAGCTTCTTCTTTTACTTTCTAATTGTATGTTTTTGTGTGACAACAATCAAAATCTTTCTAATGTTGGTACAGTGATTGCCTGAATCTCCTTGATGTGTGTTAGATTTATGCTTTTTCTATGATGAAATAACATGATCTTTAATTTATTGGAGAGGTTGTGAGCACTCTGAGCTAACACAGTTCAGTTGTTTAAAATCCACAGCCTTCTGTCATCCTTGTAAGGTGGCAAAATATGAAAGTTACTTCCAATGAGCCGTTTCCTTAAGCCCTTAGCCTTGGTATGTGACACCTGATTCCTCACATGTTCTCATGGTTTTCATGAAGCCTCCACTAGAATAAGGTGTTGTTCCATATGGAAGATCTTGGCATCACAGAAGAATGATGAAATGCATCAAACAGATTTTTGGATTTAACTGTCACGTTCCTCCTTTTATGTTCCTGCTGCATAGCCATGCATTGAATGATGAGGCTCTTCCCTGTGATGAAGGTGTATAGCCAGCCCTAGAAATCATCTAAGTTTGAGCATCTAAGATGACACAGGACTGTGCACCTTGGTGACTGTTGGCATCAGTTGTGTCTTCAGTGTTCAACTCACCAGACTGGAAACAAGCAGTCTCTTGTTGAAGGCAGCCACAGCCCTTTGTTGTTTAATGCAGCTCCCCGCCAAAGTCTGGTGTGTGTAATATACAGAAAACTCTGACGTGCTTTAAATCAAAATGTCCAAACAAGTCCTGAGTATCCCTGAATAGAGCCTCAGAGATTGTGTGGGAAAGGGAAGTAAAGGGACATAGGAGGAGGGTGAGGGGTCATGCAAATTTTGATCTAATTTTCTTTAATAAAATGTTACAGTCCTCAGACAAGTGACTGAAATCCTCGTGTAAAAAGATTTTTTTAAGTGTGACTCCAGAACAACATTTTCATAAATTTTAGAAGAAAGGTAAGCAGATTGTACAGTGAAAGGCATGGATTAATTACTTCTGTATTTCACTCTTCTCTTACCCATTTGTATAACTCCTCTGGCGTTGATCATGCTCCTGATTTACATGAGTGCACCTAATGAGAATACACCATTGATAGGTTTCTTATCATCTTACCTCCTCACAACTCTCTTTCACATTGATTAAGTTTCTTCTAAAGCAGCATCTCCTGTAACCCCAGTCTTGCTGATATTAGAAGATTCACTGTGTAAAACTAAATCAACATAAAATACACGTGAATTTTCTCTTCCAGACCAGCAATTCAATATTCTTTTTAACTCCAGACAGAGAATCCAGTTTACGTCCAATTGTGTATTTTTCTGGTCATTGTTAGAAACAGGGTAGTGATGGTCTAGCACATATGGCCACTTGTGTTCTTTTATATGCACATAAATACATATGGAATAATGAGCTGATATTTTCATGTTCCTTGTTGCCTTTCTCTTTTCTACAGACCAAGCTTGATTACTATCTCTGTGCTCATGACAGAGATCAACATTGTTTCAGAGACCTGTCTTTTCCCCTCTGATCTAGAATGTAAGCCGATTCCTGAAATCCTCTGCTGAGTATCTTGCTCTTAGACCAAAGCATACATAGCTCTCTTTATCTGTTGGCTTGCTAAGGCCACATAGTTCTATGATGAGTTTGTGAAGAGCACTCCACTATGAATTTTTAGTCTAGACTCTGTGAACTCCTGTGAGCTACTGGAATACAAATAAAGAATATACATTTAGAGAAAAACCATATGTTACTTTTGGGTCTTGCATTTAGAAAAAGATAATATTGTCATAAAGACTCTGAGTGGAGACTTGAGGGGTCTGTACTCAATTTTAGCTGCCACAGCCCTCTCATATGGCCATTAGAGAGTCACTTAATCTCTGTTTTTCAATACCCTCCTCAAGACTGATAAACATTCATTAATATTTCGTTATGGTTTGAAGTTATAAAGCACTGCACTATGACAAGTCAAAGCCGTATTTCAGTAAAAATTCCAGGGAAAATCCTTGATTATCTGGATATGGAGTGAGAAGCAAGCAACAGTATCTACAATAGTTAATGTCCACAAAAAATTATGGTAATGGTAAGAAATGTCTTTCCAGTGTCTCAATAATATTTCCTTTGCAATCACAAAATTACCCTTGAACTACAAACATTTTTATTTGTGGATGGATATTTCCTCCAAGAATCTCCTGAAATTTGAGATGCACAATGGCTTTAACATTCCTTTTCCCATACAGAATTATTTTGGTAAGCAAGAAATAAAATCAAACCCAGACATAGCAGTATTTTAAAAGAGGAAGGCAGTAGCCTTGAATTATCCATGCTGATTTGACAAAGCCAGTGATGCTGCAGATATAATACACGGCACTGCTGTCACATCACCAAGTGACATCTTTTTATTCAAAGTGAAAATGAAATGTCAAAGTGAAGGAGTTCTGCAAGTCTTCTTGTGCTGTTTGCAAGACATGTAAAACTTGCTTTTGTGCAGTAGGGTAGGTGTTTATCAGAACTTTGCTTTAAATTAGAAGGTAGCAATGTCTCGTTAAGATTGCCTAACATCATTCATACCTAGGACTCCATTGTCAGTTGCTTTTAGCCTTGCCAAGCATGACTTATTTGACTTGAAATTTTCAATGCTTCATATATTTCCTTCTCAGTTTTCTCCTTTTTTTTTTTTTTTTTAAGGTGCAAGAATCTCTGAGAATGTTGGCAGAAGGAATACGTCCATAATAAACATTTTACAGCTGTTTTTATGGTATTGAAGTTCCCCCTTCTTTTGGAGAGGTTCTTCTCATTTGCCAGGAACATTTTTTTTCATAGTAGAGTCCTGTTGCTACCCATACAAAAACTTCCTCCAAAAGTGAGAATACAATCCTTTACAGTTTCTATGTGTTCAACAGAAACTTCTTATAACCAGCCCTTTCTGGAGCTTTTGGCCGCTCTGAGAGACACATGTCACTAACAAGAATGTGCGTAAGCCACTGCCAAGGAGAGACTGACCAAGGCCCAACCAGCTTTGCTATGCTTTCTCAGCAACCACTACAATAAGCTTCTGAAACTGAAATAAAACCCCAGAAAGCCTGAGCCAGCTTTGCAGGGGGGAGGATCTGGCAGCTTCCTGGTCAAGATGCAGAAAAATGAGATATGGAAGAATATAGGATTTGATTGTTAGCCTAAAGTAGGCATCATAAAGGATACTTGGTGGCTACTATGCTAATATGTTGTCTGTAAGATCTGTTCTCTAGATTGTCTTAATTCTTCTGGGTTTGAGCTTGTGATCTTGAAATGCTTCTCTAGCACAGTTCTTGAGACAGTCACAGAAATCAGGCTATGTAACATACAAATAAATTAAGTTCAGTGTTTGTTCTCTGGAGCTTCTATAAATTCCTAAGGTATCTGCAGAAAAAATGAAGACTGGAAAATGTCATCAGCCTATAAATTTGTTATCATGACAGGAAAGCACATATATGTGTGTACTTGAAATTTGAGTACTTAACAGATGTAAATAACATCGAATCATAGAGTTGGAAAAGACCTTTAAAGGCCGTCCAGTCCAATCCCTTGCAGTAAGCAAGGGACATGCCCAACTAGATCAGCTTATTCAGAATCCCATCAAATCTGACCATGAGTATCTCCAGAAACCGGGCCTCCCTCCCTTTCCTGGGCAACCTGTTCTGGTGTTCCACCATCTTCATAGTAAAGAGCTTCTTAATGTCCAATCTAAATCTGGCTTTTTTAAGCTTAAAACCATCGCCCATTGTCTTATTGCTCTTGCAAGCTCCCTTCAGACATTGAAATATGACTATAAAGTCTCCCTGGAGCCTTCTCTTCTCCAGGCTGAACAATCCCAACTCTCTCAGCCTGCCTTCACAGCAGAGGTGCTCCAGCCCTCTGACTACTTTTGTGACCCTCCTCTGGAGTCTCTCCATGAGGTATATGTCCTTTTTGTGTTGAGAGTCCCAGGGCTGGACATAGTACTCCAGGGAAGGTTTCACTAGAGCAAAATGGTGTAGCAAAATAACCTCTTTGGATCTGCTGGTCACTTTTCTTTTGAAACAGCCCAGGGTGCAATTGGCTTTCTGGGCTGCAAGATCACATTGTTGACCCATGTTTAGCTTTTTGTCCACTGGTATCCATAATTCTTTTTCCGCAGCGTTGCTCTCTATTGCATAATCTCCCAGCCTGTATTGGTACTGAGGATTGTCCCAACACAGGTGTAGGACCTTGCACGTGGCCTTGCCAAATCTCATGAGTTTTGCCTGGGCCCACTTCTCCACCTTGTATGGGTTCCTCTGGATAATGTCTCACCCCTCTGACATGGGACACCACACCACTCAGCTGCAAACTTCCTGCAGAGCATTTGATACTACTGTCTGTGTTGCTGATGAAGATGTCAAACATCACTGGTCCCATCGTGAACCCCAGAGGGACACCACTTGTCAGCCATCTCCACCTGGACATCAAATCATTGACCACTACATATAATCATATGAATGCAGTGATAAATAGGATTAGGAGTATATTGGAATGATATTTTTTAACCCATATTTTTCTCAGCAGCTTTTCAAAAGTTGTACTATATCAAGTCATAGTCAGAACTTAGAAAGAAAGACCAGTTAAGAGCATTCTTGGGGTTCATGAGATTGACAACGTTTGACTGATACCACTGAGTACTTTGCTTTCCTCACATGTTCTCTTGAAATTCTGAATCTGCTAAGTTGTCTGTAGCTCACAGGAGGAGGGTGGGGGGTGTGAGAGGTTTTATCTGGTCTTCCACAGTTTGTATCAGACGCTGCAATTCCTGCATGTATGACACAATAATTTTGTTTGCATTGCTCTTGAGATATGTTATGGGTTTGCTGTTGCTTTTGTTTTAGAGTGCCTGAGGTTCGAATGTGTTGAGAACTATACAAGAAGAGAATAATGTCAAGCACAATTTACAGGTGAGAAACTGAATCACTGGGAGGTGAAACTATCTCAGCTTATTTAGCAATCCATCATAAAAGCCATGACATGAACTGTGTCCCAGTCCTGTACTCTAATTATGTAAACTATCTTCTGCTTGGTTAGAGCTGACTTTCAACCAAAGTCTGTGGGAATGTTTTTTGGTAATGAATGTACAAAAAAGATTCAGATATGGTGTGTGAGAGATGAATCATTCTTTAAGCACAGCTAGAATGTCAGCATGGTTAGGTCATTCTGCACTCAAGGGGAGAGTAGGAAACAATCAAGCAGCAGGCACTTCTTAGGATAAGGGGCTTCATAAGTCATCCCTGCCTAGCATTTTAACTATTAGCTGGACAACTATAAGGTGTAGGTTACAACTGCCAACTGTTCCTAAACAAGATGATCTTCTCTGAGAACATTAAATCCAAGATCTGAAGTTCATGATTATTATTTCCATGTTTTTAAAAAGTAGTGGTCCCAGCCTACTTTCTATAAAACAAATATTCCCTTAACTAAGCTAATTTTTTTTTTCAGTTGGTTTGCTGTAGTTTTGCTTTTCAGTTCAGTTTGCTGTAGTTCCATTTATGCAAGACACAGATTAACCTTGGAGTACAGTAGTCAAGACATAGCAATATAACTGCAGGGAAAAAAATGGACCTATTTACACACTGGAATGTACAAGACTATATCTTGACCAACCCAACATCACTCTAGTTCTGTAACATAGTGGTAGCTGTTAGGAAAAAAAGTAAACATTTAACATATGATCATATCTGATGCATCTTTTTTTTCAAAGGTTTTAGAGAAATGTTGAGTATTAAACTAGAAATTGTTGTACCAATCAACAAGATTTACTAAAATGCAAAGCCTGTAATAGTGCAGTAAAATACAGTTATGGAAACTGTACTATTTAGCTCCTCAAAGATGGAAAAATGAAAGTTTACAACATACACAGGGTACATCTGTATTATTTTTTAGGGTTTTTTTTCTGTTTGTTTTTTAAACTAAATGATCCTATTCTACAATTTATTAAAAGATTATGAAATCTCCCACTGGAGAGCAATTCTAATGAAACCATGCATGAAACTTCATGATGACCATAGGACATTTAGACAAGACCAATAGTTAGTATTTGGCCACAATTTGTTATTTTTTGGATGAATTTGAAATAGATACTAATAAGGCTGTGTGCTGGTTTGAGGTTAATTGGAATATTTTAATAGAGAAAATTATATTATAGGCTGTGAAAAGGAAACAATGGTGATGTCTACTTCACTCATAGGCTTGCTGAGATGTTTAGGAAAAAGTACTCAAAGATAAGTCAGTCTCTGGGGCACAGTGTCTCAGGCAGTCTAGCTTCTGGCTTCTCCTCTCTGCTGAGTAACCTCACTAACCACTTTTCCTCTAATCCCCCTGGCCGATCCTCAAAATTCACCTTGCATGTAAGGCAAACNAGGGGGTGAGGAACTCCCAAACCATCACAGGCTGTCATTTATCCTCTCATGACATATCTTAACATACACATCAAAATGTCACACATGTCAAGATGTGGGTCCTTCAAATACAGAAATTTAAGAACCAAAGACATTTTTCTCTGCTGAGAAATCCCTCATTTTCCTCCATAAACAAAAATATGGAAGTACACCTACTCTTAATAATTCAAAGACTCTTTAAGACAATTCAGTGAGTATTTTTAATGCACTTCTAAGAGTTCTTTGTGTAAATTACTGGTTTAGTCAGTCTTAGGGAGGTGAGCTTCAAATCGTTTTGGTAATGTTCAAAAGCCACTAAAAAGACAGTGGCTGATTACTTGTGTACTTCTTTTAAGGAGTACATGTATGCTTGCTTTTTTTACTTCTATATGATATATAAAAAGATAATGATACACAACATCTGAAAAACTTATTTGGGTTTGAATGGGTGTGGTTGCAAGTATCTTCACTTAAAAGTGCAAAATTGCATTTAGGAGTTTTGCAAAATGACAAGATACTGATCAAGAGATACCCAATGAGGTCCTACAGGATTTGCACGTTGTTTCTCTTTCTTCTTGATTAACTTTTTCCAAAAACCAAGATAAATCAGGATAAATACATAATTGACACAGGAATGTCTGTGTTATGTATATTCCCATCAACAGCTTGAATAATTTTGGTGAATACTTAATTTGTGCCCAGCCTGAGCTGCTAACATATATAGCCAAGGATATCAGAAATGTGTCAGTATAAAGCGTGTGATGGAGGAATTTTGAACAGTGATGATTCAGGCTGATCCAGCCCTCTGAATGAAGAACTCCCTGTGAGGACATCTCTTAGAAGACCAAGTGAAATATCATGTGGCTGAGACATGATTCCATGCACTCCATTGGTCAAAATGCAGCACTCCATTGGTGAAAACGCGGAGCAGAAGTCATTCAGCAAGTGTGATGAACAACCTGGGCACCTCCTCACCTTCATGAGCCTGGTCAGATTCCAACTTGCAACTTTGGCTTAAAGCACTGTGCCTTTAAAGTTTGGAGCTTGGGTTTTAACCTGTCCTTGACAATTCTGGAGGACAGATACAGCTCCACAAAAAGAACAACTCCTCAGGGCACTCAGGTGCCCACTATGGAGACTGTAGCACTTGCAGTTCATTCAGCTCAGCATTCCCAGAGGAAAGCCTGTGCTTCTTCTCTAGTTTCAATTATCTATCACATAGCTGACTTTAGAGAGTGTCCAAATCCTGAGTAGCTTGTAAAGTTGTTTTCTCTTGGTGGAAATGGATGGGAAATAAATCCCAAAACAACGCACTGTCTCACCAGAATCAGTAAAGTTCACTGAACATTTGAAATATATGTAGTCTCTGCTGGGACTGAGGAGTTGTTGCCACTAAATCCAGCCACTACTTAAAAGGCCAGTACCTACAAAAGCTGATGTATCGTAGCATCGGCATCAGGCAGTGTTTCTCATTTCCAGAAAAGCAGAAACTTTAGGGTACCTTGTCTATTTCTCATAACTGCTGAGCACCTGGAGGTCTCTCAGGTTGTGTGTGCAGTGCACAGGGATATAGCTTTCAATGGATTCCCTTATAAAAGCTGGATTAGGAGGGAGAACTTATCTTCAGTGTTCACTGTCTGAGATGAGATAATGGGGGAAGGTATTGCTCCTCCCCTGCTATCTCCCCACAGACTTTGAACAGGTAACTACCTGGAAAAGTCTTTGAATCTCTTAGAGGGAATTCATGGGTCTCCTTTGTCAAGCTGGAAGAAGTATGTCTGCTCTTGCCAATGCTGAGTGGTGTGACAGCATGCTACCAAATCTACTTTTAGCTGCTTCAGAGATACGTAGAGCAAGGAAGAAAGCAGAGTACCAGTGGGTGAGCTTTTAATGGGGTGGGAGACAGACTGCTGCTCTTTTTTCCTATCATTCTGGAGACCGTCATGAAAAACGTTGCTATTTCCCTCTCTCTCCTGAGGTTTTGCACTGTTATTGTGCCTTGACTCAAAACTGTCATTCTCCAGGTGTGCCACACTGAGTGATCCCTCAGGTGTGTGTATGTCTTTGCAAGTAGGCATGATACACAACACTTTCATCTCCAGTTTGGTGAGAAAAGAACAAATGCAGCACTCCAGCAGTCAAAAGTAAGTCTGTTAAGTTTTTCCACCCTTAGTAATATCGGAACAGAGTTAGACATGCAGTGATAGGGAGAAAGTAAGAGCTTTTTTGTTTGCAGTGTGGAAATGTTTCTGCCTAAAACAAAGCCATAACTCAGCCCTGTGTGGACATTTGGTGTCCCATCACTCCTTTAGTATACAGTATCATAACATATTTGACTGGGGTGTCTAAAATCCTGTGGAGGATAAAAGATTGTCTCCTTTAGGAATACTAGTGTAATATTTACCTGCCATCTGTTCCTGAGTGCTCCAAGAAAATATCTTTCTTGATACATGTGTCATATTGATTGTACCAATCAGTGCTTTCTGCTTTAGACACTTAATTGGAAGTAGACCTTGCATACTACTGTCCTCCAGATCTTGTGCTTTATTTCTTAAAAGTGGTCTAGAAGATTGTACTTTCATTTCTTAATTTCTTTTGTGGGTCATTAAGACTTCTTTAGTCAGAGCTGGATCATTGCAATATGAACAGTTTTGGCCCATTAGACAAGTCTTTACCTCCTCACTTTGTACAGACGTAACCAGGATATATCTCCAGTAAATGAGACTCGAAAACCACTCCCTAGCTCTTCCACATTTAGTCTGAATTTAAGCTGAGACCAAAGAGAATTCTTCAGTGAATAGGATGTTGGTATATGAAGAAATGTGGTAGCATCTCTTGTGCTACATAGCCATTTCTTTGCTGTAGGCATCACATGACAGTTCAGGAATACATCATTCCACTCCTCTGCACTTCCATTTAGTCCTCAGCTGGACCTCATTTGCTTCCTTCAATGACATCTTTGCTTTCTATCAGAACTACCAAGGAAATCAAGCCTGTAATACAAGGCTTCTGCTAGAGATAATATTTTTTCCCACACTGCACATCTCATAAAAAATGTAGGATTTTATTAATATTTGTTTGTTCCTTTTTCTAGGCCTTGTATGTTCATTGAGCATTCAATAGACAGAGCTCCATGGAGCTTCTTAGTCAATATAATTCCTAGCTTTCCAGATTGTTGCTAGTTGTGGGTACCTTCTAAACAAAATAGGACATTGATACCTGATAACTGCACGGAGTAGCTGATACTGAATATAATCCAATTGATTCCAGTGAGCTTTCTGTCACACTAAGGGACTGCTCAGAAGCTTTTTTACAAAACTTATGCTTTGTAAGCTTTCATTCTCACTTAGAAGTAGCAATCCTTGCAAACACAGGGATGAGGAAACAAATCGCTAAACAAAAAAAAAAATTGCATTCGTGACTGCAGAGACTAACTTCTAATGGAGCTCTGTCCAGACAATAAAGTCCCAAGAACATAAGAGAGCCTTTTAAATCCTCAAGTCACATTCCATCAAGCATTCTATACTGATATTCTTCCTTTTACATGGTACCATGTGGAAGCAATATTACAGGATATACATGGAAGAGCAGAATGTGACCCATGCTTTATAATCTGTTGTAAATCAGTAGCTATGGACATTCAAATGGGAACTGAGTGCCACCTCCTCCAAAAATGCATTATTTTTACTCTGCTTTTAGCATTAGCAAAAGCAGACTTTGAATACTTCAATANGGAAGGCTGGCGAGGGACTATTTACAAGGTCTTGCAATGACAGGACGAGGGGTAATGGGTTTAAACTGGCAGAGGGGAGATTTAAACTAGGTGTTAGGAAGAATTTCTTTACAATGAGGGTGCTGAGGCACGGGCACAGGTTGCCCAGGGAGGCTGTGGATGTTCCCTCCCTGAAGGTGTTCAAGACCAGGTTGGATGAGGCCTTGAGCAACCTGTTCTAGTGGGAGGTGTCCCTACCTATGGCAGGGGATTGGAACTAGATGATCTTTGAGGTCTTATCCAACCTAAACCATTCTATGATCCTATGTTCTGGACTTCTGAAAATGTGAATAACTACAGTGAAGTCTCCTCAAGAATCTAGATTGCTCTCTTTCATGAGACGGAGACATGCTTAAGTCTAATAATCATGGCTATGGAAATATTTTTTTGAAACAAGAGGAGAGAAAATCAATGAATACAAACATCCATATCCTTTTACTAATCCTACACTTAATCTGACTAAGCGGTGCTGATTTTGCATGTGAGAGAAGATGTGTCTTTGACAGGGAGTTTGAGAAAGTGACAATTTACCTGGCAATTACCCTGTTGCTACAGAGATCAAAGGCACACCATAGCTGCTAACCTGGAATATGAAGAAAATGTGAAAAGAGGCAACAGATACTTCAGGAAAACAGCTTCTTTACAGTATTGCTGCAAGAACTTAATTTGTTCACTTGTTTATGACATATCTCCATGTATCTGACTCAGTGATAATTTCCTGGCTATCCTTACAGCATTTTTCACATTTGCTCCTAAGAACCAGTTTTGATAATAATGGCCCAGTTACAGATGTCTTGCATGGCCAGTATTTTTCTTATGATCTCTAGTTCTCCCATACAGTATGCCTTAGTTGTTTTTCCTTGACAGTGTTAATGGCTCATAAAAAAAAGAGTAATAGAGCTAGTGTAATATCCTTCCTCCTTTAGCTCACTGATAAAAAGCTGGATTGAGTCCCTGCAACTTTATTGCCAATAGGACACATATCCTACTGATACAAACATGAACTTACAAGGAACCAATAATCTCATCTTTAATTGAGCACTCTGAAAGTGTGTCTCTGTTGTAGAAGAAATATTTGCTCTTGACTGGCAAAGCAAGATTGTAGAAGAGGAAGTGAGTCTGTTCTCCTTATTTAAATGTTTCTCCTTTCTTGAAATCATTAGTGGGTTAGATTTTCACTTCATTATTCATCAAGCATTGGTGAGCTGCCTGCATGTGAAGCAGCAAGTCAGGGTTTTCAGAGTTGTGGTTTTCCCTTGGCAACTCAGACCCATGAAAATGTTTTCACTGACCTAACTAAGTGGAGGCTCGAACCTTTCAGTTCTTTGAAGTGTGGGTTGTTCTAGCAGTGAAATGCAGGGCAGCCTTTTCTGCACACAAACTGGGCTCCACGTTGCCACTGCTCTTTGCCTGGAAACTCACCCTGCCACCACAGAATTTTGAGCTGCCCATGGAGACAATTCAGGATTTCCCTGAAAAACTAGAGCTAGGAGACAAAATGAATACAATGGGAAGTGCAGAATGCTTTTTCTTGCATGGATGACTTTAACTTTTCTTGTATTTTTTTTTCAAATAGAAACTGTCATTACTTTACAATTAATCAATGAAGATTTGGTAATATGACCAAATGAACTTTGACTTGTGCTAGTGAATCTATCAAACTACAGTATCATGAACTGTATTTTGTGCATCTCTTTAAAAATGCAATATTTTATAAACCACGAATAATCAAAAAAATCAGTAATATTGTGGAAATCAATGAGAATCATGCAGACAGATCTCAGAGCATCATTTCAGCCATAAATTACCCACCTGGTGAATCTTATCCCGTGGGCACAGTAGACAACAAAAGACCACAGAAGTACAGTAACCTCCTTGCTTTTATTTCCATTTCATATACTACCTCCTGTATGGTAAACTAGAGTGAAACATTAGCTATAAACCTCTTAGCTCTGAAAAAGAGGCAACAGCCTTAGTGATGTGGTTGAAAAAGTGCTTTCTGATGAGTTTTATACAGCACATATTTTATCATGTAATGTATCTTTCAAGTGTTCTGTCAGTTCTTTCATTGGGACAACTGCTTAGGCTTTCCAAAGGTATTCTTCTCTCCTATGAGTTCTTTCTTTTCCCAACAGTGGCCTATGACGATTCTCGTAACCATAATGAGGTGATTAATCAGTTTAACCCGATGGCTCTTAAGAGAACTTGGCAAACTGGTAGTCTCACAAAAATTTCAACAGACTCCCAATAATCTCTTGATATAACCTCATCAACACAGAATCTAATCCTCCTGTTCTTGCAAGTCATTGACAGTTCTGTTTGAAAATGAGGATTGCATGCTATATACCCACAAAAAAAAATTATAACCAAAAGTGATTTTCATATCTTTGATTTTTGTATGAAGAAAGCAGAAAAAATGCTTGTTATTTTAATGACGAAGAGGATCAGAGGACACTGGATTACCTTCCATGACTTTCTGTTTTTTTTCCCCCCTTTCTAAATTTCTTTATAAAATTCTCTTACCATAGTTTTCCTTTCTATTTGAGCTGGCTTTACTTAATTTTTTTTGCTGCCTTACTTTGAAGGCCACCTAAATTTTTTCATATAGCATGATGAATGTTCATCCCTCTGTGTGACCAGTTGCCCTATTTATGCTTGTCTATCACATGGTAAGGGACTTCCAGATGGCACATGGTGATAGCTGCCTATTCACGCTAAGGTTTGGTGGTCAGTCGTTAGACACCCAAACCTCCTCTCTGCTTGTCCTTATATGAGTGCATGTCCTTATATCCTCATATCCTTATATGAGTGCATTTTGGTCATGTTATGCTACAAATCAAGATGCACATTAAAAAGATGATGTCCTTTCTCTGCAGACGACTATGAGACCTACAAGGCCAATAAGAAAGCTGGCTCAATATCTACCAGTTCAGAGTAAGACTGTGAGAGTTATTTGAGGATAGTCACCTCCTTTCCTCCCTATGGAAAGGAAAAGCAAGAAACACTGAATGCAACCAATCACAAAGAGATCTTGATGAAAGCATTAAAAACAAGAGTAAGAAAGCTAAAATTCTAAAATTTTAGAAGCTGAAATTACAGCAGAGATTTTATCCAAACTCCTTCACTGTTTTTTATACTGGAGCAAAAAATGGAGCCTTTCAAACATCTTGTTGTCAAATTCTGTAAAAGATGTGCACCACACTTTTCTTTCCAATTAGGTCACAAAATCCATGAAAATACAGAAGGAGACACACCCATAATGAACTTTCACAGTAAACCACTGACATAGAAAGCAGTACTGACAAAAATACATCTTACGCACGTATAGATGAGATATAAACTCAGGCCAGTTTCTTACTTAATGCTTTTTGGATATACCCACATATTTCTCATTTTTGCATAAAACCTGTTGAACTGCTGCTATGCCCAGTTGCTTCTTCACTTGAATCATCCCCTTTCAATATGTAAACCAGATGATGGCTGTTCTTTACAGTAAAGGACTATTGCTGAATCAGTTTTTGTTAGTAAATGTGTTTTTAATGTCTTGGGAAAATATATAGACATTTAATTTTTTTTTTAAATGAAA
>WBNM01036424.1:147658-162088 GCA_013399055.1 Ramphastos sulfuratus | reverse complement strand
ATATATATATATATCTATCTTATTTGTCCATACTAGGAAGGTAAAAGATCATGTCAGTCACTGTATTCCAAGTGAGCATAATCCCAAATACCCTTTCTTTTCTTAACTCCACACTCTAAGAGGAAAGCACTACTAATTTAGGCTTGACCGATTTTCGTTTGAAGGAAGGATGGAGCAAAAGATATCACTTCTGCATGGTTAACTTAAGTATCTATAAAAATGACCTATACCTGGAAAAGAATTCAGAAGCTAGGAGATTTCATTCACATTAATGCAAGCTGTTAATACAAGACATGTCTAAAAATACAGGCTTTTTGCTTAGCTATGCATTCAAAATCAAGAGTGCTTTTTAACTTTGTGCAACAGCAAGGGACTCTGTGCAGTGATGTTCCTCCAGAGTGGCATTAGGAAGGAGCATGCAATTTGTGCCACAGGAGCCTGACAAAAGTAATCCCAAGCAGTAAGGCTGCCACCTTCCACATCCTCTCACTAGGAAGGAAACATTGGTTCAGCCACTGAAGTGAGATTTGAACTCTGAATGTCTGCCTTCTGTATCGTGATTGCGTTCGTGTTCCAGTGTGATTTTAAAGTAATTCCGGTAGAAGTGACTAGATTTATTGGCGTATGAAATTAGGATGTGTAGTCAGAAGCCAGCAGGACCAATTCTTCTGCTTCTGCTTTTATTATTTTCAGTGCAGCTGAGATCAAAAAGAGGTCAGGAGATCTGTTAGAAAAGGAGTTGTGAGGTCTTCCAAAGTAGGCTAAGGAAACCTTATAAACAATGTTGGGATCAAAATAATAAGGTATATGAAAGCATTCACACAACTAGAGTACCATGGCTTTAGGGCTAAGCTGTATCATTACAGACCTTTGATACAACATCCAATACCAGAGGCACAATGTGGTCTTTTTGAAGCTGAGCAGGGTAGAGGCTCCAAGCTATCTACATTTTCCTCAGTCTTTTCAACATCTGTATCATTCTCTTAGGTAGAATAGAGTGGGGGTTATGATTCACTGATATCTATTTCCTAGAAAAACTGAGTGGAGAGGAAAGAAATAAGATTTTATGGATAAAGAGGTGACAAGGTATAAGAATATTGAGTATATTTTCTCTGAAATATATATTTTCTTTTCTGTTGGTGGTATTTAACTTTGCCCATCTGTCCCAAATTTCCAGGTGTTCATTGGTTCCCCTGGAGCAGCAAATCTAACCAGCTTTCTAAGCATCCCCCAAAATTCCAGAGAAATGGTGGCTCTAGGCAAACCAGCTATATATGTGTCTGGAACACATCACACGTACCACGTATGCACTGAGCAGATGGCCTTTACTGCACGATAAATCTGAAGTCCTCCTAATGCATCAGATTTACTATCCATATGCAGAGCAGCTTTGCAGAGCACAGCTGATGTGGCCAGAGCTTCCTGGGATGATCGGTGCTTGTGAATGCTCTACTAACAGCCACAGCACATGCTGCTGTCTGGGATATCCCTGCCAAAAACACAGCAGTCTCCCTTCTTTTATACAGATAATGGAGGGTAGACAGTAGTTTGTTAGAAAGATCCTTATCCTGCAGAGGCAAACACAGAGGCCAACTGGAACAGAGATAGAAGTGTTAATACTGTTTGCATTGGTTTTGGCTTTGCCTTGGCTCTGCAGATGGAACAGACTGAGTGCTCAACCAAGTCCCACGCCCTCCCACCCATGTATCCCTAGAATCTTTGCCGCTCCCTGGCGCTCTGTGTTGGGGGAGGCTGTGCTGGGGTGTCCCTGTAAGCCTGTTGCCACCTCTCCAGGGGTTCCTCCTGGTCACTGGCTATGCTCCTCCATCAATGGCCTCAGGAACTCATCACCTTCATAGCCATTCAGTGCCCAATGCCTGTCTCTATTTTAATTCAAATCTGCAGAATACTGACTAAATTCACTGTTTGATATTTCCTCCTGCCATAGTGACAAGAGTTTGTCTAGGAGAGTTTGTTTACTTTTCGTTTCAGCATATTGCCCAGGTTTATGAATCAATAGATTTCATTTCCAGAGATGTGCATGTCAGCAGGAAGAGCTGCTCTTTAGAGCTGAACGGCATGCTTCATGTCAATAAAGACAATATTATCACATCAGATGTTGCAATGAAACTCACACATTCTATATGATTTCATGCTATCAGGCATTCGTTTCTCTCCTCATGCTCATTGTCGATTTGCTTCTGCTGCTATCAGGCAGCATCATGCTTAACAAACATCTTCTGCCTTTCTGTTAGTAAGTAATGGCTATGTGCAATCTGGCATACATTGGGTATAAAAAAACTGGGAGAGTGCTTTTTCATTGTTTAGGTAAACGTTTCCTCTTTGATCCAACATCTGCCCGTTCTGCTGCTCACACTGCAAATCCATGCAGACCTAACAGAGGGATGGGAGACATTTATAGAGCTTCCTGTTGTGGAGTAATTTGGGGAGCATCGTTTTCCCCTGCTCACTATTTGCCTTCAGCAGCAACAATCCAATTCTTTGTGTTTTCGATGGGAAGCCAATTCTTTGTCTTGCCCTTTCCTTCTAGGTCTCCCTGAAGGCTATAGAAAGAAAGAACATGAATAACGAAGCAATGAAATCATAAAATAGTCCCATTTACTGTTATCTTTCTAAGAACAGTGGAGGCATTAAAGTTCTGAAACCTTTTTTCTTGAAGCAAAGATTGCAGCTAGAACAGGAAATGGCACAACATAAATTCAGTTCGTGACAATTATTATAACATGAAAGGGAAATAGTATAAATCACTGATGTCAAACAGTCTGTTCATTGGCTAGATCTGCCCCATTTGAGCTATTTATCTAGTTCCTGTGACAGACTCAGCTTTTGCACCACACGTGCTTTCATTTTTTTAACATACATGTTTCACATTTTTATGCTCCTGAAAAAGAGGCTTCTGAATATGCACTGAGTAGAAGCTGATGGAAGTTCATGCATACTTATCTTTTTTAAGCTACAGAAAATAAAGTTAACTACAGTTGAAGAGGCAGAGTCTGCCCCTGTTCATTCCAGTGGATATTAACGCTTGAACGTAACTAATAATTTTTGTGCTTGATGTTGAAATGTTTACCAGAAATTAATTCTAAGGAAAGATAAAGATATAAATGGAGGGTGTTTATGTGGGGGGGGGGGGGGGAGGGGACGGAAATAAAAAAAAAATAAGTGCCCAGTAAAGCACACCATACACATCTGTCAAAAATTTGTTAAACAAGTATGTAGTTAAAGCCATTTGTAATGTACATGTGAAGTTTAAACTGAAGAGAAAGAGACCCATCTGGGGAACCATAAGAAAAGAGCTGTTTTGAATTCTACACCCAGCTGTATACAGGCCTAACCCACAGAGTCTCTTGGGGTTCTCTCAGTTCTAGTCACTTCAAAAGACATAGTGTAATATTTTATAATAAATAAAAAACACAATAAATGCATTTTAAGGTTTTCATATTCATGCACTCATTGGTTTGTACTGTTAGAAATAAAAATAGGATCAGCCAGATATTTTTCATAGATGAGATTAATTTCACAGCAATAACCATTTGGTCAGATATTTTATTGATTTCTGATGTAGACCTCATGCATGCCTAGGGCAGTTGATGCTGGAGACAGAATACTGCCCTGAGAGACATTTGAACCAAAAGCTGGGATCATGCTCATCTTATAATTTTAACACATTAAAATTTACTGCTTGTTTTTCATGCTTTGAGCAAAGTTACTTCATTAGGAAAAAGAGATATGTCTTTATGATGTACTCAGAAATAAAATATTTTGAAAATATCATTCTTTCAACAAAGTAATGCAAGAAGTGTGGTGCTGTGAAATGTAAGAAAAAGATAGATTTTAAGAAAAAAAATATGTATTCTGGGGAATGGGATATTCTATCATAGAAGAAAAAAAATGCAATTCACTACTGGAATGGGCTGCCCAGGGAGGTGGTGGAGTCACCATCCCTGGAGGTGTCCAAGGCGGCTTTGGACGTGGCACTTGGTGCCATGGTCTAGTCTCGAGGTCTGTGATAATGGGTTGGACTTGATGATCTTTGAGGTCTCTTCCAACCTTGGTGATACTGTGATACTGTGAGAATCATGTCTTCACATACTATTCCTACATTATTACATTATTATTTATCTATACAAATATTTGAGGGGTGGGTGTCAAGTGGATCTTTTTTTTTGCTGCTCAACAACGGTAGGACAAGGAGCAATGCTACAAGCAAGGAACAAGGCTACAAATTGGACATAGAAAGTTTCACCTCAACATGAGGAGAAACTTCTTCACTGTGAGGGTGACAGAGCAGTGGAACAGGCTGCCCAGAGAGGTTGTGGAATCTCCTTCTCTGGAGACTTTCAAAACACACAGATGTGTTCCTGAATGAACTACCCTAGGTGATCCTGCCTTGATGATCTCTGGAGGTCCCTTCCAACCTCTAAAGTTCTGTGATTCTGTGATACATTATCTTTGAAGTACGTTGTTTTAATTCTTATTCCTGTCTTGCAAATGTCAGTGATACACTGTGAATAATACTCTTTTTCCACTGCATGTTATATGTAGTATGGACATCACAGAAAATATTATAGCTCTTTAATTTTTTATATATCTATAGTTTGGTATTGCACAGGCAAAGAGCTTCAGCAGAACCTTGACTTTCAACATAAAAAAAAAATCTCATCAGAATTTTTCATGTCATTGTCATTGGATTTTTTCTAATTTTCTTTATGAAAAGTTACATTAAAACTGATATTTATTTATTGCTGTCTAGGTAATATCAGTGTATAATAAAATTTTCACATATAAATTGAATTTCTATTGAAAACTAAAACTTTTTACCCAGTTTGGTAGAAATATATATGATGGTTTATAGGTTGGTTACAGATCAGTAATTCTTACTCGTATATATGTTCATATATGTAACTCTATTGTCAGGTAGTTAATGGCAATTAAAGGGGCAGTATTCAATCTATATACAGTGTCCATCCTAAGAAACAGTTTTACTGGTCTCAGCTTCCAGCCTAAAAACTGGGAAAACTAAACCAAGCTCCCTTAAAAAGCTGAACTTCCTCCAGTCGTTTGAACAAGGAAATCTTTCCTGAGAAGAAGCAGTTGTGAACCTAGGAAAGCAGATCAGCACAACATATATGAAGCTGTGCTGGTTTGAGGTTAATTGGAATATTTTAATGAGAGAAATTAGATCATTGGTTGTAAAAAGAGCAAAAAACAGAGCACCTGATTCAGTCTCCATTCAGTGACACAATAATAGTTCATTTAATGCTGATCCTCTTCATTGCAAGCTGTACTGTTTTGTCCATGCTGATCTGTCCATGCCTTCATTCCCAGTGGACAGTTTGGCTTACAGATGCTTTGCAGATCCCAACTCTGGTCTTGTCCTTGCAACCCTATAAATCCCACTGGTGTATTTTTCCACAAACCCATCATGTTGGGTCACTGCCACAGGAGCAAGCTGGGGCTAATAGGGGTCATCCCATAGGACTGGAAACAAGTACTTACCACATACAAGTTTGCGCCTTTTCAAAATCCTTTGTAGGACCAGATCCTCCCAAAATCCAAACCTGGACTCCAGACAACTGCCTCCTTATATCTGCAACTTCTGGGATGGATAGATTACACAAATAAAATTCACTATAGAACTACTTAGGGTTTTTTTCAGTAGTATAAAACTTTCTACTTCTCTGGAACTTCAGAACTTGGATTTAATTTATATGGGTGTTAGGAACAAGTTCTTTACTGTGAGGGTAGTGGAGCACTGGAGTAGGTTGGCCAGGGATGAGGCTGGGGCCCCATCCCTGGAGATATTCAAAGTGAGGATCAACAGGGCTCTGGGCAACCTGATCTAGTTGAGGATNTAACAATGAGGAAGCTGCATCAAAAGCCAGATCGAGCTGTATTCAAAACTAGACTTGAGATTCCATTACAATTTCAGGGTGTGTTTAACCTGGAAAATCCCAGAGTAGAATTCTATCATCCCAAAAGATGTTGTTTCTCCTTTGAAATTTTGTGTTCGGGTCCTTGAAACCTGTTGAAAAAATGCTATTGGAGTTTAAAGCTGCAGAGCTGCCTCGTAAGTTACATTCCTTGTAGCAAACTGAAGGGTTAAATGAATGGGTCTATTCAAGTAAGTAAACGTTCACTTCACTGTTCTATCAAGAGTGTTTTCTCAGAATAGCACACAGTTACAGAGGAGAAAGTCCATGCTGAAATAAATCCTGTTGTGGTGAAATTCAGGGCTGGCTGATGTCAAGGAGAAGTCTGCCATTGGCTATAAAAGGCCAGGATCTCACACCAACACCGTCCCTTGAGGAGATAGTATCACTGTTATTTGTTTATAAGGTGCCATTAGTTTGCTAGGCACATCAGAAGTGCTTCTTGGTTGGTGCAAAGCCACAGTGCTCCATTAATTCCTGTTCTGCTCTCATTCTCCTGGGTGCACTTCTTGCTGCCTGGAACAGCTGGTGCAGCCATGGGAATGGTGGCAAAATTAAGATCTTAGTGCTATATTTTCACACATCCTCATGATCCTCCCTTCTAAGTCAGAGCTTTTAAGGAACACAAAACAACTCTCAAGAGACACTTTATTTATTTATTTATTTGCATTTTCATAAAACAAAAATCTATGTTTGGATACTGTGCCAGCAGTTACAACCACCCACTGAATGGACATTACAGTAAAGCACTCTGACCACTGTCAAACCTTAATAAAATTCCTATTATAAACATGTAATATGAAAAACAAATCGATAGCACAGTCTGTCTCAGACCTAATTGCATTGCTTCTATTCCTCTGTCCTTCTACTAGCAGAAATTATATCAGTTAAGGGGCAGAGGATTGAATTTCAGCCGTGATGGCTGTGCGATATTGCTGAGTGTTCTTCATGGAGATGGGTTTAAGCCAGAACAAGATGGTGAGTTGCATCTGTCCCAGTCTTGGATATTAACCTATTGTGAACAAATTNTTTTCAGTAGTATAAAACTTTCTACTTCTCTGGAACTTCAGAACTTGGATTTAATTTATATGGGTGTTAGGAACAAGTTCTTTACTGTGAGGGTAGTAGAGCACTGGAGTCGGTTGGTCAGGGGTGAGGTTGGGGCCCCATCCCTGGAGATATTCGAAGTGAGGATCAACAGGGCTCTGGGCAACCTGATCTAGTTGAGGATGTCCCTGCTTACCACAGAGGGGGTTGGATTAGATGACCTTTGGAGATCACTTCCAACCCAGACCATTCTATGATTCTGCAATTCTACGATTCTATGATTCCATACTGCAGTAATTTCGAGCAAGAGAATTGTAAGCATATTATAGTAATTAGTATTATGCATTATTCATTCTTCAAATTTATAATACTGATAATATTTTCTCAGACTATGTGGCAGTGGGGTGGTTAAAGTATCTCATTGCAGATCCAGACAACTGCGAGTTATGTTAGTTTAGCAGAAACTAGGTCATTTGTTAGGGATCGGATAGATAAATTAGTGTTAGGCATGTCTTTCTTTTACTTACTCCTGGTCACAGAAATTGTGTTTTTTTCAAGCATAACGATTTTAATGGATCATTTATGCTCTAGATTTATGCAGGAAGANCCTTGAGGAGATAGTATCACTGTTATTTGTTTATAAGGTGCCATTAGTTTGCTAGGCACATCAGAAGTGCTTCTTGGTTGGTGCAAAGCCACAGTGCTCCATTAATTCCTGTTCTGCTCTCATTCTCCTGGGTGCACTTCTTGCTGCCTGGAACAGCTGGTGCAGCCATGGGAATGGTGGCAAAATTAAGATCTTAGTGCTATATTTTCACACATCCTCATGATCCTCCCTTCTAAGTCAGAGCTTTTAAGGAACACAAAACAACTCTCAAGAGACACTTTATTTATTTATTTATTTGCATTTTCATAAAACAAAAATCTATGTTTGGATACTGTGCCAGCAGTTACAACCACCCACTGAATGGACATTACAGTAAAGCACTCTGACCACTGTCAAACCTTAATAAAATTCCTATTATAAACATGTAATATGAAAAACAAATCGATAGCACAGTCTGTCTCAGACCTAATTGCATTGCTTCTATTCCTCTGTCCTTCTACTAGCAGAAATTATATCAGTTAAGGGGCAGAGGATTGAATTTCAGCCGTGATGGCTGTGCGATATTGCTGAGTGTTCTTCATGGAGATGGGTTTAAGCCAGAACAAGATGGTGAGTTGCATCTGTCCCAGTCTTGGATATTAACCTATTGTGAACAAATTACATTATTTCTTCTATCTTCACCTGCTTGTGCTTTAGGTTGGCTATCTGGGTGTAAGATAATATCAGAGTGGAATTTCTTGCTGAGTTTTTATATTGGACTTTACACTGCTGAATTGCTACCTGGAGCTTTTTAGTACTAATATCAAACAAACAAACAAGTGTGGCATTTGCAGAAGTTGATTTTTTTCAGTGTGAAAGCAAATCTCCACTAATAAATAAGTCTGTATTATAGAATCTTTATGCAAACCTTTAGCTAAAAATGTGTGTAAGTTGCAGACACTTACACACTGGTAGCACATGAGCCAAAGCTATTTTTTTCCTGTTCCTTAAAATATGAAGCGTAGTTTCAGGATCAAATTTCTTTTACTCTAATGCTATGCAACATTATCTAGACCCATATCAGTATGATGAAAGCTACCTCCTCACCTTGGTTTTACTTGGTCTGGTGAACAATTTGCTCAGGGTAAAATTCTGTCTTTATAGTTCACAAAAATGGAGGACTACTCCTCAGCTGAAATCTCAGTGTATTGAAGTGCAATTACAATTACCTATAAGGCAGAATGTTTAGTAATATGTAGCAATGATTACACACCTAGAACAGTCACTAAGCAGTGACTGAGGTTGAACTGGATGATCTTGGAGGTCTCTTCCAACCTGGCTGATTCTATGATTATATGACTAACAATGAGAAGTCCAAATCTGAGATAAAGAGAAAAAAAATATTCTTTTTCTCAAAGCAGGACACATCCAACGGCTTCTCTGCATCTGTTTTCTGGTCCCGTGGGGCCATATCAATGTGTTACAATGCTCGATGGCCAAGGTGAAAGGAGAATTTGGGCTTGGAGTCTAGTTAGTCTTGCATCTTTTGTGTTTTTCAGGGATGACTTCTATTTTTCCATAAGGAACCAGATGAAATTGATCCAAGTAATTTTTCTTATCCATTGAACCTCCACCAGATCTACAGTAAACCTCAACTGTTACTTCATAATCAGGATTTCGGGCAACCCAAAAGCAAAAACATGTTTTCATTATCCTGTTCTCTAGCTCTAACTGCTTAATGAATCGTTTTTCCTATCTCTTAACCCAAATTATCTCTTGCTGTAACTGTCAGATTCAATGGTGCTATGAAGGATACCATTTCATAGAGAGTTACAAAGTTTGAAAGAGGCCCACCTGTTCTAACCTCCTCTGTACTAGAAGCCGTAGGACCCCTTAACTAATTTCTAGCTCAAACCAAATAGAGCTTTGATTTTGGCATAATACTAATTTAAAAATTTCTAATGTTTTAGAATCCATTCTTTTTCTCTGCAATTCTTTCCCTACCCCCTCTCAAGACAAGTAATGGACATTTAATTTTAGTTGTGTTTTTTTCAAGCTTTGGCTTCCAGCCCCTTACATCTGCTAGACTGGAGAACCCTAGGAACAAATTTTTATCCTTCAAGCAGGTACTTCACATCCCCTCCATCTTCTATCAGATACACAAAGTAGGTTAAGCTCCTTACTATGTAGCATTTTTGATAATCCTTTCATTATTCTTTGGCTGGTCCCTTAAGCTATTCATCAGGGAAAATCCTGAAGCTCTGTATTATTCATGAACTAGAACTGAACACAGTATTTCAGCAGCCATCATGTCAGTGCCAAATACAAAATATTACCTGCATACTCTATGTACTGCTTTTTAAAGATCAAAGCAATCACATTTCTTTAATGGAAGAATGAAAAATTGCTCTTAACACATTTAGTTGAGATAAGCCAAATTATTACATTTTGTTCTAAATGGATGCTTAAATCCTTTATATAAAATGGCAGGGAGAATCAACCAAAGTGCTGATATTTACCTCAGAATATCCTAAAGACCAGGATAAAGGCATATATAGGCATATATACATAGATATCAGATGTGGGTTTAAATTACTGCTACATAGTTTAACCAGAAATTACTTTCTGGACCAACATAGGTTCAGAAGCTGATAAATATGTGATGTGGACAAAGTTATCTTCCTCTATGACTCTGCCACTGAATGAAGTGCTGAACTCTCTTGTGCTGAGACTCAGACTCTCCTTATGGTGCTTATAGTATTTCCCCTGCGCAGCATGCTACCTTCTGAGGACTGAATGCACTCTACCTCAAGTGTTCCCCTGGGGGCCCAGATTCACTTCTCTTCAAGCCGATTTGAGTTATGGGTTTAAGACAAGCTCCAGATAGCAAGAAGGTAAAAACTTTGCACTAAACCCAAGCCTGCCACTTTTTTGAAATAGCCAGGAATATCCCAGCACATTGGCACATGGAAAAGTCTACCAGGCTCTGTTGTAGAAGTCCTGATTTCATGTGCAGCAGCAGACTACGGGCTGTGTAGAGAGATGAGTTAAAGGCATCCTTTTGCCAGATCTGTGTCATATTGGAAAGGTGGAACAGTTGCTTTAACCTAACTCCTGGGCTGCCATCTTCTAGGCTGCACAGGCTATGAGGTCCATCCTTCACACCTCTGTATTGCTTCATGTATTGGGTTAGGTAGCCCTGCTAATTCAAAGTTACAAATTCCAACAGAGAGCAGGCATTGCTAACTGGAACCCTGCAGATCTGTGGTCTATTCATGCATCTAATCATAAACCATGGTCCCTAATGCTCAGTCGCCTTACAAAGTGCTTTTTAGGAGAAAGGCACAGAAGACCTATAACAATACCTTGCAGGGCAGAGTGAAGACAAGAATGCAATTGTGTCTCCTAGATTCTCTTGACTCAGATGTGAATTACATGTGGGTAATAAGAACTGCGACTTACATGAAAGTGACTTCCTCTGTCTGACTTTAATTGTTTTATGGAGATGGATTGGCTGGGAACCTCACTGTTTTGGGAAGAGAGCAGTGCAGAACACCCTTTTTTTTTTTTTTTTTCCTTAAGCCTTTTTGAAGCTTTTTCAAAACCTTTTTGGTTTTTTCTTTACCTTGGGTAAGAATTAGGGGGAAGGCCAGCAAGGCTGACATGCTGGTTGGGGTCTGTTATAGACCACCCAACCAGGAAGATCCTGATTTATTATTCTTTAAGCAGCTGCAGGCTGCCTCAAGATCACTTGCCCTTGTTCTTGTGGGCAGCTGTAACCTGCCAGACATCTGCTGGGACTCACACTGCAGAGAAGAGGCAGTCTAGAAGGTTCCTAGAGTGTATGCATGACAACTTCTTATCTCAGCTGTGAGCCTGCCAGGGGTGCAGCCCTGCTTGACCTGCTATTCACAAATAGAGAAGGGGTGGTGGGAGATGTGGTGGTCAGAGGCTGCCTGGAGTCCAGTGACCATGAAATTAGAGAGTTTAATATATGGTGAAACCAGGAGGGGCATCAACAAAACCTCCACATTGTACTTCTGAAAGGCAGACTTTGGCTTATTTAAGGAACTAACTTGGAAAGTTCCTTGGGAAACAGCCCTTAAAAACAAAGGGGTCGAGGCAGGCTGGACCTACTTCAAGAAAGAACTCCTGAAGGCACAGGAACAGGCCGTGCCAATGTGCCGGAAGATGAGCCAATGAGGGAGACAGCCAGACTGGATGACCAAGGAGCTTCTAAAGGAATTAAGGAAAAAAGGTTGTATCACCTTTGGAAAAAAGGGGAGGTATCCCAGGAAGAGTTTAAGGATTTTTCTAGGTCTTGTAAGAAAAAAAATTAGAGAGGCAAAAGCCCATTTAGAACTTAGACTGGCCACTGCTGTAAAGGAGAATAAAAAACGCTTCTAGAAATATATTACTGGCAAAAGAAGGGGCAAGGACAACCTCCACTCCTTATTAGATGCAGAGGGGAATATAGTAACAAAAGAGGAGGAAAAAGCAGAGGTACTTAACACCTTCTTTACCTCAATCTTCAATAGTGGGACAGGTTGTCTCCAGGACAACTGGCCTCTTGAACTGACAAAGAGAGCCAGGGACCAGTATAGTCCCCCTGTAATCCAAGAGGATGCAGTAAGGGACCTGCTGAGCCACTTGGATCCTCACAAATCCATGGGACTAGATGGGATCCATCCTAGGGTGCTGAGAGAACTGGCAGATGAGATGTTCCAGCCACTCTCCATCTTTCTCAGCAGTCCTGGCTCACTGGAGAGGTCTCTGAAAACTGGAAGCTGCCAATGTGATGCACTTCCACAAGAAGGGCTGGAAGGAGGAACCAGGAAATTCCAGACCTGTCAGCCTGATCTCAGTGCCAGGCAAGATTGTGGAACAGGTCATCTTGAGTGCCATCACAAAGCACCTACAGGATGGCCAAGGGATCAGGCCCAGCCAGCATGGGTTTAGGAAGGGCAGGTCCTGCCTGACCAACCCGATCTCCTTTTATGATCAGGTTGCCCTCCTGGTGAATGTGGGGAAGGCTGTGGATGTAGTCTACCTGGACTTCAGCAAAGCCTTTGACACCGTCTGCCGCAACAAGCTCCTGGCAAAGCTGGCACCTCATGGCTTGGACAGATTCACTCTGATATGGGTCAATAACTGGCTGGAAGGCTGGGCCCAGAGAGTGATGGTGAATGGTGCCACATCCAGTTGGCAGCCAGTCACTAGTGATGTCCCACAGGGATCTGTGCTGGGCCCAGACCTGTTCAATATCTTTATTGATGATCTGGACCAGGGAATTGAGTCTATCATCAGTTAAGTTTGCAGATGACATCAAGTTAGGAGCAGATGTCAATCTATTGGAGGGTAGGAGGGCTCTGCAGAGGGACCTGGACAAGCTGGATGGGTGGGCAGGGGCCAATGGGATCAGATTTGTCAAGGCTAAGTGCAGGGTTCTACACTTTGGCCACAACAACCCCAAGCAGTGCTACAGGTTGGGGACAGAGTGGCTGGAGAGCAGCCAGGCAGAAAGAGACCTGAAGGTACTGGTAGACAGTAGGCTGAACATGAGCCAGCAGTGTGCCCAGGTGGCCAGGAGAGGCAGTGGCATCCTGGCCTGTATCAGGAACAGTGTGGCCAGTAGGAGAAGGGAGGTTATGCTGCCTTGTACTCAGCACTGGTCAGGCCACACCTTGAGAACTGTGTCCGGTTCTGGACACTTCAAGAGAGATGTTGAGGTACTGGAATGTGTCCAGAGAAGGGTGACAAAGCTGATGAGGGGCCTGGAGCACAGCCCCGTGAGGAGAGGCTGAGGGAGCTGGGGTTGTTTAGCCTGGAGAAGAGGAGGTTCAGGGGTGACCTCATTGCTGTCTGCAACTACCTGAAAGGAGGTTGTAGCCACGAGGGGGTCAGTCTCTTCTCCCAGGCAACCAGCAACAGAACAAGGGGACACAGTCTCAAGTTGTGCCAGAGGAGGTATAGGCTGGGTATTAGGAGGAAGTTCTTCACAGAGGGAGTGATTTGCCATTGGAATGGGCTGCCCAGGGAGGGGGTGAAGTCACCATCCCTGGAGGTGTTCAAGAAAAGACTGGACAAGGCACTTAGTCCCATAGTTTTTTTGATTGGGTAGGGCTGGGTGATAGGTTGGACTGGATGATGTTGGAGGTCTCTTCCAACCTGGTTGATTCTATGATTCTATTATTCAGTAGTAACCATTGGATTTATCCCAGATTTTCTGCTTTAAACAGAGTTCATGAGTATCTGAGCAGATCTTGGGTTCTCTGCCATGAGAGTCATGCAGACCTTTGTGTTTATGTATATTAACAACTTTTAAGCTACCTGGGTAATAATCCCTGAGCAGTTATGGAAGCATGGAGTGTGGCATTAATATTTACAGAGTGATCTTTGCCACCCATCTAGCAATGTGCTACTACAGCTGTGTTGCCTACTACACCCACCATAGCTACACTAATGCATTTGAGGTATTACTCCCTGTGCCACAAGTACAGTATTGGCTTCAGCACAGACATTGTCTCAGGGCTTCTTTCGTAAAGCTAAAGGAAACATTGATGGCCTGATTTTTTTTTGTTGTCATTTGCAACAAACCATCAACTGAGGTAAATAAATGTCACTCTATTTAATTCAGGGGAACAAATCTTCAACAGGAGGATTCGAAATGTAAGGGGGGGTTTCTTTTGAAGATATTGGTAGGAGCCAACGATAAAGGGCATGAAAGGCCCTTCAGTAATACTGTTAATCTCTTTTCTGCCATTGCAGGATTGCTGTATTATAAGCACATGATTGTACCCATCTTCCTTTAGTTAAAAAAAAAAAAAAATTGAATCATATCCC